>JBAMJR010000325.1:0-482500 GCA_038501785.1 Myoxocephalus aenaeus | reverse complement strand
AATCATTACATTTCGCTCCTCTTAGATACCATTGCAATTATCAAACATAAGGCTGCAATACCAAGAGCCTCCTTTACTGCATACATGTTTTACACATCATCATTAAGGTTATTAGGTTGTTATACATGTGCCTAACTTGCTATTGTCTTAAAAAAAAAAAAAAATACTAGACTCTTCTAAACATCTCTTTTGGTAACATGATGGCTCTTTCATACAAGTATTTGTCTGTAGTACATATTTATCCCCACTGCCCACCATGCAAGGCGGTGGGGCCCATGAACTACAGTCACTGTGGCAGCCATTTTGGCCAGTGAGGTCCACTGAAAAGGACACACTGAATTTGACACGGCTGCAAAGGTAGAGACTACCATCGAGTCTATCTCATAATGGATCAAGGGCCTGTTTAAATGTAGAGGACTGAACTTGAAGAAATGTCATTAATTGATAAATGTTACTAAACACGTACATTAATAACAATTCAACAGTATTATTTGGTGTATTTGTGTCTCATTAACCTAAGCACAGACATTTTGTACACATCATCTTTAAGGTTATTAGTTTGTTATACATGTGCCTGTCGTTATGACAAGTCAATATCGCCAATAAGAAAGGTTACATCTGCTCATCAGTACAGTCCGATACTAACCTGTATTAGTGAAGTTTTGTTGTAGTCTCGTCTGTGTCTATAGATGCTCTGACAGAGCAGAGCGTAGAGTTTCTCCAGCTGGTCGACCTCGAACCCTTCAGTCTTGACGACTACTCTCTCCAGCAGCTCCTGAAGAAATGAGGAAGAAAGACATCCAGATTTTACCTTTTTACACAAAGAAACTCTGTCTCTTCATCTGTTTATAAAAGGCTTATATGATGAATAAGGTCAAGATGAAGAAAACCCTTCTGACCACCAACTATAAAAAGTCAAAAGAACAAGCCACAGATCCCACACACCTTTAATTGTTCTCGGTCCACTACCAGAGGAGGAGTTTTCTGGTGCAGGATCTGCAGAGCTTTGTCCACGTCGACCAGCAGAGCGCTCTTTAGAGCCCGAGTTATGCGCCTCTCGCTCTTCTCTGGAGAGACGGAAAACATGCAAAGTGTTTAGACCAGTGTACTAGATGACAGTCTGTTGACACAATAACTCACAATTATTGCAAGTGGCTATCTCTAGAAACGCCACTGAATTTCATGAGCTAAAGATTTAGCAGATTGGAGGTCTGCATTACTCTTATTATTTTCTCTACAAACCTGGGCCTGTGTCTTCTCCTCTGATGGCTGCAGAGGAGTCTGTGGTTGAGGTATCTGTTGCGTCCACCTCCATTGGTTCAGCAGGGCTGTTCTGCTCCGACTCATCTACAGTAACTACTTTGTTGTTCCTGTCGTCTGCCTGTGTTACAGTTTGACATTTCTCAGTCTCCGTCAGCTTTTGGCTATCAGTTTCAGCACTTTCCTCTGTGTTGCACGGCCCCTGGGTATCTCGTTCCGTCTCAGTGTGGCTGTCCTTATTAGTGTTCACTGAAATGGTTTCACTGTTCTCGTTTTCTGCATTTGTCAACGCTTTCTTTTCCTCTGACTTTCTTGGTTGATCTTTGACAACTTCATCCACCATTTCTTTTTTATTCTGTGTCTGGTCATCATGTTCTGCTTTCCCTGAGTCACACTGGATCACCAAATCTTCAGCAGCTTGACTCATCTCCTTCCGTCCCTCCCGACTGTCCTGTTCCTTCACAGTGGGCCCAAAGCTACCTTCCTGGACCGGTGCAGGCCCCGACTCTACATCAACCATCATTGGATCCTCCTCTCCTCCAGTCCCCTCATCATACTCCGCTCCTCCTTCCTTCTCAACCTCCTCTTCCTCGTCTTCCCCATCAGACCCCAAGTGTGCTTCATCTCTGGACATGTGAGGAGAGCAGGAAGACTTCTTCTTTGGATATAAGCCAGTGGACCAGCGACTCTTTCGCCTTTTCTTCTTCTGGGCTGCAGGAACAAAAAGACATTAAAATTATTATCACAAAATATTTAAGTAAATAATTTAATTTGGTTATCTACAGTAGTTTTTACCTGTGTTTTTACGCGTTGTAGCAGCAGAGGCACTTGTGTTGGGAGTGACTGCAGGTCTAACCGGCTCTCTTTGTGGGGTTATGTCCGTGCCGTCAGCAGGAGATGTGGACTGTTTGGGAAGGACGTGGTAGAAGGAGGGAGCAAACCGGGCAGTGGAGCAATCTGAGGTAGTCAAAACATAATTCAAGTTACACCTTTGTGACACACTATTCATTCCAAAAATGAAGGTTTCATTTTAGTAGATGCAATTGTACAATTGCATACTTGAAGAGAGATGGGCGAGAAATTAATGCACGCTCAAGTTATTTCTATAAGAAGTCGAGTGACTAAATAAGTAAGATGGGAGTAGTATCAAATTAAAAGCATAAACGTTGTGCAGAATTCTTCCTAAATAGGTTTTCAAAATCATCCAGTAGATATTGGTCACTGAGCAGAGTCAGTCAGAGGGCAACTTTGAGGCAAGGACGAGGTTAAATAAGTGAATCACATTTGTCGTCTAACTACACGCCCGCACACACAGATAAACACAGCATTTACCTCTTGTGCTGCGTGACGCTTTGGTCTCCACACAAAGCTTCTCAAAATCTTCATCCAGTTCATCTTTGATGATGGCATGGACGGTGTCCTTCAATGCACATGCTTTGTGGCGGATCTGACGGTCTGAAGGAAACGCACAAAAGAATGGCATTACACTTATCGGTTATTTCGAGTCTTAATACGGCATATGCTTCTGTGAGGGTGGTGAGTGTGTTTTTTTGCTGCTCACTGTGTGTACCTGAGGGGTCACTGTCTGGGTTGTATTCAAGGGCATTCTGCCAGATGAGATCCACGTCTTGGAGGAACTCTTCGACCGTCCCATACTGATGGCGGTCGATGTTAGAGAGAACTGTTGACAGGTCCATAGGCTTCTTGATCACCTCGGTGTAATCCGGCACCTAAAAACGCATGACAAAGAGGCTCCTATGAGTACAACGGTGGGGATAAATCTGAACACTGGATTGGAAAGCTTTATGAGGGAATATGAAATGAGACAATATCATTTAATGGAACAGCTACCTCCTCTAAATCCACAGGCTTTGTAAAAGCCTTGAAACGTTTGTCTTGGGACAGGCGGTTGGTGACATCCCGCAGGAAGAGGCGGAGATCCCTGAGGGTGTCTTCTTCCTGCTCCTCCAGTTTCCGGGTCTCCTCTTCTGTCAGCTGACGTGGGGGAGGTGGTGCGGCGACAGGAAGCACCTCCAATGCATTGAGTACTTCAGAAAGTGGAATGTTGATAAGACACATACAAAGTGAGACATTCATATTAATATCATATACACTTTCAGTGTGCAGCCATCTTCCACCTGAATTGCCTTTCTTTGCCTTAAACAACAAGGGCCTCTTGCTCGGCAAACTCATAGCTGACAATGATCTGGACTTTCTCTGTTTAACCGAAGCATGGCAAAACCAACAGGACTACTTTCCATTGGACCGGGACACACCCCCCTGGGTGTTCATGCATGGACAAGGCGGTGGAATAGCCACAATCTTTCGAGAGGCCATCACTGCTGGTGCAATGACCATCCCGGCTCCCTCCTCATTTGAGCACCTTGTCTTTGAACTGTCTGGTCCCAAACCCCTGGGTAGCACAGTTATTTGCCGCCCCCCAAAACCTAACCCTGCTAACCCCTGCACCCTACCCTCCACTACACTACAGGACTCATTCCGTTGCAGCTTCTCCAGTTTTCTATTGTACCAGTTTGTTTTGTTTGCTCCATTGTCTTTTTATTTTTTGTTTTGTTCGGTTTGTCTCTGCCCTATGTAAAGCGTCTTTGAGCATTTAGAAAAGCGCTATATAAAATTAAAGTATTATTATTATTTGCTCTATTTGGGCTGGATGTGAATACCAGCATGTTCTTTTTCAACCCCCAAAATCCCTGACACATTATCTTTTGTTTTCTCTCTTCCTCTGTGGCAGGTTTGATGAACATTTTTCAGGGATTTTTTTAAGCCTGAAAAATAGGTGGAATGGGAACATCACACATCTATGAAATGTAGACTACACTGTGTTGCCAAACCAAGCTGGTAAATACATTTAAAAAAGCAAATAAGTATGGATCATGGAGAATGCTATGCTAGCCTTGAGGTTAAGAGGGACTAAAGCCCCCTTTAACAATAGATCACACACAGAGATCTCTATTCTATAACCAGTCATATTTCTCACCAGCTTTCTTTTTTGAGGCAGGGGCCTTTGCAGCCTGATTAAGGATTAGATCCTCAAAGAAGTTTCTTCTTTCTCTGCTGGTGGGGACCTTGACATGAAACACCTCTCCATACTCCATCCGAAACAACTCCTGCACCTGATACAAGAAAAGCGAAAGAAGACTCATAGATGAGAATTGTGTCCTTCTGTCCTTTTTTACAGTATTTTCACACCACAACAATGTATTAAATGATGTGTCCTCATGTGTCACCACTCTAAGTCAACAGGACATCACTCCTCTTTTTCCATACCTCCATACTCAGTTGGTCATACTGCAGGTTGCACGTAGCCAGAAGCAGTATCGGAGCAAAGGGAGGGATGGAGCTGAGCAGGGAGAGGAAGGTGGCTCTTAAGGCCGGACCCACTGTTTCCCACCACTGTCCGATGTGAGGGATGTACAGGACACTGGGAGAGGTCCGCTTTGCTTCAACAAAGATCTGCAGAACATATGACAGACACAATAATGAATGGTGTGTTTTTTTTGCTAAATCTAAATGTAAAACAACAAATGAGCATACAGCACAGTTGGGATGCTAAAGGATCAATGCAAAAATCAAAAAGGTACAGTGAGGAAATTAGAGATTGGCGAGAAGAAGTGGCAGAGGGCTCACTAGTGACTGAGCTGAAAACGTTCCTCTTGAACCTGCAGGATTTCCTCTGATTTCACCAGAATCCGACCCGGTGAAACAGATGACAAGCATTTAAAATAACCATATAGAAATAGCCAGCTTCTCGCTGATGGTCTCGTTTACTTATGTTGGTCATATAGAGGCATTTCATAACCACTTAAACGTTCCTAATAATAACTTAAAGTAAAAAAACAAACAAAAGATAACATTTCCAGGTTACAGCCTCTCTCGAAAGCGCGGATTTATTTGCCTAACTCCATTTTATGTTACTGTAAATGTAATACATTTGGGGTTTCTGAAAAAAAATACTAGACTCTTCTAAACATCCCTTTTGGTAATACGGTGGCTCATTCACCCCTGCATCCACATGGCTCTTTCATACAAGTATTTGTCTGTAGTACATATTTATCCCCACTGCCCACCATGCAAGGCGGTGGGGCCCATGAACTACAGTCACTGTGGCAGCCATTTTGGCCAGTGAGGTCCACTGAAAAGGACACACTGAATTTGACACGGCTGCAAAAGTAGAGACTACCATCTAGTCTATCTTGCTAAATGTTACTAAACACGTACATTAATAACAATTCAACAGTGTATTATGCTGCGGACTGGCGTCTCATTTACCTGAGCACAAGTCTCTTCAGGTGCAGTTGAGCTTGCTCCAAACAGCACGGCCATGTCCAGTGTGTACACAGTGAATTTCTCCAGAGCATGGAGGACAGCAGGAGCCAGGTGGGAGCTCTGACCTGAACCCAGTCTGCCCTCCAACAGCAGCCTGGGACGGTAGGAGGTTGGGTGGCTCAGCACACTCCTACACACCGATAGCAAAGATAAAGGGAAAAGAAGTGAGACAACTACAAGACCCAGGAGTACATAGTGTAAATATAGAACAGTTTTCCCAGAAATAAAATAACAACCAACATTTTGATTGAGATATTATGTGAAACAATATATTTCATAACAAAGACAGTAATAATCTGAAAGGATGAAGAGGCAAATTAACCCCTGCATAACACTCCTTCATGAAAAACTGCTCACAAACCTGTTGAGGCTGATGAGTCCCGTCACAGCAGGTGTTGGGAGTTGGGAGTGAGAGGTCTGTCCATTGGAGCAGACTTCTGAGTCCTCCTCCTCACTAAACATCAGGTCATCCTCAGACACACCACAGGCCGTATCTAGAGGATAAACAGTGTAGCAGTTACTCCGGTTGCCAAATCAACAGTCAATCTGTAATTACTTATGGACAAATAGGAAATGAATTTGCCCATATGAACAAGACAGACAAGCGACAGAATGAATTAATGCAAAACCAGAGAAAAAGACAAAGCAAGACTGCACCTTGTTTTCTCTTCTTCTTCAAAGCCTGCTCAGCATGAGGGAACAGTCTGCTGACCGTATGGAGGATGTCCTGTAGGGTGGCGCTCAGAAGAGGACGACTGGCCGGTATCAGGGCCTTGGCTGGTGACACTACTGCCCTAATAATCACAATTAGCATCATATTTACTTTAAGAACTACAGGCAAGAACCAGACACTGCAAATGTAAGAATAATTTTTACACTCTTTAAAAAAAAAAAAAAAAAGCAGACCGCACTATCGTTATTTTTTTAATTTTACTGTTAGTTTGGTTCTACCTGTGGGCAGCAGGCACCATCTTGGACATGGCGGACAGAAAGTCTTTGCTGGTGATAGCGATGGAGTTGACGTCAAGCACAAGTTTCTGAGATGAGAAGTAGATCTGTGGGTAGCGACGTCGTAATGCACACAGGGCAGCCTCTGAACAAACTGCCTTAATGTCTGCTCCGCAGTAACCTGGAAAAACAGAAGACAGACAGATTGGAGACAATCAGTATACAATCTGTAGTTGTGTGTGTTTCCAATTTAAATGAATGGAGATAGTTTAGATTCTGGGACACAGGTTTTGTCCTGGGCTCATACCAGTATCACTTCCAGTAGATGTTGCACTAATAAAAGAATAAAAATGGCTTTCTCTGATGTTTATACCAGCTATATAGTTTTGACAATTTAAACTATTTGTACTGGGGGCATTTAGCAAGATGTGTATTTTTTTCAAGCTGATGGACCACTATTTTTGCACCATTATAAATGGACACATACCAACACATTTATCTGCCAATTCTTCCAGAAAAGTGTGGGAGGGTGGTGGAGTCCACTCTCTTGTGTGGATCTTCAGAATGTCATTTCTCGCCTGCCATACAATACAAGATCACAGCGAGTTCAGAGCATGTATTTCCGAGCTGAAAGGCTTTGACTGTTTTAGCACAAATATTATTTCATACGTCAATTTTCTGTCTCTCATTTAATTTCTGCCAAACATTAAAAGGAAATCTAAAGTTTCTCACCTCTCTGTCTGGGAGGCCGAAGAGGAACTCTCTGTCGAAGCGTCCCGGTCTTCTCAGTGCTGGGTCAATGGAGTCCAGTCTGTTTGTCGCTCCTATCACAACAACCTCTCCTCTAGCATCTAATCCATCCATAAGAGCCAACAGGGTCGACACAATGGAACTACATGGAAGGGAAAAGATTTAAGATTAAGTTTTCTAACCGGTCAACACTATCTACCGGTGTCAAATACAGCCGCTTATCCGGGTTCGGGTCGTGGTGGCAGCAGGCCCAGCAGGCCGACCCAGGCTTCCCTCTCACCCGCAACACTTTCCAGCTCATTCTGGGTCACAACCCAGAGTTCGTGACCATAGGTGAGGGTTGGAACGTAGACCGACCAGTAAATGGAGAGCTTCGCCTTCCGGCTCAGCTCCCTCTTCACCATGACGGACCGGTACAGCGCCTGTTTTACTGCTGCAGCCGCACCGATCCGCCTGTCGATCTCACGCTCCACCTTACCCTCACTCGTGAACAAGACCCCGAGGTACTTGAACTCCTTCGCTTGGGGTAGGCAGTTTGTCCCCACCTGGAGGGAGCAGTCCACCGGTTTCCGGCAGAGCACCATGGCCTCAGATTTGGAGGTGCTAACTCATCCCTGCCGCTTCACACTCGGCTGCAAAACGCCCCAGTGAATGCTGGAGGTCACGGTCCGAGGAGGCAAACAGGACCACATCATCCGCGAACAGCAAAGAGACGATCCCGAGACTCCCGAACCTGATTTTCTCCGCCTAGATATCCTGTCCGTGAAGGTCACGAACAGGACCGGTGATAAAGGGCAGCCCTGGCGGAGGCCAACACCCGCCGGGAACGTGTCTGACTTATGGTTGGGCAAACTCCCAGGACCCCTCCGGTAAAGAGCTGGTCCACTGTTCCACGGCCGGGACGGAATCCACACTGCTCGTCTTGAATCTGAGGTTCGACAAGCGGTCGGAGCCTCCTTTCCAGCACCCTGGCATAAGCTTTTCCCAGGAGGCTGAGCAGTGTGATACCACGATAGTTCGAGCACACTCTCCGGTCCCCCTTCTTGAAGATGGGAACCACCACCCTGGTCTGCCAGTCCATGGGCACCGTTCCTGACCCCCAATGCGACACTGAAAGGGCGTGTCAGCCAAGACAGCCCAACAATGCCCAGCGCATTTTACACACTAGTCTCAGTACGATCACCAAAAACGTGCTGTAAAACATAAACAGGGGTGCTCCTCACCTGTGGATCTGGTCCTGACGACTCGACCTGACTGGAGCCAAACCATCAATCTCATCGAAGAAAATGATGGACGGACGCATCTGGTACGCCTAGAAACCATTCAATAAGAATTCAATCAGTTAAAGATTGCATTATCTTTAGACCTGCTACTTGTTAATGTGAAGGAATTTACTAAGTTTATCCTAATCTACAAGTGAGTGGGTGGAAATCTAGTGAGTTAACTTGACAACAGGAAGACGGGGGGAAAAAATGTACACTCTCCATCAAGCCCTAAAAGTGTATTGTATGTCGATGAGGAGTTTGGTTTACCTGGTCGAAAAGCAGTCGCAGCTGTCTCTCGGATTCTCCTACCCACTTACTGAGGCAGTCAGCTCCTTTCCTCATAAAGAAAGACACCTTTCTTTCGCCCTGACTGCACTCATTGGCCAGCGCTCTGGCTACGAGGGTTTTCCCTGTGCCTGGAGGACCGTAAAATAGACAGCCCCTGAAGACAAGAGAAAATATGACAAGAAATTGGGATTTTATTAGGGTTTACCAGCAATTACAATCGAACCATAGTCTTAAGTGGTAGAAAAGAGACTAGAAAACCTCAGACAGAGAAAGGGTTAAATAGCTTTGAACTAAAATTACAACTTGGGATGTTTGATATACAACTTATTTGACATCATAGCTCTGCTCTTTTTGGGTGTGTTTTTTTATTTTTTTAACATAGTGAATGAAATAATTAGTCACATGAATGTAAAATAAAAGCTTAATCCCATGTTACCTTGTCAACACACACACAAACATTGTTTACCTGGGAGGTTGTATCTTGAACCTCTCAAAGACTTCTGGGTAAAGGAGAGGAAACACCACCATCTCCTTCAGCGCTGAAATGTGTTTGCTCAAACCTCCGATGCTTTCAAACCGCACCTGGATGACAAAAGGTGTTATGTTTAGATCGTTTGCTCAAAATACAACTACTGACTGAACGAGCATTCATTTATCAATATTTTGCAGGAATACAAGCTTTTTTTTTATCTTCAGTAATTACCATTCAAAAAAAGTGTTGTTGGCTTATTATAGTCAACTTTAAATCTAATTTAATGTGATAAAACATTTAAAACTTTTGACATATGGTACGTCTCCTTACTTTATTATTTTTGAAGAGTCCCCCTGAAGTGAGACAGATATATATATATATATATATATATATATATATCTCAATGCAACTCTCTGTTTGCGCAGCCCCATCTGTAGATGCAGCTTACCGTCTTGTCAATGTGCATGGGGTCCACATCAGCGAGACTGGCTCCAATCTTCATCCTGTCCTTGTGGACACCCAGCAGATCGTCTTTCAAAAGGTTCATAGGCAGACATCTGCAGGAAAAACACGAAAAACATAAATACACACGCTTTTCTTCGCCAATAAATTGTGAATTTTTACAATGTACTGTATTTACCACAACAACTCATTGGTCCTACTCTATCCAAATACATTATTATAGGAAATAGTTAAAGAACAGGACAGTGGTTAATGGAAGCATGTCAATTGTTATCATTAAGGGACCAAAGAGTAATCAAGCTGGATTTATTTCTCAAAAGAGTTGTCTATTATTCCAGAGAGAAATTAATTAAAAATGACAAATCCTTTTTTGGTTGAGAATTGTAAATGTGTTGACCTATTGTTCAATAGTTGCTTTATAAACCTTCTGTCTCCCGCCTTTGCTTTCCACCCATGTGCTGAAGAACACCTTTTGTTGTCTACCTGTACCGTATGACAGCTGCTGCTCTCACCTGTTGACTGACAAGCTCCTGTTCTTACTTCTACGTCTCTGGAATTTATCATCATCTGAAGATGAAGAAGTGGAGTCACTGCTGTGGATGGCGTGTTTCCTTCTGCGAAGGCAAAGGAAGCAACATTATCTCTCGCCCGATCTGCATCATTAGGGCTATCAGCTTATCAACAACTGAAAATCCCAACCAAATTTTGTTAATGGTTGTTTCTTTTTTTCCTTTAAGCAAGCAAAATATTTTTTTGTTATGTTGTCCTTAGCAAAAACAAAAAGTCAATGCCAATAATTGCTAGTGAGTACAGACACAACAGTCAAAACAAAACACTATTACAACTCATTAGTAAGTATTGCTGTTTTTCATACATACATACATACACAGTAATAATGCATGAATTTAGAAAGAAAAGGCAGTATTTGATTATGTTTAGTTAAATCATCACCATGCATGAACAATACAGTAAAATACTGGCAAATAGAAAGTCAGCTTTCAAACAATGGCTGTTTCTTTGTTCACAACAGTACTAGTAAGGACAGACAAACACCAACAGGGACAAGTAGAGAGGGTCTTACCTCTCAGAACTACTCCTGAGGGCGGGATGAAGAGAATCAGAAAAGAAAAAGAGGGAAAAAAAAAAAACATTTTACATTCAGTGATAATACCAATGGCTACTAGAGACAGTGCTCCGAACCACAGGAGGGAGATTATTGTGATTCTTCGAACAGTATTTCATAATGTATTCAAAATGCTGAGAAAACAGATCCCTTAATAGTAGATGTTTTGTTTCTCAATGGCTGATGACAGGTGTATGAGCTCATACTAACCTGATGGTTCTTCTCCTGTTGTAGGGGCTCCTGGGGGCCGTGGAGCTGAATCTAAACCTGCGTCTGGTAGGAGACGAGTGGTCCTTAAAGTACATGCTGCTCTTCCTGGGCTCTCTGGGTTCTAAGATACAATGACAAACATCAAACTTGATCAATGTATGAAAATGCTAAAAGGTTCTTAAGTACAGTATTTAATTGGATACATTCATTCAAAACAATTTGCAAATGTCAACAAAGAAAGGCTAAGTATTGAATGTCTTTTTCTTTCTTTTTTTGACAAATCTAGTGCCAATTGCCAAATATGGGTATGCGAGATCTCCAATTAAGTCATTAAAAACCAACTTGGTCGAAACTTAGGAAATGACCTAACTTTGCATTTACGACCAACTGTCATTTTCATGCGTTTCAGGCAGCATTTCTGCCATTTAAACAATATGATCGAGTTGAGGAAAGGCATTACCATCCAGTGGTGCCTGGTAGCGAACCACAGTCTTTCGCTGTCTGAAGTCATAACGCCCGTGACTTTCTTCTTCCTCATCCTCGCCATCTTCATCCTCTTCATCTTCCTCCTCCTCTTCATCCACTTCTACATCTTCTTCCTTCTCTTTGTTGTGATCATCCTCATTCCCTCCTGTGAATTAAGAAAAGAGGTAGAATTATTATTTCAAACAATTCTGCTTTTGATTAGGTTATAAAGGGGATACGTCTGAAATATGCCCTGTAGTAACTTGAAGCATGCAGCTGTATAAAATTTTATTTTATTTTATTAAACCTAATCCATCTCACCTTGGTTCTCTTCCTCAGTGGCTTTACTCTCCACATCTGCCCTCAGAGACTTGGTAATTCTGCTGCTGGTGTATACACTGAGCTGCTGAGAAGAAGCAGGTCAAATGCTGATTAATTCACAGTTTAGAAGCTTGTTAAGCATCATCAAACAGCAAAATCACCTGCGATCTACATACACACGAGGATTACACAACGCAACATAGAGCTTGAAATTACGTTTATTGTGCTTTTCTTTTTACCTCTTCTTCATTGCCCCTATCTCTGGTCCTGTGTCTGCGTCTCTTCTTCTTCATGTCGTCCATCTTCTGGAGAACAGCTTCAGCAGTGCTGAGAGACGATCAGAGGAAAAACCTGTTAGAGTTTATCAAAGTTTATCTCTCAACTACTTTGTATGTCAATATGTTTGTTAGAAGCCACTGTGATAGGCTCAGCTTTATTGTGAACTGAAGCAGTGAGGTAGGAGCCAAACGAAGCTGGAGTGATTGTTGAACTCACTTGGTGATAAGACGGTCGTAGAGCACTGACTGCTTACGGGAATCCAGTTTGTATCTGGTGATTCGGGAACTACGTCGCACTGAGCGATCCTCTTCTTCCTCCTCCTCCTCTTCTTCCTCTTGGCTCTGGAGATCAAAGCGACTTCTCTTGGGAGTGGATGAGCCCTCCACCTTATCTGGAACATCTGGGGCAACGGGAACAGTTATGGTCAGCTTAGTAGTAATATTGATCCTCAAAAACACCAAATGCTGCTAAACAAGCTTTGTCTGCGAAATAATTTACGATGGTAAAGAAATGACACTGAAGCGAACTGTACCTGCTTGCTGCTTGCCACTGGATGTTTTCCCCTCTCTCTGCAACCTGGAAGATTTCCTGAAAGTAAAAGGAAACAAAAATATATATATATATTTCCTCATGTATATTCTCATTATTTGAGTTTGTAAAATAGTAATGTAGTAAATTCTGCATAAATATTATACTCCATTCAAATTTCATATCATAAGCATATATTTGGAGAAGTTATCTGGACAATTAATAATATTCAGGTTTCAAGGACTCTTTTGACTCACATTTTCCCACACTAAAACAACCTTAGACATGCTCGCAAAAGTAGTGCATTTCATGGAAGGTTTCCTGGGAAAAATCTCAACACTTTTGACTGCCAGGACAACAATACTCATACCCCTAACAGAGCAGCTGGTTAAACAGTATCAATAACATCAAAGTGAGTGGGCCTGTATTACCTGAGGCATCCTTCTACAGAGTTGGCTTCATTCACAGGGGAGCTGGTCTTTGGCTCCATGTCGGCAAAAGAGACCTCTAGTTTAACTCTCTGTCCTCGGGTCCTCAGAGAGTGATAGAGTCCACTTCCCTCCTCCTGCTTCATATCCGCATGTCCCTGCCACAAAAACATTGAGTATAAGGTTTACAGCATGAGTGCCTGCTTGATTGAATATGATTTTTCCATTAGTCATGGACTGAACTTCTAAGTCTGTGCAAAAAATGTACTTGATACACATACTTTTTTTAATTTATTTTTTACTGTTCACAGGTGACATTATCAGTAACCTCATTTCTTTGTCAATTTCTTGATGCTTTTGTATATTGGATTTGAAATTCTATTTTAACAATGTGTAAATGTTCATTCAACACGCATGAACTATTCTTAATATAATATATATGATTGTTTAATTAATATAAATACATTCGTTTTTCCAAAATATATAAATATATTCATCTAACTGCGGAGACCAGACTGCACATCTAATAATAATAATAATAATAATACTTTAATTTTATATAGCTCTTTTCGAAATACTCAAAAGACGCTTTACATAGAACATCAATAATTTAATTTATATTATGAAGTAACAGTTAAGCCTGATACGAAGTTAACAAAAGAATGAATGAACACATCTCCCTCCACAAAAAAACACATTTACCAAAACAAACCACATATACAGACACACTTATGACATCTAACGTTGAGGCATTTCGCTCCTTGGCAACAGAGTAAAGTAGAGGTATAACATAGGTGTAGGGCCATGGCACATGACACTAAACCAAACAACACATTATAAACTGTCTGGCCGTGTTAATAGATAGACATGCGAGTTTGAGTAAACTATTAGCTACAAGCGGAACCGTTAAGCGACAAGGTGGCTAGTTAGCTTAGCACGCTAGCAAAACTAGCACAGCAAAGTTATGCTCATCGATCATTTATACACCAACTAGTTAAATGTCGATCTAGTTGTTTAATCAGCCGCCTCGGTGTTTATACTCACATTCAGCATGTTGCTTTCCAAACTGCTGGAGCTGTCATCCATGGCCTGGGAGGACCGGGTCAGCTTGGCGGACTTTCTCTGCGACGCGGGAACCAGCGACAGAAACTCGGAGCTCGCGTCCAACTCCATCGACCTCCTCTTCGGGGTTGTTGCCACCGGCTCAGCTCCGGCACCGCCGCCGCTGCTGCGTAGGATCACCATCTTGACTCTAAACCGACCTTATATGAGCACGAACGACGGGTAAGTAGCCGCTGCTCTGCCTTGAGCTTCCTAATGTTTACGGTGCCGCCAACATAGCACAAATAACGGTATTCACCCGCCAGCTGACGAACACGAGCTCCTCACTAAACCCTTGATTTCTGGCGCCAGAAACGTCATCAGAGATTGTGCGGTAAGTGCCTAAGCACTACCACCAGGAAAAATAGATCTCTTGGCAAAATTGTGAAAGAAGCCTAGGTTATATGTTTAAGTGGTTGTATGTCATACTGATTTGACCACATCTACGACGCAGCTCATTTTACTGTTTGACTTCTGTTGTCATTGTATCAGTCGTGGTATATTTGTTTAAACAGAACATGAGCGGAGGGATACAAATACAATTTGAAAAGGTGTACCGGTCTATGTTAGAGCGCGTTCTTCACTAAACTGCGCACTAGCGCGCGCTCATTATGTACAGTGTGGAAACGCATTTCTGCCACTGTAATGAAAAAACTAAGTTCCTGTAAGTCATTATAAGATACTATCTAAAAAATAATGACTTAGCATCTCAGAATTATGACTTACTCTCTCAGAATTATGAGATAGTACCTATTTTACTACTATTCATAGAAACGGTGTTCTTTTATTAACAGAGCTCTGCTATGAGATACTACGTCACAACTATTATATGCTAATTCTACTGGCTTCCCAACCAGCAAATAATACAGTTCAAGGTTCTTATCACCTACAAAGCCCTTCACAACCTCGCCCCTTCATCGCTTTCTGACCTCCCGTACCAACACGCTCCCACCTGCAGCCTTTGTTATTGCTTCTGTTTTTATTATGAAAAGTGCTTTGAGTACCTTCATTGCTATAAACTGACACTTCCCAATAAAAGCATTGCAATTCAAAACAGAGTCAATACCAGCTCACCATCTTTTATTTGAACAAGTGACAGATACCAGAAGAGAAAATACAAACTCTAGAATTGCTTCTAGCCTGAAAAAAAAGTACATTGTGTAAAACTGCTGTACAGGCAACCAGATCCTAACTGTAAAATCACAACGCTTTCCATTGCATCCTCCCTTTTCTTGATCCTAATTACTAGTGTTTGAGGGATACTAATTAAGTGCAGTCAGGAGAATAAAAGAAACACTGTCAATGTTCAGGATGAGTAAATCCCCCCCAGACCAAAGATCTTTCTTGTCTTTAACAACTGTTCGCCTCATTACCATTTTAATGTTGTGATTTTTAGTCACATTTTGAATACATGCGTAAAGCAACAGTGCTTGATTTATAATCCGATAGCATTGCCTTTGCAACAGTAATGAGAAATACAAAAATTGAAGGATTCAATGAAAGACTTGAGATTTCACTCATCAGAGGCCACATTCCTTTTCATATGCACAGCAGCCAACTGCCACATTTTACACTACCAGGGTATGAGTTTGACAACAAAGCCAATTAGTTAGGTGATAAAATTGAGTTTGCCATCTCACAGCAACTAATGGAGTTTGGTCAGTTCAGTTGTGAGTGGCAGCCCAAGAGCTGTGCGCACACAAAGGCTGTCATTTCAAGCAAATTAGCTCTGGGCATAATCCCAAAGAGGCTGTCTGATCTACCAGCTCACATTAATAATTTTGATAAGTAATAGCCTCTTGTGTTTTCAGGACAGAAACACATTATGGCCAAACTCCCTGAATAACTGGTCTACAATAATGAGACACTGTTGGCTACTGTGCTGTTATGTCTTGAAATGTGGCCAGAGAGCGCTGTCATCAGGGAGGGTGTGTTCACGCAATGGCTGCCAGGTAATCTTTCACCTCCGCTGGGGTGAGTCTTTTGAAGCCGGCCTCGTTGCAGATTCCCACCTCAATGTTCTCCTCTGTCATCTGACCCTCAAAACTCTCCTGAAACACAAATACAGGAGAATGTAAATGACTGATAATAAAATGAGATGCAATACCTCAGGTATTATTTTATAACAAACATCATACCTTCAATGTCAAGATGGCTGTGTGGATGGCATCTTCCAGTTCCAGATCGTTGTTGTACCTGGAGAACAAAACCAAAGCGGTCATCAAGCAATCCGTGTAGTGTGCATCAAGTAGAATAACTAAGAGTTGTGAGCAGTGTTCCCTCTAAGATGCGCGCGTGCGCGGCCGCGCAGGCCAGTCGAAGTGGCCGCGCAATAGATTTTTCAGACCGCGCACATGATTTTTTTTTCAGGGGTTAAAAATCTTTTTTTGCGCCAGTGTTTCTGAGATACGAGTGAGCCATCTCCACAATAGAAGATCTTTGATGTGACGTGTCGAGTCTTCTTGGCCAATCAGCGTCCCGTTTCTCGACATGCGCTCTCTGTACATCCGCTAGCGCTCTGCCTCCGTTAGCACCCCCCACCCCCGCTGTCCTCCTCCGGGCGCCAGGAGTGAAGCTCGCCTAGAGCGCCACATGAGCTAGGGCCGGCGCTGTTTAGGCTACTCTTGGCGGGCCCTGCTCCAGCAGTTATAGATACCATGGTGAAAAGAAAGGCAGAGCAGGTGCCCCAGAAAAAGGTCTGCCTAACGTTCAAACATGAGTGGCTAGATGAAATAGTCCAAACTGACACAGGTAGGATGAAACTTTCAGACATATTTAAATATGAAGAAAGCAAATTCTGCTCGGAGGCAAAAGCGAAAGGAGAGTTCGCTCGTGGGAAAACGTGTTTCTCTTTTGGTTAACCTGTTTTTCAGATGCTGTTCTTCAGAGACATGTGTCTTCCATAGGCCTGCAGACAAGATGAGCCACATAGCCAGATAGGCCGATCTCCCTCAATGACATTCAAATTACATGTTTTGTAGCCTAGTTTGTTGCAAACTATTCCAGTTATTAAATTGTTTATATAGGCTACCTTTAGGAAAAATGACACCATGTCAATTTAATAGGCCTATAATTATTGTTAAGCACTGCATTAGCATTTTTCTTTCAATGAAGTTCCACTTAAATGTTGTACCTGCTGAGAAATGACTAAACACCTTTGATACTTTTATTTTTTATATATATATCATTATCAGTCATAACCAGTGAACCAGTCATAACCTCCCCTTATTGAAGTTCAACAAAGATCCTTTAAGTTCAACTAAACTGAAAAACACCATCATTAAAATGTTCCCAAAGTCCAGCCATTATAAAGGATATTGAATAAATATCAACCTTGTATACATATTGATGCATTTGCTGTCATCTCTTTGAATCCCCTATGGCTAACGCAGGCTTGTGGTCATTTTCGGCAGGTCGCGTGGTCGCGAATTGCTCACAGTGCTGAAATGTGCGCTCAGAAAAAGAAAAGAATTGCTCAGTGCCGGAAAAAATTAAAGGGAACATTGGTTGTGAGCCCACTGTTCCAAACACCTCAACCATGTGCATTCATGGTGTATTGTACATCAGCTATTCACGACCACTGGGCTGCCATCTAGTGGGCAAATGAGGGACTGCCAAATGGTTGGAATAAATAATAAGAAAAAAAAGCTCAAGAGTTCTACTTGAAAAGAAATTACATCAAATTAAAATGTAATACTTAAATGGCCAACTATGTTTGAATACCCATCACAACACAATCAGGTAGAGGCAAAACTGTTCTGACATTGTTGCCTAGCTAACTTTCCCTTGGATGCAGTGATCGAGTTTTTAAACCTAAAAAAAAAAAAAGTGGTGTAGGAGACAACCCTGCGCTAGTAAAAGCTCTAAAGTGTGTGTTGAGGAATTATAAAGAGAGCTGTAATATAATCTATATTAAAGAGTCACAAAAGGAAATTTATTGGGAACATGCTTCATTAGAATCAGGTTAAAACTTTTCATGGTTTTCCATAAGTGTAGTGAAGAAGTTACCTTCCTGGTTCCTCTTCATTGTGTGCTAACTACAAATTAATTTAATTGGATAGTAAAGCTTCCGCGCACTATTCAGTGTTTATTTATAGATCACACTGGGGCTGTAAATCATCTGCACCAACATTGAAAGTGCCTCAAATTGTACAAATAGCTTTTATATCAGTTTTACAAGTTTTTTTTACACTGTTTATATCACTGCAATAGCCATCATAAAGATACAGAGCACTGATTATTGGAGATTGGCCACTGACCCTCACATGTATACATTTGCTGTCCGAAACTAAATGTTATTCTATTCATTAAACAAAAAAAAATGTTCTTTACTGTAAAGTCTTACCTTTTTTCAAGGAATGTTTTTCCATTAACGTAGTTCTTTCCCATGGCGGTGGCTTTCCATGCAAAGTATGCACCCTGTCAGTCAGAAACAAAAGGATAAAAATGAAGCTTTTATGACGACGGCCCCTGATGCAGTCCCAACACCAGATCTGGAGCACCTGGAGTCAGAGCCTTACAGAATATAAAGGTCAAAGCTTCCAGTGTTGTTCTCTCTCTACCCGGTCGGCACCGGCTGACCGTTTTGCTTTACTTAGCCTTTTTCTTATACTTCTTACTCCACAAATCCCTCACACTACATTATCCAAGCACATCCACATGAACACTGCTCATTTCACTGACTAACACACCTCACAACCACATTTACTTCATTGTATAAATTCTTTGTTATAATAAATAGTTTGGATTATTTGGGATTTTGTCATGACCCGTGGGTTATGACACATAACAGCATTATGAAAAGTTAGGATCCCAGCAGACTGAGGCTACGTCCACATGTTTTTGTTATAAAACGAAAATGACCACCATCCACAAAGCATCCTTTGAAAACGCACATCACATGACCATTCACATACACTGGGCATGTGCATGACGCTGTAAACAGGAAGCCGGTTTTCTTCACACTGCAGTTGGTTTAGTTGCAGAAAATACTGCAGAGGAAGAACGGCAATGGCGAAAAGACGGACCAGAGATTTCTTTAGAAGACATAGCTGTTTGTTTTCTTCTGGAAAAGGGTCATTTGATCGGGGCGTGACAAATCAGGGAAGGACACGTCATGACCGCTAAGACCCAATAAATTGGCGAATGCGGGTGTAAACGTCATTACATGTCATGTTTCCCAATTTATCCGTTTACGACCGTCCACATTAGGACGTAACACTTAAAAAAAAAAAACGTATCCACCCTCAGTGCTCTAAAACTTCGGCGTAGTGTGCATACTCAGTGTAAAAGTAGCAAAAGATATGGGTTTTAAAATGGAAACGTAGTAGTGTGGACATGGCCTCAAGCTCTTTTAAGATCAAACAATTAAAAGAACAAAGTATTTGAGGACAAATGTAGTTATTCAACAAATATGAGAAAATAGTAGTACAACATACAGAAGGGTCTGACTGGAACAGGTAGGGGTGGTCTTCATCCCATCCAGCTATCAGCAATGAAACACCGAACGGACGCACCCCACTGGAGAAGAACACACATTAAATCCAAAATGTTTAACTGAATACATCTCACCACTGAAATATAAAAGTGATGAGTCTATAGACTCATCACTTTGTGTGTATTGGTGCATCTTTGTGAATACCCACCCAGACTGTGTGTACTCCTGCATTACAGAGGCCACTCTCTGGACAAGCTGACCAGTGGGGATAGGCTCCTGGTAAACCAGGAAGTACTGTTGTGCCAACTTCCGGGCTCGTCGCACTAAAACCCTGAAAGGAAGACACGACTCATTAACTTATCTGTTCGTGAGGTTCAGTGGTCAGACAAACTCTGGTGGCATCTCCTAGATGTGGAGCAAATAAAGTCCTAGTTGACGGTAAAATATGCAAACCCTCAAACAAAAATAGACCTGATGCTATATTACTCACTACTGCTAGTATATTGTTTTATCTGCTTACGAACAATCAACAAAAAGTTTGCATTTAAAAAGTTGAACATCACACAGATTTTGCTTGTCCAAAGTTAGGAAAGACAGCAGAGATGCTGGCCTTCTCTTTTACTTCCAAATGCAGAAAATAAATAATCCCCACCTGTAGTCGGGCCCCATGCCGCTGTAGACCATGCCTATGTGTTTGGTGATGGGCTCCACTTTGTGGACACTCTGCTCATCATACAGAATGGACTTCTGTTTCTTCTCTGTTGCCAGGACAACTCCATTGGAAGCTGAAAATGAAAGAACAGCACAACAAGTGTTTTCACAAAATCCTGGCCAAATGATCAAATGTCAGGAGAAACACAGCTCACAGAGAGTCGATACAGCAGACATTGTTTTCATCCAAGTCAAGATTGAATTTAGCATAATACACATTCCCAGGCAGAGTCTTGTTGCATCCTCTGAAAACAAATCAGACAAACTAATATGGCTGAATTCACTTCTTATATCAGTGATGACATAATCTTAATTTCTGCTGAAGAACCTAGAGCTGTATGTGATCCCCTCGCGACCAGGACTCTTTACCTTTGATGCCGACTGAAGGAGCTCCGGCTGCTACAGCTGCCAGGGCATATTCAATCTGGACCAGTTTACCCGAAGGGCTGCGGGAACAAACACGTGATGATGTTACAGTCAAATTCACAAAGCTACATGCAAGTAGTAGTATAATAGTTAGTGCATCCCGACAAACAAAGGCGAAACTGAAAGCACAGGGCGAAACAACCGACTCATCTGAGCTAACTTGGCTAACGGTGAGCTAACGTTAAGTCTCACACGTTAAATCACATATAACGTGGAAACGGGACTCGTTTCGGTCTATTCGGTCAAACGCTCAGGAATAAAAAACACTGCGGTGACATTTTATCATCGATATGAAAAGAAGAGAGTCGCTGGACTGTTTCATTTAGAAACACGCTAGCCGACAGGCTAACAGTTATCATAGCCGATTCATTCCCCGGCAATGACAGTGCATCGACTACAACACGGACCCCAACAACCTTATTTTCACATAGAAATAGAAAACGGTGCAAACTGTTTGAAAAGCTGCTAATTAACAACATCTTCAGGATGAAAGTTTGCATGCTATTTTAAAGTTTCATGGCAATTTTGATCAAGTTTACCTAAATGTGGTGAGGGAGAAACTGTAGCCTCGTTCCGCCATCTTGTTCTTCTTCTTCTTCTCTGTGTTGGCGGAAGAATTGCAAATCCACTTTAGGGGGTTATACTGCCACCTAAAGACTAAACACACATTTTTTGGGGGTGGATGGTAGTTACAAATTGTATTAATCGAGGAAGCATATGGACAAGATAGCCAATGCTTATTAACTATATTTAATATGCATAACTCTGAATCATCAATAATATTGGACCAATGCCAGCAATCTGGTGTTACAATACGAGAAATTACAAATTAATCTGGATCTTTGTTTACGTCCCATCAACTTTATCAAAGTATTATCTGAAATAAAAAACCAAACAATATTGAATTAATTTCTCTATTAAAACACGTATTTATTGAACGACTTTATTTTACATCCTAAAGCACATTGTAAAATGTAAATCAATGATATTGCTTAATAGGGTATATGTTACAATGGATATCACAGTATGATATGGCAAGCTATTTAAAAAACATCGCTTAGGAACTATAACCAATAGGGACAATATACTATGATAGTTCAGACAAAGTACCATCATGTTTCGTTCAATAACTGTAAAAACACTAAAGAGTGAAGTTTGACATTTGGCCGCTAGGTGGTAGTAAGACGCCGGAATTCATCTCGCCTGCTGGAATTCAACAGAAGAAGTGTGGTTTGTTGTCGCTGTTTGATGACGTGCTGAATCTCCGTGACCGTGAGCTGTTTGACATGTTGGACGGAAAGGAAGCGTGCTGACAACAAAACATGATGAATATAGCTGCTTTGGTGAACAGCCTCAGATGCTCTTTGCTACACATTGAAAGCAGACTTCTGCAGGCGGCCGGACTGACGTTAGACAGACAGCTGGGTGAGTTTACTGACCGCAGCTCAGGACGGCGTCTAACGTACACACACACACGCACACATACACATACACATCTCTCTCTCTCTCTCTCTCTCTCTCTCTCTACACACACATTTGCATCGAACAGCAGGTAACAGTGTGTTTCCTGTGTGCAGCTCCGGCTCTGGCAGTGAATGGCCCCGGCCTCCTGCCTCAGCTCGACAGGGAGGATGAGCTGGAGGAGCAGCACAGCGACCCGCAGCAGTCTGCTGGCCTGCTAGACGGCATCCTGTGGATGGCAGCGCCCAAGAAGAGGCGCACGATAGAGATTAACCGCACCAGGAGGAGAGCTGACAGCAACGTCCTGCAAGTCAAGGTACACTGTGGATCCTCCCATTTCACCTAAAAACCTAACTTTATATACATGTATTTCTTACTATCTATAATAATAAATAAATAAATAAATATGTATATCAAGTTAGGGGGTATCAGCTGTAACTCCCCCTGTAAATTTAAACTTTAGTTTGTGTCATGTAAATCTTTAAAAACTACATTAACAAAACTGAACAGAAACATCCTGCTGCAAATATGATCAAATGTGTACTCGGATAAAGTTGAGTAGATGCAGCAAATTACTTTTGGTGTTGCATACAAACACAATAGATTATTTAAAGACGTACATGTTATTCAATTCAATACAGGGAAGGGAAAACTGTCTCCGAAATGTTTGACGGCATGGCGGTATTACCGGCTGATACTAGCTGCTCGTTGGCTGAATACACGTATATCAACATTGTTTAGAAACAGTCTCCGTTGTTTCATCCACCGTTCCTCTGCCTCCCTCTCTCAGAACAACATCGAGCCGTGTACAGAGTGTGGCCACTTGAAGCAGAAACATATCATGTGTGGCTTCTGTTACGCTAAGGTGTGCAAGGAGACGGCTCTGATTCGCCAACAGATGAAAGCGATGGAAGGCGGCCCGCTGGGGGCCCCGAGCGTGGAGACCGTCGTCCTGTACGAGGGAGAAACACCAAGTGAGCTGGACAAAGACAAGAGGATTGTGGAGAGGGCCAGGAAGAGGCCTGCCTGGTTCAGCTAATGATGCTGAGATATTAATACTGCATGTGATGCAGACCTTGAGTTTGACACATGTCTAACACACACACACACACACACACAGATTCTTTATATGATGTAGGAAGCAGCATATTTTGCCCCGTCTGGTATTCAGTAAATGAAGGATGTTGTATCCGTTTTGTTTCCATAAAGCAACGGTTTGATCAGCACTGATACCAGGAGCCTTGATCAATACTGCCCCGTCAGACATGTTTTCACTTATCTCTGTGAACACACTGTACTATATCAACGCTGTGTTGGTTTAGGGACACAAAGTCATTGGAGATTTTCAGTATCGGACTTAATTTGTGTTGTCATTGTATTAACTCATATTTTTGACTGAGAGAAATTTACTGTAAAGTTGGTTGTTTGACAATAAATCCATTATTTGAAAGATAAATATTGTGTATCTACTTTATTCGTCGTTTAAATATAAGTGAGACCATGCAATGTACAGAGCAATGGTTGCATTAGTTAAATAGTTGAAGGTGAATGACTGCTTCCACTTCATGATACAATGAGAAACGGTAAAATATATATATTTTCATGAACTGTGCACCGATGTTATCTGCATAATAAAGGGGATAAAGAGTGTCGGAATCCTATAACTATGTATGTATCTCAATTCCAACCTTTTAAATGGATGAAAGTTTAATGGAAAATAGGCACAAGCTGTTTTCTTTAGTGACAAATGTGTTTTCAAGGATGAAGAAACCACACGGCATGTGATGTCAAACATTTAATTTAGAAGCCTGTGCAGCTCATATTAAATAACATTCATTCATGTTGAATATCATTCCTTATTAAATTACCTGGCTAGAATTGCCTGCTGGTGATGGAAAACTAGTCAGGACTCAAACTCAAGTCACGAAGTTCTGGCTCTTGTGTGTCGGGAACAGACTGTTTTTGCTGGGATGAGTCCAGCATACCTTCCAGTGCCTCGGTGACACCATCATACACCCTATGATTCAGTTTCACCCTCAGCTTTGATGAAACTGCCGCTGCCAGCGTCCTCCAAAAGAGACAGAGTGATCAAGGTTTAAAAAGGTTTCAAACGAGCTTCAGAGCTGTGAGCTACAACAGATCATTAAGTCAGTAAAAGGTCAGAAATGTAGCGTGGAATCAAATTGCTTTATCAGCAGTTACACATACAGAAGTCCAGCCGGGTCTTTTACTCGCCTCCCAAACTTTTTTCCCCACTTCCATACGTTATAAATTACATAAAAAGACACCGGTAGCACATCTGTAGAAACTCTACTCACTACAACTCATTATTCCACATTCACAGAGATGTATGGAATAACGAGATACAGCTGAGAGTAGAGCATTCGCTAAGCAAATGCACTGTGTCTATGCTGCCAGAGAACTTTGCTAAATACTCAGTCAGTCACAAGCATGTATTTTACAAGACGTGGTTTAGGATTAATGAGTTGGATTATGACTGTCAGTCAGTGATCTGATTGCTCTCAGCTGTTTCCTCCCAGCCACATGTGGTCTATGTGAGAGACATTCGAGGAGTCGGCGGATATTTGTTTTGACCTAAATTCATGTCCAGATTGGTCATTTCATATTTCAATCAGTATGCGCACTTATAGTATGGATGCAATGTGGTGGTCTCGCGTCATGGAAAGAGCCAACGCGCATTTTCACATGAAAACCAACCTTCAGGATGCCTGGAGTGATGACATTCACGACAAAGTGATGCAGAGGAGTAAAAATAGAAACAAGGCCGGGTATTTAAGACATCGCCAAACGCGCTCACGTCTCAAGACTACTTGGTACACACATTGATGATGATGATGTGTGATTTGATGGCCTTCTGAATCCGTTTCTCTCGAGTCAAGTCAGAAAGGAGCAAAAGTGGACGTTCGCCTCAGGCACACGCTCACTCACTGACACTGACGCGCTCAACACAACAGCACCATGCACTGTGTGAGCAGAGGAGGCTGCTACCTGGTGAACTCCTACTGTGAGCTGCAGGAGGAAAACCAGTGGAAGAAGGAGAGCTACCAAGAGTGCTGGCTGAGCCTGGTACTTGAAACGAGGCCGCAATACAAGTAGGTTGTTCCCACGTTGGGATTCAGCTTTATTCTAGATTAAATTCTGTACGAGTCACTGGAATCTTTGTGAAGTATATTTGTAGATATATGTGACAAGCAGCAGGATAGAGCGGGTCAAGGACAGCAGAGCAGCATTGTGTACGCTGTATTTTGATTTGGAGCGTAAAATCCACACAACAAAATAATAATGTTTTGTCCGGTGTGTGTAATGGGTTCCAGGCTCACTCTATCAGAGACGGACAGCATTCGAAGAGAAAGTTACAAGCAGCAACAGGTGGCCGACTTCCTGGTGGAGAGGAGTCCCAGCCAGACACTGAGGCTGGGCAGCAACAGCAGAGTCACGGCGGAGCACCGGCTGCCCTTCTTCAACACCAGCCAACTACGTCCTGCTCCATCCACCTCTGGGTGCACAGAACAGCCAGTGGGTGCATTACATAACGGAGTGGGGGAACAGGAAGTGACTGCCACGACCCGGGAGCTCGGGAAACCAGTGAAATTCAGAGCCTCGAGTCTGATGTTCTCACCGAGGGAAAGCTGTCATCGGGTGCAGAGGAGGGAGTGAGGCGAGGAGCTCGAGAGTATTTACGAGTTCAGAGTGTAGTGTGGCCTTTGTTGCCGTAATTTACACACTGGTATGAAAAAAGAAATGTTATTTACCGTAAGTTGTATATTGTGTGACTACTTTAACTGTGACATTGACCTTCTGATTTAAGTAAGTAAAATATATCTAGGTAATATGACGTTTTTCGTATCATCCAAACAAAAGACATACCGTAGACTTTATAAAAAAAGGATTTTCTCATAATTGAATTACCAAATTATTTCATTTTAAAAGTTGGAATCATGCAGAATTGATGAATCTATAAATCATGTGCGACACTTTGCAAAATAAAAAATAAATAAAAAAGTGTTATACTGTACTCAAGATGTGAACACATTCTGACACAGATTCTTCGTTCATCCTTTAGTGATTTCCTTGCTGAACAAAGCTTCATGAAACAATGTCTGGAACCTCATTTTACTTACTGACTTACACAACGTTAAAGTTAATAAAACGGTCCTGTTAGAGAACATACAACAAATCCCTTTTCAGAGTACATTGGCTCTGATAAGGTTGGGACTATATGGGATATAAGTGTTCTGTAATTCACCAATTATTTCCATGTATTCCTGTTGCATACTGTTCATTATGAGTTTCCACATAGCTTTCATAATAAATGCTCATTCTTTAGGATAAAAACACAGCAGCAGAACCCCCTTGTGGTAAGACCGTGGCATCGTAACGGGACCAGATACTATACTTTGCTAAATGTAGACGTAAGAGATTCTTAAAGAGAAAACAAGAACACAAAATTAAGTTCTTAACCCAAGTATTTATTAGGATGATTTCACAGAGTGATCAGAGTCAGTACATCTGAATTCATGGCATCATATCCAGCACCTAATCACCAAGTCATGGTCCAAATAAAAACACAACAGCATAGAGAAGCTTGGTGGCCGGCCGTAAAGAAATGCTACAGCTTTAGTTGATCCTTTCAACACAGTAGTGCAGTGTGAAGTAAAAGGGTGCTATTCCACTATTTTAAAGAGCAGTATTGTGGTAAAGTGTTGCAGTACTGACCACTATGTACTTTGTGCTCTATTCCCTTGTTTAGATTCACATGCACCTTCAATGTCCCGTCTCCCTGATAGTTAAAAAGCTCCCGCAAACCCGCATTGAAGACTAGAAATGAAAAACTAGTGATCAGAGACTGACGCACTATTCTATTGTCTTGGGATCATGTATCATAAATGGTCACACACACTTTGGAGTGCAACGAGAGATGTGATACGTGGAAGGAAACATGGAGGTCCCACAGATATCAAGACAAACCCCTCCAATAGCCCTTCAACGTATTAATGCGTGGTGTCAACACACTACAGAGGAAGACAACGATATTTTTTTCCATCAAAATAACAGTTCTTCTTGTTAATGATTCCTGGCTATTTTGTTCAACACAGTAGTTTTCATTGTGATTCATTTCCTTCCTGAAGAAACTTGCAGCAACAAAGGGGTGTGTAATATCACACTACAATTGGGAACAGTTAATGGGAACTTTAAATTCATAGCCGAGGTCTACATCTTCCAGCCCAACAAAATATGCACCGAGCAGTAATTCATGGCACTCAAAGAATACAAGTTAAATAGTACATGTTGTAAAAAAACAAAACAGAATCTGGTATCAGTGGAGGGCTACCTGCCTGTGGAGTCTTCCACAAGCTGCAAGCTTTACAGTCTTTAGCATCAACGATAGCCATGTTCGTTGTTTATGTTAATATGGATATTTTTGTCAGTGTTGAAAACCTGGCGACTTTCTTGCTAAATGTAGCAACTTTTGGAGCTAGCGTTGCTTGCAACTCTCATTTGAAAAATAGTTGGCAACACTGGGCTGTGTTTTTCCGTTGGACAATATTGAAAAATCTAGCGTCCTCTTGCTGGTATGGCAAGATGACCAACCCCAGCTTTAACTGGGGCTTCTGAAGTAATAGCAACATTTTGGCATGCTCCAAACCTGACTTATATCCCTTCTTTTCTAAACACTGATATAACAGGAGGAACTTTCAGATGTTGAACATCACCTTATTGGGGTTACCTCTTGTGTGTTTCCATGACATCCCAATCACGTAAAGATAATAAAAACAAAAAAAATACATGCATTTCCCATTTTGGATCCACATACTTTTAACATTTGTCAAAGTCAAATGAAAAACCCAAGGTTCGTCACTTTGTTTGAGACTGGAATTTTCCTCCAAATATAGCCTCTTCGGCTCTCTTGTGTTTCTGGACGGTGACCTGCTGCTGCCAGTACTTGAGGTACACCCACATGAGGCTTCCATTCTTCCTCTTGTCCACGTTTAGAAAGTCCGCACAGTACTTATCTTTCCTAAAAATATCCTTCAGGTCGGACTCTAGATCCAGTTCCGTTCCGATGGGGTCTTTGACGACCTTAAGCAGCATGTTCTTCTCCATCTCCAGCCGCTGGTCTCGAGGTTGGATGAGGGAACAGTAGGCATTCTGGCGCTCAACAAGCTGGCCCTCGAGCTCCTTCAGAGTCGTGGTGGCTCTCCATTGCCAGTCGTTCTCTCGTTCCAGGGCGCGATGCAGCACAGCCCCTGCAGCGCCGGACTTTACCTGTCTTTGCTTCTCTTCCTCCAAGGACTGGCGCTCCTGATGAGGGAGAAGACAGCGTTTTGGTTTACGCAGGAGAGGCTACAGTTTAAAAAAAGGGAAACATGCACAATAGCAGTAATGGTTTGCAAGTCAAGATTTTACCTGATGTAACTGTTTTCGTTCTTCCATCAGCTGCTGGCTCTGTGAGATCAGGGCCAGCTTGTAACCTTTGACCCTCAGTCTCTCCTTCTCTAGCTCCAGCTCCAGTGTAGCCGCTGCCCTGCGCCTCTCTGTCAGTGTGTCCCGGTACCGTGCCTCCAACTCGCTTTTTAGGGTGGAGACGTCGCTGTCATACTGGTCTTTGACTTTCTGGATCTCCCTCTGAGACTCCCTGGTCCAGATCCAACCTGAAGGCATTGTGGGACTTGTTGAGATATTTAGGTAATTTTTACGCATCCCCTTTCCATTTAAACCAAACCCTGTAGCTTTTCCTTGGATTTGCTTTGTTTGTTTGGGCTGGTGTGAAAGCTGTCAATCAAACCCTGGTTTGGTTCAACAATCTTAACTGGTTGGTCTCAGTCCGCTTTCAAACGGACTCTGGTGTTGTTAGTTTGCGGTGTGAAAACAACTGAACTAACCATAGGTATTTAGGGTAGCAGATATATGCTTTTGGAATTATTTCAAAAGCTAAACTACTCAAAAAAAAAATCCATCGGCCTAACCCTGTCCCAGGCAGTTGTTAATTAAACCTTTGGAAGAAGGAGGACATGTTTTCTGATAAAGTCTACCTTTGCCATTTTACAATCTCATAAGAAAAGAGACAGTCCCAGTGAAGATGCATACATTTATACAAGACTGTCCACTTCCCAGAGGGTTAGTGTACCTCACACAACCTCAAGCAGCTTTGCAGGAGCACAGTCATCAGCTATACATTAAATAGCACATACAGTATGTTCTCCTATGTTCTATTACCTAACCACAGACACACGCCTTTGTGTAACTTACGAAATGCAGCCAGTCCCAGCATTGGCACCAGCAGGGAGTAGCTCCATTGGTTGCCATCCCCGCCCCCCGCCCCCCTTCCTCTGGGGTCTGGTTGGATGTTCCATCTGGGGGGGTCATTCAAGTTGTTCATGGAGACTACTGTCTCACACAAACACACACAAACACACACACACACAGGGGAGACAAACACGTCAGGGATAATTGACAATATGGTTAAATGTTGCACCACAATCTGAGTGCCAGTCGCAACACAGTTCCAAGGTGGCTTAGCTATGAACATAACCAGACACTATTAATTAGTTAATTGCGTAGTCTCATGTTTCAATAAACACTGAAGGTCCCGCGTATCCATTGAATTAGTTTCACCAAAACAGCGCGACAGGCAGCAGAAATAAAACCGCTCTGACGTGAAGTTTGACATTCCACCTTACCATAAACAAGGCTAGCTGTGAGCTAACATGCTAGCTGGCGTTTAGCTTGCTGGCTCATGCTCGCTAGAGTATTTAATACACAAACATAACACGAGACATACGGATGGTGTAAATCCGACTACAGGTCGGCGTACGTCTGTAAAAGATATGGTGTCTCACCTTGAATGCAAAGTCTAGGTCACTTATACATTTGTTCCTGCACACTCTGCTTGCTTGTACAATATTACGCTCAAGCAGTCCATTTTTACCGACTGGGGGTATTTCATGGAACGTCACTTGTATAAAAAAAACATTAGGTGTTATAATTAAATGTTTTGTGGGTTTATCTGGAAGTATTGTGAGAATACAAGCACTGTCTGTCCAGTTTAATTACGTTGATACGGGTCATAAAGAATACCCATGAGGTGTGACATAAGTGACATCCCCGTTCTCGGACAGTGGTTTGTCCCATTGCTACGGAATATCTTATCCTCCGCCGTGGCTCAGAATCGCTCCTTCAGCTGACAATATGGCGAGTGTTCGTGCTGCCTCCCAACTCCTCTCCAAGAGGGTGCTGTCTAAAACCAAAGCAGTGAGTATTAATATGTGGATAGTAAAGCTTTCATATATCTGTATGCGATCTGTTTTTGGGTGTTGATTGTCTTCTGTTTTACGCTGAAAGGAGGAGTTCTGCTGCACAGCTTTCGTAACTGGCAGATTCCGACTTGCGTAACCTATGTTATGTAGCTGAGGGTGTTTCAATGTGACACCACAAAGAAAAGCTAGCATGCCAGTTCAACAAGTAGTTATATGTAGCTGTGCCATCTCTAGTTGTTTCTCCTTACACACAGAAAGTCATGTTTTCAGTAAGATGTCCACATTCCTGTGGTTTTCCAACATGGAAGTCCCTTCAGTTGCCCTTGTGGAAAACAGTTGTAGCCGCTGTGTTAGCTAGCCATGTGTTAAAGGAAACGATGCAAAACTACCCAAAGGCACCTGGAGACTAAACTAATTTGACAATCATCAGATCATTGTTAGGTAAAAACGTCCATCAATTACAAAGTGCGCTAACTAATTACGGATATTAATGCTAATGTATGGATTGTTATGCAAGTGTTACAAGGAGTATACATTTACCGTTAAAGCTTTCTTTTAATATGAGAATAAACATAGCAGTAGTTATCCGCTTATACGAAGAGGCGGGTTTCTAAAGGCGTGGCAGTGGTGCTGCTCTTGTTTGATTTCCTCATTAATATTAGTTTTTTTTTTTGTGCCAGGTCCCTGCCGCTGCAGTTCAGGGGTCCAGAAACTTTCACTTCTCTGTCTATGGCAAGAAGACGAGTACCAAAGTATCAGATAATGTGAGTTACGTTTTCTCTTCTCTTTTTTTTTTTTTTTTTTTTTTATGTAAGATTAACATGTAATAGGGTAATATGTGTGGATGTATGCTAAGGTACAGTATTGTACATTGTATTGCTTTTTTTTTTTATCGTAAAAATCAGAGTCTGTACGTGTTTTTATTTTGCTCATTGGATGACAATTTTAAAGTTTCTACATTTTGTGATTATAAACAATTATGGTCTCAAACTGATCTTGAACTATACATTCTCTGACTAAAGGGATTTCCACGATGTACAAGCAAGATACTTAATTGGAGGCTTTTTAGTGACTTGTCTCCTTCCTTGTTTTCAGATCTCTACTCAGTACCCGGTTGTGGATCATGAGTTTGATGCTGTGGTGGTAGGGGCTGGAGGAGCAGGACTCAGGGCAGCTTTTGGCCTGTCCGAGGCTGGCTTCAACACGGCATGCGTCACCAAGCTCTTCCCCACCAGGTCTCACACTGTCGCTGCACAGGTATAATAACCCATTTAAAGTGTTCAGAATCAGAACTGTTTATTGCCAAGTACGTTACACATGCAAGGAATTTGTCTCGGTGATTGGTGCAATTTAAAAAAAATAACAGTGATGCGCTGCAGTCTGCCCTTGTCCTTGGCGGTGGCTACAGCGTACCAGACGCTGATGGACGAGCAGAGGATGGACTCCATGGTGGCAGTGTAGAAGTACACCATCATTGTCTTTGGCAGGTTGAACAACTTCTGCTGCCTCAGGAAGAACATCCTCTGCTGAGTCTACGTTATGATGGAGCTGATGTTTAGCTCCCACTTGAGGGTCCTGGGTTATAGTGGAGCCCAGGAAGCAGAAGGACTCAAGCATCAACGAGGGATTCACACAGGGTGATGGGGGGGCTGGTGGGGCTGCGTTCTTATGGAAATCCCCAACCATCTCCACTATCTTTAGAGCGCTGAACTTTAAGTTGTTCAGTCCGCACCAGGACACCAGATCTTGTTCATTGTATGGCTCTCCAGAATTTCATGAGGCTCACATTCTGCATTTATTAGACTGGGCTTTAACAAACTCACAATACAGATGTATTATGGAACTCCAAAGCGTCATGATCAATTGTATTACATTATTGAATATTAACCTGATTCACAGGGTGGGATCAATGCAGCTCTTGGGAACATGGAGGGAGATGACTGGAGGTGGCATTTCTACGACACAGTGAAGGGATCTGATTGGCTGGGAGACCAGGACGCTATTCACTACATGACAGAGCAGGCACCTGCAGCCGTAGTGGAGGTAAGGGCTCACACACACATGCACATCGGTGGTTGTTTGCTGACAGTTGCTGGCTTTTTAGCACTAAAAGAGAAGGTAAGTCATTCAATTAGAATATACAACATTCAATTTAGATTTAAAAAAAAAATTCACACACACACACACAAGTACTTCTCAGTCCAGAATATGAGATTGCGTTTCATAAGCTATGGATATATCCTTGTTAAATCTGCATCTAAAAACGAAGAGGTTGGTGAAGAAAGCAAACAGAAAACCAATGCACACAATATACCATCTATTTGACTTAACACTATGTAGACGTATGTGTTCGGGGTGGGACGATACAGAGAAGTTACGGTTCAGCAAAGGCCCTCATCACTGGGCGATACATAACAGGAACAAATACATGGACCGTTACAGTTAGTATGAGTGTTTATTTTTTTCATGAACACATTTTCATTCTGCATCACAAAGGCTTTGGCCACATAAAAATACGACATTGCCGCAAATCTCAACAACATGCTGCTCTTTTCCAGCTGGAGAACTTCGGCATGCCGTTCAGCCGCACTGAAGATGGGAAGATCTACCAGAGGGCTTTTGGAGGTCAGAGTCTCAAGTTTGGAAAAGGAGGCCAGGCCCACCGCTGCTGCTGTGTAGCAGACAGGACAGGACACTCTCTCCTGCATACACTTTATGGACGGGTAAGTCCTCACACTTGTTCTCCATCATTTCTTCCACTCATCTCGTACATAAAGTACCATGGTTTACCCTTTTGACCTTCTGTCTCCTGTTCAGTCGCTTCGTTACGACACCAGTTACTTTGTGGAGTACTTTGCCCTGGACCTGCTGATGGAAAATGGAGAGTGTAAAGGAGTGATTGCTCTCTGCATGGAGGACGGATCTATTCACCGCTTCAGAGCCCAGAATACCGTCATTGCTACTGGGTAGGTATACCATTCACTGTTGGCAAAAGAAATACACACACTTTGTTTTCATTAATAACCCTTACTTCAACTAACTGCCATAGTTTGAGAGTCAATATAATTGAGTTGTATCTTTTCCTTCCAGGGGTTATGGAAGAACCTATTTCAGCTGCACATCTGCCCACACTAGTACAGGAGATGGAAATGCAATGGTGACCAGAGCTGGCCTGCCCTGCCAGGATTTGGAGTTTGTACAGTTCCATCCCACTGGTAAGAAAAATAAACGTATTAACCCAAGTCATAACATTTCCCTACTGAAGCGTGAAGGCAGCAGAGTAAAAGCAGAATCTTATTTTGAAAGGCCACATAGCAGCAGCTACATACATACTTTAAGGACATGTCTAGATTATTTATGGCAGTGTCAACTAGTCAATGAATTCTATCAATGACCGTTCAAAGTCCGGTATTTTATGTCTGGCTGTAAAGGTGTGATGAGACGAATGGTGTCAACTGTTTCATTCTCGGTCTGTTTGTCCTCATGTTTGGGAGTTATTGCCATTCTCTGTTCCTCTTTGCGTTTTGATTTCACCACAGACATATTAAGAGACACTTTAGAGGTGTGAACACTAATGAACTCTGGTGTAATGCTTGGACAACTAGTTAGTGCAACAATCCAATGCCTTTTTTCCCAGTTACTATATGGGACAGTAACGTGTCTGCTTTATTTACACAACCAGGACTTTTAGGTTAATGGGTCAGTCTGGCATACATTTATTCCAGCTGCCTAATTATGGGCGATCCATGAGTCTGTTCAGGACTCCCTGTTTACATTGAGCTGTTGCGTAAAGACAAGTGGTCATCTTTATTTTGGTTCCTGCTGGACATTTGACACCCGACTCCTCAGTCCTCCAGTAATGTGGCCTGTCGGAGGTCTCCAAAGGCTGAGCCACTGCAGAGTGGTGTCGCCTTTTACATATGGTGCACCAACTTCGCAAGTTGTTTAACATAAATGCAGCATACCTTCTCAAATATTCTAGCTTGGCTTTCCATAAAAGCCATTGACTAATGGAGACTAGATTATCAGAATGATTACGACTTTCTCATTAGTCAGGCCATAAAACTGACATTTTAATGTGAGTACACAACACTGAACTATGCCAAAGAGAGCCAAAACATTATATCTATCATTTAAATTGTGGAACATAATGGAACAATAAAAACCGCGTAATAAGTAGTAGCTAAACAAGTAGTAAGTAGCTAAACAAGGCTGAAGGGATTGTGTAAAATGCTGTCGGGATGTCAAGAGTTTTATTTAAGAAAAAATCTTGATTTCTTAAGTATTCCTTTTTCTGACTAATGCATTGAATGAATATGAGCACTAAAAGCAATTCTGGTTCCTCTGGAGAACTTCATTGTGTAAATGTCAACGTGAATACACTTATCACTGTTAAGTAAATAAAGCACACATATTAGTTTTTATCGAGACACTATTGTGTGATACCGATAAAGCTTTGAGGATTTTATGGTCACAATGTCGACCGTTTGCTTCTTTGTAGTTGCAATGTGTGTCAAATCTTTGACATCAATCATTCCTGGGATGAAGTTAGTACTATGAAGGATTTTCTTAAACACAATTGTTGTACTAAAAACCCAGGATGAAATGTAAAGTTAGCATACTACAACACAGCTATTTTGTGTCTGCAATATCTGTATTGACAAAGATTAACTGAACTGTGTTCCTTATTTCTGCAAAATGCGAGTCCCTTTTTAACACGTGAACCTTTACAGGGATCTACGGTGCTGGCTGTCTGATCACAGAGGGTTGCCGTGGTGAGGGAGGGATCCTAATCAACAGTGAGGGAGAGCGTTTCATGGAGCGCTACGCACCCAACGCCAAAGACCTGGCCTCCAGAGACGTGGTGTCCCGCTCCATGACCATTGAGATCAGAGAGGGCAGGTAAAGAGATAGAACTGTGCATGCACAAAGCGTGATAATTCATGCACACACTTGCATCGTATCTTTTATATCTGACTTTGTTCCCTCAGGGGTGTTGGTCCAGACAAGGACCACGTCTACCTGCAGCTTCACCACCTGCCTCCCCAGCAGCTGGCCACAAGGCTGCCTGGTATCTCCGAGACAGCCATGATCTTTGCTGGAGTCGACGTCACTAAAGAACCCATCCCTGTCCTGCCCACCGTTCATTACAACATGGGAGGAATACCCACAAACTACAAGGGACAGGTAGGCCATGTGTGAGCAGTCGCGTAGGTCCACACACATTTCCTTCTCACTCTCTTTCATGTACTTTACCGACAAAGTCACACACCTTTTTAATTTCTTCTCCTTCTCCTCCTCCTCCTCCTCCTCCTCCTCCCAATCAGGTGATAACTCATACCGAAGGAAACGACAAGGTAGTTCCTGGACTGTATGCCTGCGGCGAGTCGGCATGTGCCAGTGTCCACGGTGCTAACCGGCTGGGAGCTAACTCTCTGCTGGACCTGGTGGTGTTCGGCAGAGCCTGCGCCCTCACCATCGCCGAGGAGCACAAACCCGGTGATGACCTCTGTTCATTAGTTTTATTAGCATGAAGAGTCTCTTTAGTTCTGCATTGTTTTTTCATATTTGACACTACAATGTCCGTATCGATCAAAAAAAGATGAATATTAGATATCAAATAACACCGCTACTTTGTCAACATCTGCGTGCGTTACAGACAGGATATCTGACATCAGTAGTACACATTACCCGCTTGCTGCACAGCTGACTCTGGTGTTCTTGTTTTTTGCCCTTCAGGAGAGAAACTGTCCCCTCTGGCGCCGAGTGCAGGAGAGGAGTCTGTTGCCAACCTGGACAAGCTAAGGTTCGCCAACGGAAGCCTGAGAACCTCCGAGATCAGGCTCAACATGCAGAAGGTACACACAAAAACATGCACACAAACAACATTTTCGACAAAAGTGTAGGTACACCGGATCAAACGCCACAAAAGCACAGGTTAAGTCACTGTACATTACACTGCTGTATCCGTCTCTTCCTGCCTTCCCTTACAGACCATGCAGGCCCATGCTGCAGTGTTCCGTACCGGCTCCGTTCTGAAGGAGGGATGCGACAAGATGGACGCCATTTACGAGACCTTGGATGACATCAAGACCTTTGACAGAGGTAATGCACCACTGTGTCCGTCTGTTTACAGTTCTTTCTGCAAAGAGGTGCCATAGTATTTGTCATTGCTTTCAGTCATGTGTTTAAGCTCAATGCCTATGGGGGCGAACTTGATTCCAACGCGCTTCTATAATATCCACAATATTAATAATGCATTTCTTGAAGATCTAGGTTGGTGTTGCCTTTCTAACGAAATGATAGTTTGCAAAAGTACTCAAAAGCCAATCACCATAACGCAACTAAAACAAAATCGACGTGATCCTTTTTAGCCTATACCCTCCTATCACACATCTGTCTGTTTTCTAAATGATGACGGATGTGCGCTGATTGACTCATTTAGAAACTCAAACTGCGACGCCTTGTAGGTCTGAACCAAAATGGCTCTTGCAGTGCTACTCTGTGAAGCACTATAAGTGATAAAATACCTTCCCCTCTCTCTCCTCCAGGCATTGTGTGGAACACAGACCTGGTGGAAAGTTTGGAGCTGCAGAATCTGATGCTGAACGCCGTCCAGACCATCCACTCTGCTGAGCAGAGAAAGGAGAGCCGGGGAGCCCACGCCAGAGAGGACTTCAAGGTCAGTCGTACATACTTTATCTGTGTATATGTGTTTCTTTGTCTTTGCGTTTGTGGATAGCGGAGTAAATAACTCCTCACTCTGTATTGCAGCTGACATTGTTTTTCTTTCCTATACTCCAGGACCGTGTCGATGAGTTCGACTACGCAAGGCCCCTGGAGGGTCAGGAGGAGGTGCCCTACGAGCAGCACTGGAGGAAACACACCATGTCCTACGTTGACCCTAAAACTGGAAAGGTACAATCCCACTCAGTGTGTGTTGTGACACTTATTAACCATTATTAACTTTGCAGGCCTAAATAGTCAGTAATGTATAATGTATCCATTGTCTTTGCCTCTCACAGGTGACCCTGAAGTACCGCCCTGTTATTGACCACTCTTTGAACGAGGAGGAGTGTGCCCACGTCCCTCCTGCCATCCGCTCCTACTAAGAAGCTCTCCTTCTCCTCTAACCCCTTCCAAGCAATTATTTCATTCATACCCTATTTATGAAGATTATTATATCTGGGACAAGCTATCCTTATGGTCGCTCGTGTATCCATTTAAGATGGTTAAATACAAAACTGTCTTGTCTTCAAACTTCATACCTTTGTCTCACCTTCCTTGTTTCTCTGTGTGTTTTTGGCTTGACTTAATCTGCGTGCAGCAAATGGATTTCGACGTGGATCTTGTATATATATTATGAGGCACTCGCACTTGTGGGTGACTTTCCAGCCTCCAGCTGAAGGACAAGAAATATTTATGTGTGTTGCACCAGTTTGGCTTTCTGTGATGACACTATAGTCAGATTTTCAAATCTTGTGTTGCATTCTTCAATTATAACTTCTCTCCTTTCGCTTTCTAAAGTGAAGAGATTGTGGAAATGATTTCAATTTGAAATGCACAAGCCACAGAGGGAAGTTTTAAGTCTGTAAATATTGCTTAAATGTACAATAAACATAACGAGTTATACTTGATGTACTTGTTGAAGTATGAGGTAGTCTGTCCTCACTCAGTATGGCCTTAATTTTTTGTGATACTTCATGCGTGCGGTCCAAACTACCAAATACATCATCTATTTGATGCGCAGTACATAAATCAGCTGGTAGACTTAATTGTTATCTGTAGTTCTTAACTCTTTAAGTTAACTGAATAAAGCAGCTTAATGTGTGTGTGTATGTATTTCGCCAAAATACGGTGTCACGTCAGTTGGTGCAATGGCTTCTTTATACATTTGGTGTTGCTGTGGCCTTCTCTGAAAACACAAGGTTCGGTGCAGGTCAGGGATGCACACACATTGTTTTAGGTTGCTGACAAAAGAAAAGAAAAAAAAGGTTCTTCCAAAAGTAATGAATTATTAATTAGTAATGAATTGTTCTGCTCACCAACATTGGCACCAGCTCCAAGTGCTTCAAGAGCACTTGAGATAAGGGTGGTTTCCATTAAACACAACTCTAGAATTAATGGAAATAACAACGAACTGGAACTCCACAAATGACTTTGAAGGATACACTCTTGACATATTGTACTGTACTTAAACGCTGAAAGGGAGGCTTCATTTATTTGCCGGTGTTAAAAAAGGTTTGACTTCCTTTTCCATTTGTACTCATTTGCATTTGTTCAATAAAGCATAGAAACAAAAGCGTTTGGCTTGTCTTTGACCAATGGGCAACACAGACACCTGCATATTTTAATGTTATGCAGTAATAGAGCCCTTTCCTCAATCCCACATTTACTTAACCATGTTAAGTTTTGTTCAGACTATCTCAGACACACATTCAATCTTTTACTTTTCTAGTTGCAAAGACTTGGTTAATGTATCCAATGCTTGTTTGTGGCCAGTGAGAGGCAGCAGACAGCACGTTGTTGAGCCAGAAGCGCTGCAGCAGCTTTATAGGCTTGTTGACGTGTTCTCCATGGCTGCTCCTTTGTAATGCCTGTGCGTTAGCTTTCCGCATCAATAGTGCTGTTTAACATTAATCCGATAAAGGGCAGTATGATGGGGAGTGGTGCAGTCCTGTCACCGCCCAGTTGTTAACCAGTTTGTTTTGCTTACTGGAAGTTCTGCAGGAGGAAGTCGATCATCACTGAACACACAATGAAGTTAACTGATCCCATTTCATATCCTGACCAGCTGTACAAGCCAAGTGCCAGTGCTGAAAGGGATGGAGGTAGATGCCCCCTCTCTGTTAGCCCAAATGAAAGGATTGTTATGAGTAAAGAAAGGAAAAAGGAAAACTGGATTTACCTTTGTGCCACTCCCTGTGTTGAACCAGCTACTAGCTATGAAACCATGGTCTCATACCTCAGTACACCTCCCCTGCAAGCAAATATTAGTAAGAGCACACATGATGGAAGTCACTGCAATGTGGCTTGAGCTTCACGACATCAAGTAGGTGCAGAAAATGGATGTTTACAGCTTGCACTCGGTTAGGCACGACCAGTCGAGTGGTTAGAAAGTGCTAAACTCATATATTTTAGGATCTTATGATAAATATACAACACAGTTAAATGTGAAATAGAAGCTACACACTGCCATGACATTTATAATGTAATGGAACTCTTTTCTTTAAAAGTATGAATTTTGCAACGGAAGCTTTCTTATTAAAATATGAACTCTTACTATACAAACAACACCTTATTGTGTCAGACATTTCCGTGAGGGGCTGTGTGAATGTTCAGTGTTACAGTTCGTTACACATAGGTGGTACTTCTCAAAACGTTTGTGGTTGTACTGTGAGAATCTGTGCCTCCGCTGTATGGAGGACTGAAAGTGACTTAAGTATAAATAAATAAATGCAGGAATAAATACAGGAATAAATAAATAAATGCTTAAATAAATGTATAAATAAATAAATAAATGCAGTAATAAATAAATAAATGCTTAAATACATGTATAAATAAATAAATACAGGAATAAATAAATAAATGCTTAAATAAATGTATAAATAAATAAATAAATACAGGAATATATCAATATAAGTTATACCTAAACAGGACATCATTAAATAAATCTATTTCTACATTTCTGTATTTATTCATTTATTTATGCCTGTATTTATGTGTCCACACGTATTTATACATTTATTTATGCCTTGTATTTCTGTGTCCTTGTATGCAAATGAGGTGGGGCGGTCCGAACCTCTGTCTAAAGCATGATTGGTCACAGGAGTGTGATCGCTCCTGCTATGTTGTGCTCTACTACTTCTGCCTTCACATATTGTTGAAGTTGGCAAGCTCAGCTAACCGTTAGCAGAAGTCCGGATTTTCAATGCCCTGTCCGGCGTCCGGCGCAGCATCAAGCCGGACGCGTATTTGTCCTCCTTTTTGCAGACCTGCAAACTTGTCACCTTACGGCGAAATTCGCCGTTTTGAAATCAAAATATGTGAACTGGCCGGCCAGCGTTTCTGAGATTGGAGTGGTCGTGATCTTCATAATAGAAGATCTTTGATGAGTCTTGGCCAATCAGCGTTAAGATGTCTCCAGCAGCCGTTTCTCAATATGCGTTCTTCTCTGTACTTGATGAGGAAACTCACAACTGAAAGTTGATGTTCTCTGAATACTACTGTTGTTGAGTCACAACATGTACTTTTAGGATGTTTTCAGGCGAGAAGTTAGTTGTTTAAGCATCAAATCTGTGATCGGTTATTCAAGAATCAGCCGACTTAAAAAGATACGCCGACAAGTTGAGTTCCTGCTGAGGGACCGTGAGTCCCGCAGCACCGGGCCGTCAGTGCTCTGCTGCCCCGCGAGAGCAGCCTGATCCCGGCAGGACTTTTAGAAATGATCCGCTGATCCCTAGTGGTGCTCAACCTGCCCTTTTGCCCTGGATGAGAAAAGTGCCCCTTCTGCCCCCCAAATGTGTTTGATATCTGACGGGGCATTTACTTGAGTTATTGTGAGAATTTCGCCCCGACAGGACGAGGAGGAGGAGGAGGAGGAGGGGGGCTCATGCAACGGGTGCAGCTACTTCTTCTCTGACCCGCAGCATCAGACAAACAGGTGATGACGTGTTTGTGAAATCCCCTGACGTTGTTTGGTGATAAATGAACCACAACATTAGCGCCGCTGAAAACATTACGTCGCAACTGGTCCGACGTTTCCTAAAAAATAAACAAACTAAAAACTCACGAAATCCGTGATTTCAAAGCCCTGTCCAGCTGTTTACTGACGTTTGTCATGTTTAATGAGGAGAGAGAGAGAGAGAGAGAGAGAGAGCTTCATCAAACGCTCTGCAAGAAGAAAGCCTGGACCGCTCCACAGCCTACAAGCTAACTGATGGTGTAATTCACACAATAAGCATTGAGGTCTGAGGAGAAGTTTGCCGAAATATTTCAAGGTGCGTCAGAGAAGCTGTGACTAGCGGGGCTTTCAAACAGTCCGTCTCTGCATTAAATGGGTCGACGTAGTATTTGCAAAATCAATAAAAAGATTTAAAAAATAACACAAACACAAACTTCGATATGAACGTAAGAGCTGCATGAAACCAGGCAAAGAGCCGCATGCGGCTCCGGAGCCGCGGGTTGGCCAGGCCTGCTCCAAGGAGATCAATTACAGTAAAAAGGGCTCACATCTCTCTTCACACTTAATAAAATCAAACTGCACCCCTCCTGTGCAATTATTCACAGCCTCACAAAATACTGCATAGTGTCCTCCTTTTTTGGTGTTATGGATATGGTCACCCTAGCCTAGACAGCTTTTTGACTTCATCTACAGGGGCCATGTGCTTAGTGATCGGTTGCTTCTGTCTTGCTCCCCTACTTGACCAATCCTGTTTAACAATGAGGTTCAGACCGCCCCAGCTCATTTGCATATAAGGACACAGAAATACAGAAATAAATAAATGAAGAAATACGTGTGGACACATAAATACAGGCATAAATAAATGAAGAAATACATAAATGTAGAAATAGATTTATTTAATGATGTCCTGTTTAGGTATAACTTATATTTATATATTCCTGTATTTATTTATTTATTTATAGATTTATTTAAGCATTTATTTATTTATTCCTGTATTTATTTATTTATGTATACATTTATTTAAGCATTTATTTATTTATTCCTGTATTTATTTATACATTTATTTAAGCATTTATTTATTTATTCCTGTATTTATTTATTTATTTATACATTTATTTACGCATTTATTTATTTATTCCTGTATTTATTCCTGCATTTATTTATTTATTTATAATTAAGTCATTTACGGTCCTCCATACCGCAGCACCTCGCTCCTCTTTGTCAACCAGTTCAACCAGTTCAGAAACAGGGCGCAGTCAGCCTGTGCTGCATCATTTAAAGTTAAATGACAGCTATTTATTGGCTGTTATTAATGGCTTCAATGCAGGGAAGATGATCCAGGCCTGCAGAGAATCATTAACTACAGACAACTGCACTTCCATTAAAGGACTGAGCGGGGGAAGAAGAAACATCTGATGCATTTATGGCATCTGCTCATTTGAGGTGCTTGTCCCTACATGGGTTTTAAAACTATACAGAGTAAAGCACTTATTAGAAGAAAACCTCCATTATACTAATTGCAATCAAAAGGAAAGCCACATGTTCACCCATGAATACATGTCGGATTACGCTTCAAAAAGCTCATAACAGCTATATAAAATAAACTGAATTTAATTGAATAACAAATGATCAGTTGTGATCCATTTTGAGCTTAGTGGTGAAAATAAAGTTCCCCTGAAAAAAGAAAACCCTGTGCACAAGTTGTCACAACATGTTGATCCAGTTGCATTACTTACTTATGTCAAAAAGGAGAACATTATATGTTTGAATAGGTTGTCACAGTTTGGGTTTTTCTGGGTTCCTGTTTTATTCTGAATTCCTGTCTCGTGCGGGAACAGAGGACGCACGAGACAGGAATTCAGAATAAAACAGGAACCCAGAAAAACCCAAACTGTGACAACCTATTCAAACATATAATGTTTTCCTTTTTGACATAAGTCAAGCGCGTTCTGCTTCTGCTTTTTGTTCTGTTCCGCCGGAACCCTGTTTTTGAGAATCCTGCCTGTTCTGGAAAGAATAAAGTTACTTTCTTCGAACATCCCGTGACATAGGTTGGATGCTCATTCTGGTTAGTTTGATTGCAACAAATAAAGAGATAAAACCTGAAGGTGTATTGAGCCCAGTCAGATGCCTGGTAATATACAAGCAGTAAAATGATGAGGAAGAAATACAAGCAGAGCCAGTGTGTTGCAGTAACATTCAGGGCTTCAGTTTGGAGCTCAGTGCTGTGAGCTGAACAGGGGTGACCATGCATGATATGGCTGCAGAGAACCATGTGAAGAGGAAACACTGCAGCTGATTAGGCCAGCAGTATGTAGGAGAATAAATGATACGAATATAAAGTAATTATGCCAGTATTCTTCTTTCTCATTATTGAAGGACATCTAATTATGTCCAAGGAAGCAATGAGGGAGGTGCTGAGAGCTGAGGCCTGTCTCACGAAGCTGGATTAACATACCCGGGGTTTCCCTCAGGTATCCAGCTGCACTTAACCAGATGTCCGCGGTCTCGCTTATTGGTCTCACGAAGCCGGTTATCAACTCGTTAAGTGAACCCAGGAGCGTCTCATCCAGATCTGTGCTCGTGCACATAAAAGGGGCGGAGTTAACTCCGTTACACCAATTGTGCACCATGGAAAAGCCGCCGAGAGCAACGTATTTTACAACGGAGGAGCAAACCATAATCTTAAGAATGTACGAAAAATATAGAGAAAGAATACAAGCAAAAAGCAACACTGCTGCAGCAGCCAGAAGCCGCAAGGAATCGTGGCAAAAAATCGCCGACTCCGTCAATGCATAAGTTACTGGGATTGTAATATTAAATCACTGTCTCAAATGTATGTGCCTATTTTGATTATCTTTTCGTTTTAACAATTTAACCTCATTTCAGTTGCAACCCCAGTGGAGCTAAAAGAATGGGAGCAAGTTAAAACCAAATACAAGAACATAGTTCAAAGCGGTCAGTAAGTTTATTATAATATCTTCCAGGCTACATGTATGATGTGAACAATATTATACAATTATCCTTCTATTGTGAAAGTAACTTGAGTAACGTGTGGGTTGGGTTGGGGTTCCCCCCCCACAGTGGATAGTGAGACCCTCAGGGTCACGCTGCTAGCTAGACAAATGCCATCCGTGATAGAGGTAACAGTAAATTCAAACTGTCATACACTTACAAGCAATCTGTTGGTGCTGATCATGCATTAAAGAGGAAGAAATCTTTTGCCACTTCTCATGTCGGCCACTGAGGAGGCAACAGATGAAGAGACGCTCTCTGGAGCGCTGCTCTTACTATCCGTGCGCCTTCCTCAACGGGATTCTGTAGAAATGGGCAGGCCGTTTTTCCAAGACAATGATTGGCCAGTAGGCGTCTTATAGACCCGCTGAGATCTTATCCGGGAACTTAACCTGCTCCGGAGCAGGTTAGGCGTTCAGCGTAAGTTACCGGGGCAACGTACCCCGCTAAGAAGTGAACCAGCTTCGTGAGACGGAAAACCCAGAGTTAATCCAGAAGTTACCTCGCTAAACCGAAATCCAGCTTCGTGAGACAGGCCTCAGGAAACCGAGTTGAATCATTTACCGAAACAGCCATCACCTTCATGAACTCTCAATGACTCACACAAACGTTTGAGGTGCTGACTTCTCCAGACCTCTTCTCTACTCCACAGCAGCAGTGCTGCGGATGTATTAAAGTCAAGTCAGTTCTTTCTCTGACACATTGTGGGAAAACAATTGTGTGTTGACTCTACAATCATCCCGGATGCAGTCATAATGTCTGCACTTCAAACAACAACAAAATGGGGATGTTGACTGAACAAAAGAAAGGAAAAAGATTCTTCCATTACAAAAGCAAGTTACTTGTAACACTTATTAAGACATGTTAATACCACACAGAGTGCAATGTAATGCCTGCCAAAGTATTGAAATGATTGAAAACCTCCTGGGAAGGTGGTGCCCAGAATTGTTTATTATTATATCAAATACGCTCAGTGCTTCCCTGAAACCTGAGCCTCTACCTGAAATTGGGAGGTAGCCACTTTTTCTCCACTTGTTGTTTCTCTCGTCCAACATACTTCTGAAAGTGCATTTTTAGTTTACCAATTCAATGTTTCAACTGTATACAGAAGCACTACTACATGCGATGACAACTTGAGGCACCAGTATGGAAAGTATTTGCTTGCACTACAAAGTGCACATGTGTTGTCTGATACACTGCCTGAGACCAGCCTTTGGTGGCCATCACATGTTTGATGGCTGCAGTCAAAGTTCAACAGCGCCACTCTCAGAGAGCTGGAGCGGAAATATAAATCATCTCAACAGAGTAGACAGCACAAAGTTTCCCTCTCAATATACTCACTTTATATATAAAGAAATCTTGTATACAGTAAATCTTACTTTTTCAGCTTTCAGCTTGGTTTATAAAAGAACATGCATACATTTGATGACAAACAACACAAATACACATAACAACATGCTTTTAAGATAGATGTGTCAGCCAGACGTGTGCCCCAGTGTTGCTAAATTTCAGCAGATTTTATGTGAAGCTGTGCATTCCTGTTCAGCTAGACGAATAGATCACCTTGTTGTGTGCACTCTCGGCTTCACCTTTCTTCCTTTCCTTCTTCAGCAGGAGCTAATCAAAGGCACATCTTTACTTCTGTGAGTATTTTTGAAATAATCTTGGTTAGTAGTATATTATTCTGTGTGGGAAAACTTTTTAGAAGGTTAGATATTGTTATTTACAGCCATCAATTCCATTGAAAGGGCAGCAAAATGTCGGCCATCGTACAATCAGACAAATCTTAATCTTTCAATTGCGAAACTGAACAAAATTCCCCTCAAATTAAAATCTGACACACTACAAACTGTGTATTGATAATCATGTACTATTCAAACATGGATTATAAAACAATTTGGATAATACTACATGTATGTTGGAGCAACACTGACTTAAGGGTGAATTTATAAGGCATCAAAGTTTGAAAAATATTTTTGCGTGGATTCTTTATGTTTGATAACATAGAAAGCAAATCGCAAGCACAACACAGGTTGAAGAAATATGAAATCTTTGGAAAGCTGTACTGGTTACTCTCTACAGTGTAAGAGTAATGGATTACATGGCCATCTACTGTGGATTAATATATCAATAACTTTCAGCCAATCAGGGGACTTCTGGGTTCCACATTTTCAACAAAAAATTCTTCCGGATGACCAGTAATGTTCCTCATGTGGTCTAATTACCTGAACTCTGAACTAGAAATATGGGAAAGACGATGAAACAGATTTAATGTAAGTACGAAGTCATAACCACAGCGTAAACAATCATGAGGACGAGGAACCCGATGCCGAGTCCCAGGCCCACGTGGTTCAGTGTCCTGGCCATCCTGCTGCTCCGCTCCGCCGAAATCTGGTTCCCGGTATGGTTGGCTTCACGGGCCTGAAAAACATTTTGAAATAGATATGAGTGAGGTTAAAGAACAAAACATGCCAAAAAATGTAAATAAACTTGTAACATTAGCTAAGATGTATGTACCGAATCTGCGATAACCAAACATGTACTATAGTACAATATCAAAGTATGTAGTATAGTATGGGCCTGACCTGCAGTGCTGCAGCCCTCTGTGGAGTAGCATGCATTCACCCTACATAACGTGGCATTAATTGTGGCATTAATTGGCCATTACAGGTAAATGCTAAATGCTAAAACGTAGTGCAATCAAAACCTCAGTGATACAGCATTATCTATGTTCAGTCTGCTAACATTAGCTAACATTAGCCACTATGAGCTACTGGGCATACAAGCCCTAGTGTGGCTAAAGCAAGAAAATGTTTTGTATGTTTATTGAAATTTAAATGGGTATGTTTGTCTTATCAATTCAATACTAAACTTACCTCTTCTCTAAAAAGTTACACAATCAATCTAAACTAATACGAACATTGACATGCATCGCCTTTTATGTTGGTGTGACGAACAATTTATTGTTTATTTACACATCAACAGGTAAGGAGGAACATTAACATTCATTTGGCGTCACCTGGCGAATGTAAGTCCAATATATACAACATGTATTAGTACTATGGATGTAATTAAAAATAGATCTTTTTCACTCAACTTCGACGTTCCATCTTCACAAAGTCTGTGTTTTTCACTTTCAAAGCAGAGTTGGTCAAAAACCCTGCTGCTAAATTTTCAAAAATGATTTAGCATTTTAAAAATACTCATGTCTTCCAGTATCCCCTTAATAACGCAAAACTCACATGTGTTGGAAACTAACAGGGCCCTATTCCTCGTACCTGGTTTACTGAGATAGCTGGATAATTTTCAGGATAAGATGACGCAGGTCAGGCTTTTCGGTTCCACAAAGCAAGTTTGGATAAATCACCATAGCAACACATCAAAATCCCTCAACCTGCTCCAGGGCAGGTTTACTGAAATTCACTGGATAAGCTGGCCACTCCCACCGGACAAAAAAGGCAGCTCCCTTCCTCATTGATGAAGGAGTGATATTAGTTTTATAGGGAGAGAGTTCTTCCAGATCGCCAAGATCCGTCCTCACATCATCATGACTTCCTGTACGAGCGCTATCCATTCTGCCGACAAGGAATCATTTATTTATGAGACCTCCTCGAGCCGTACATTGAACCACAGGCGCAGCAGAGCATCGCCTGGATCACACACTGTATGCATACTTGATCATAGCCTTGAGCTTTTTTGCAAGTGGTACATGTTTGTACATTGTCTGCAATGTGGAGAACATCGGGAAAGCCGCTGCATGCTGTGCTGTTTGTAACGTTTATTTAGCGCTTAAGAAACTTATGGATGTGTTAAAGGGCTCATAATTATATGACAGTGTTATTAGTACACCATACATATCATTATTGTAGAAAATGATTAAGGTGGACTCATGATAAGAATTCAGAGAATCACACACAATTTCTTTTCACAAATTCAATTGATTGAATTTCTGATTATGAATAATATATACATACTGATCCGTCCATACACATATTGGGTTAGGGTTAGGGTTATACCCTAACCCTAACTCCTAGTTATATGGTAATCTACACATACATGTATATACACATACATACATGATCCATACGCGCATACAGTACATATATCCTCATAAGTATATATTACGATGCGATGCTTATGTGACTCTAGCCTGACCAGCGGAGGCACCGTTATGCTGCGTTCACAACAGGAAGTGTTGCGAATATTCGCTACGCTTTGGATGTGAACGCACCATTAGACTTTGCCATGATTATGGTCTTAAATTCATCATATGTAGTCATGATCATCTCCTGCTCCTCCACCGAGAAATAAGAGGCTCTTTCGCTGATCTTATTTGCCATTGTAGCATTTGAAGATCATCAAATCTGTGTTTGACTCTTGCCCCTTTTGAAGAGGAGCATGCACGCACAATTATCCAGATGACTGACATCTGGTTTGAATTAACAAGACTGTTTGAGGGCGGTTCAGCCTTAGAGAAACCGACATAGCCTGACGTCAATCATCTCGATAATTTAAGGTGGATAATAGGACATTTGATCGACTTTGTTGAACCAGGTACGAGGAATGGGGCCCTGTTCTGCTATTTGCCGACCGCTGAGGAGAACTGAAAGTAGTCATTACTGGTTTCATGGTACTCTGCATGAACTGAAATCTGTCAGATTTAGAAACACGTTTTGCTGAGAAGATTTGGTATACTATATAATGACACAGTCCCTTTTGATAGAATACAAACGGAGCAGGTGAACCCAACTTTAATCCCTTATGTATTTCGAATACAGATGTTTTCAGATAAACCGACTAAAAAAACCTGTCTAAAAAAAAGCTGGTGTCCAGTTTGATCAAAACATGTGCTGTTAGATTTGATCATGAAGCAAGAGGCCTGTTGTGAGGAAAGGGAGCCCCCGTGCCTCTAGCAAGAGAGCCTGAATCTAATCAAGCTCCCACTCTCACTACCACACTGCTGTAGGGTGCTGCAGGAATGACGTGTTTATGGAGGCCAGCCCCTGAAAGTAGCATTGCGCTTTTTCCCTTGACAAAAAGACAATGGGATTTTTCCAGTGGAATTTGGATTATGCAGAAAATAAGCTCGAGGGCAAACAAGAGTTTATGATACTTACAGTCTTTAGTTTTTAGTCAGGAAGATAATCTTCACAAATTAACAACGCTTTCATGATTTTTGTCACGTGAATGCAATTTTAAAGTTAAAAGATAACTTTAGGCCATAAACAAACTACACCAGGGTCACATAAGCACGATTGCACACAACGAAGCTGTGAAGGCAGACTAGTCCGCGTGATGCCGCTTTATGGTCTCATTCAGCCACTTGTCAGAAACCGCCTGACTAAAATAAGTAAAAGCTGCAAACTCACGACTGAGGTATTTACTGACATATTTTATATCGTAGAGCAAAACGTTGACTTTGAGACGAGGGAACCAGAAGTGCGGAAATTATAACACTTTTCTGGGTTTTAGGGTCATATACACAAGAGAGTGCTGCAGGAATGTGTGTGTGTGTTTTGTTATGTGTCGTGACAAGACCCTGTCTGCTTTAGTAAAGCTGGTTGTGATAACCGGCAGCTGTCTGGCTGCACTTTCAGCCACAGCCACAGCTGTGTATCCTGTTGTAAAAAACGTGGCTCTGTTGCTTTCGATAAACATATATATTTGATTCTGTTTCAACAAGATTAGATAAGATAGAAGTGTGTATCAGGGAAAGATGCTGTCTGGAGCTGTTAGTCATGGGCTCAGCACCGTAACATCCCGACAAGGTTTATTTAGGTTCATTGTTGTGGAATGTTGTGGAATTTGGCTAATAAATAAAACATGTTGTATATACTATGGGCAATACTTTTTTCAACAGCTTGATGTTTCCTTCTACTAATGACAACATGTAATATAACTTAACAAAAATAACATAACATTGCATTCTCAAAGTAAATAAATGACATGCAACCTCCCCTATTGTCCTCCATCTAGATTTTATGTTTTAACATTGTTTAAAGATTATAGTTAACAATGACATCACTGCTACTTCAAATTAGGGCTGTCCTCAACCAAAGAAACTCAGAGTCAACAAACACTCAAAGGATTTTGTGTGGACGAATCGTTGTTTTCATCAACAGGTCTGTAAAACTGAGTATCTCCACAAGGAATCACACAAAAGCACCACTTTAAATCTGTAATAATTGAATTAATAATAACTTTGGGTTGGAATAGTGCTTTGGGGGGGATCTTAAGAAGTGCGGCTTGAATGCATCTTCGGATCATTACATTATATCATACAGACTGATACACTGGTGCTTACATTTGATGCTTTTTGCAGATTGGCAAATCTGATTTCCTGCTGCTGCTCGATTGGCTGCCTGTCTGCAGTAATACCTGAATGCTCGTCTCTCTGAGAGACGGCCTGTCTGGTTGTCAGTGTCTGTCTCTCTGCGGTTCGCTGTGCATGAGAGCAGTCTGAGTCATGGTGGGGAAGGATGGGGATGGGAGAGCTGTGGGCTGATATTTGTGAGAAAATCACAGAGAGCGGAAGTCAATGGAGCTGATGAAAGAGAGAATTGGAACTGATACAAAAATCCTGCAAGGGCTTTCTCACACACAGAGACAAAAAGAAAGCCACAACGGCGGAGGAGTCAAGCTTTGTTAATTCAATGTGGCAAATCTTCTGCTGTTTCGCATCTTCCACTCTTCGCTTCACTTTGACTATTTTCTGGAACGAAACATCACGACGTGTCGTTATCAGCATGGCTGAAGACAGAATTATCTCCGAACTCTGCAGCTCCTCTCTCCCCGATACAGCTCCCAGCCCATTGTGTACCCAGCACCCAATGTCAGTGATGCATTAAGCAGCTAAGTTAATATTCATTCTAAATTCATTAAGACACAAAAGTAAATTCAACATTGAATCCACATCTCTAAAGGAGCGTAAATGCTCTGTGCGTAAATATGTATCTATATATACTGTTTGGTATCACGTTCAACATAAAACCTTCAGAAGATGATTATATGTCAATGTGATGTTAAATGGTGTAGTTATAACATAAGCTGGTTATTTTTGTTCATCAAGCGTGAACATTTAAATAATAAAACTCTTGTTTTTGGTAAATGTAGTGTGTTAACAGAAATCTAACATTGCTAGAATACCTCAGAGTCCAAGCCTTCCAGTAAAGAGATATGATTATGATCACTTCCAGCACGCTCACTCTGCTGAGTACTTCATGACCTCACAGCCATCTTGACTGGCAGGCAGCAGGTGTTTCTTGTTGTTGCCTGCAGCTCGGTTCAACACATCCCTAAATCCCTAAAACCCGCAGTGGTACAGCGTGCAATGCTCTCTCGGAAAGCAATGCATTCCTAAGGGTTATAATATTTGGATTCATTCTGATAGGCCGCTGGGAAATGGCTGTATGCAATATCTCAGGAAATGTGGAGTTGATTAGTGTAGCGCGTTAAGAGGAGGTTATTATCTCATGTTGCAAGTATGGTGAAACGATCCCCCCCAAAATACAACTAAAGCGCAACGATCAGTTCTTTTCTTCTCAGCCTTCTGGACCATGATGTTGGGCTATTTCATCATTTGGAGTTAGAATTTGAGTTGCATACTTTTTTTTTACAATTTTTTTTTTTAATTTTGCATGTGAATTCTTTTGTCTATAACATGTAAAAAGAAAACATGTAACCTAAACGTGACTTTTTATGGTTTATTTGATAAGGGGACAGTGCACATTAATAAAAACATTTCTGTTAAAAGTGACAGAGTTAGCCAAGAGACTATTTTCCATCTGTAGTCCCGAGAGGCAGATGTTAAAAAACTAAAACAAACCTAAAAACAGAAATACAATTAAATATACAAGGTGAATTTCACTTTACTATTGCAGCAATGTGTTTTTCTGCAGGACAGGAAGTGCAGATCATGGATCAACACTGTAAGGAAGCCCTGCAGGTTACTGTCTGGATGTTCATCCACTGTCAACAAGTGCTAAACTTTGAGGAAAAGCTCATGCTTTGGAACACAAAGGACCGTTTGATGACGCTGTAACAGAAGGAAGGAGTGGCTTGAAATGAGACACACAGAGCGCTGATGTTGGACCCAGACAAAAGCAGCTCTTGTCCGTACTCTCCAGCAGCTGCTGTGTTGAGAGTTTAAACTCTCAAGTCTCATCCAGCAGAACGTTTCTTCTCTTCATTATCACAGTACCCCAAGGAGAAAACTGACAACGCAATGGTGCAATCAATCATCGTTCTCAGAATCAGAACCACTGTTGCTGAATTACATTGATCAATAATTGATTTTCTCAGCAGAAAAAAAAATTGAAATGGACATTAAGTCAGTTTCCAGGCAGGTTTGCTTGAGAAGTAACTTTCCCCTCTTGTCCATCGAGGCTGAAACGCCTGAGAGATAACGTTAAGCGAGACAGATTCCAGCAGCCAGCTCCATATTTTCCTATAACGGCTCCTGACCTTATTTGTTATTTCCTATCTTGTTTCCATCTCTGCCGCCCTTTCCTGTTTCACTTTCCAGCTATGAAGTCTGATACAATCCGATACAAACCTAAACAAAGACATGACTGTCCTTGTCTTCTCTGCTCTCAAAGTCTTGGATTCTTTCTTTCAGTTGCTTTTCTTTATTCTCTTTCATGCATCTTTTGTTCCGCCTCTCTCGAGGCCTTCCAGTTCATCCAGCTACCGTATTATGTTGCCACACAAGAGAATAAAGTGGGCACAATGTTTGCCACTTCTTCTCTTTCACTTTTCAAGGGAAATCCAGGGAAGGTCCACATACTGGTGCACTGATTATGTCCTCAGGACCGTGTGGTAGCCACCACTCATGCTATCTAAGATGCTATTTATAGATCGAGGCATTCCAGAACAGTCAGTGTTCGTAAGTAGAACCTCAAACTACGGCCATTGTGATACAACACTGTACATATTACTTTGTGAAACACCCTTTTCCTGGGCAACAGCAAACCCTGAATAAATGTGTTGTCACGGAAATAAAGCAAAATGGAGGAGTGATCCACTTCCTTCCTGTCTGTTAAACATTTCCATAACGAGTGTTTCCAAAGGTTGCAGCAGGTCGGTGTTTGTGCTCCAGCGGTTCCTTCACGTGACTTTACGTAAGTGTTTGAGTGGCCGTGGGCTCAGTATGCAGGATTTACTGAGACAAACAGAGGGACAGGCAGAGAGCTAGAGCAACTGGACAGGAGTCAACAGTAGTCTAAGTATGATGGACAGGAAACACTGCAGGGACATACAGTTAACAATGACGCCGCACTGAGGGTCAACAAAAAGTTCAACTGTTCAACAAAGTGGACTTCATTCTCCTGCTGATTACGGTGTTAGCCCTTCTTCACTTATCTACCGAGAGCCAGCATGAGGCGTGTAAACGCATCATGGAAACTACAATCTGTTACAGCTGTGTACATAACAGCTAAGGTCCTCCAATATGTACACAGCTTACATACTTTTGATACACACTTTTGATACCTTGGTAACAAAATACATTATATCTGTTCAATTTAACAGTAATGTGCACTGTGAATTAACTCATACTCGTCTTTTTTTTTGAGTGACTGCTATTCATTCATGCCACGATAATCTCACAAAAAGCATGTTTTGTCTGTCAGAATTTCAATCTGGAACGGTTCTCTTCAAAAATAATAATTACATTTTTATTTTACATTTATGAAATAGACGCTATGGTCATAGCCTGTTTTTCATGTGGACCCTTGCAAAGGTCATTATCATTTCATACATTTTAATAAAGTAATAAAGTATATATTCATTCATTATTCATTCATTCATTTTACGTGTTATCATGTAGATCCAACGTAGTGGATGATAAGCTTGTGATATAACTGTTGATAGGAGACATTATGTGCAAGATTATGAGACCAATGTAAGAGAGCAGTAGAGGAGGAAACAGGCCTGCCCTTTCGATTCAGTGTTGGTTGTAGAAAGAGATTCTGCCATAGCCCTAGACTCTGTTTGAGTCATACAAGAAGAATAGTGCTTGTGAAATACGTTAGGACTTCTGATATTGCTCAATCTGTAAGCATGTAGGTTGAGAAATGATGAAGACTGGGAAAGCATGGCATCTGCATTGTAAGAAAGTCATACTGGGGTTTCCCACAAGGACGATGCTTGAACTTTGCCTTTTTTAAAGGTTCAGTTCACTTGAATACCCCAAAATATGAAAAAAATGATGTTTCAGTACTGAATGCTAATACATTTTTCAATATCTCATTTCAAGAAATATAGAATTTCTACAAAAAAGTCCTAAGTGTAAATATTGTAAGCAGCCGACAATATCTCAACATTTTACCTCTCTTGACCCAGTTGACGAAATCAAATCTCTTTTTCTCAGAATCATGCCAATGAATCAATGCCTGGACCCTGCACACATGCTGCTGTAATGACATCAGCCAACTCTTTCCAGTGGTTGTGTCTTTTTCTTTGTCCTTCGTGGATAAATGCTCATAAATCTGTTTAGACATCACATATACAACCTCATAACATCTGATCTTGCCTTATAATGACCAAATGCTGACTTTACTTCAAATGTAAATTAATCAACGCAAACAGAAACTGCTCGCTCCAAAATGTCAACAATGTGTGGCTCATCGGGCTCAGACGACTTCAACTTGTCACACACGTATCGGTCATGGTGTGCATGTTGATTATTAATAAATACCCAAAACCTAAGTTGACATTATCTTGCATAACTGTCCGTGAGCTGAGGGTCATGTTCATTACTGTAACAGCGTTACAATGCTGGCTGAATGACAGTATTCTGCCTCTGAACATGCAGACACTGGTCAAATGATCTGCTGGACCCAAACTGATCGAAATGGACTTTGCTCTGCATATAAACCAGAGAGAGCTGAGCTCTAGTCTAATTAAACAACAGAGTCTGTTATTACAGATCACAGGACAGAATATAGAAACAGCATGACTCTGCTCTGTGTGTGTTGCTTTCAAACATCAAGGTAAATAGAGAATACTGAATGTGGAGTAAGTCTTAAAATAAAGTAAAACAACTGCTGCCGCTCTAGAAGGTATGCCACGGCAAGTACAGCAGGTTTGCAGTGTATAATACATAATAATTATTATTATTAGTTCATAATTAAACATTCCTCACCCAACACATTGCACGGAAACAAGCCAAACCACACAGTTTACCAAAATAAAAGACATTTAAAAGGACAATTAAAGCTTTAAAGCTTTCCATGTGCAAGTAGGGCTCTCTTTAAATATACTTGAAGGCTCAGGGTCAAATGCATGTTATATTTGGCTTTGAATTTGCTTTAAGAATTGTGTAGGAAGTTGCACAATAAATGTTCCCCTCTGAAGACTACACATGGACCACATGGAAACAATCAGCCTACTTTTCCTCCTGGAGAAGTATGTGCTTTTTTTTTTCTTTTTCCGCCATTCCACTTCAATGAGACACAGGGCAAAAACAAACTCACCAACTTTTAAATGAACACACCCAACAACCATACAAGGACTACCTATAAACTGAGGTAATGTATGACTTAATACTAATCTTCTCGAGTTGTCATTAAAGGACGACAGTTTCACAGTACACGTGTAATAATTCGTGTTTAATAATTAATTTCCCCCACAGTATTACATCAGGCAAAGCAAAACATATACATAACCCAGGACAGTATAACGCTAACCAACTGCTACATTTACGACTACAAAATGTCCTCTCCATTTTATTGTTGACAGCATGTTCCCTGTCCTCCCTCGGGTCCCTCCCTCACAGAACGCCACCCCTTCCAGTAAATCCCATTGACTTCCTCAAACTTGGCACACATACGAAAAAGTTTGTCCGTGTCCTGTATCTTTTATCAATTATTTACATATTCACCTGAGACAAGACGTTACATTATTTCCTCATCATCTGGTCTGCAGCTATAGTGCATACTGTGGCAGAGAAGGTGGAAAGCTCACCGAGATATTCCTTAGCTGAGTAGAGGTGACTTTTCCTTTTTTACATTTCAAACCAATCTCATGACCACAAGTACTTTCATCACTAACAGTATCAGTATCAGCGCTACTGGAATTATTATTAATAATAATTATAGACATGTTTCTATACCTGCAGTAATTTTTTGCTGATTTCATTTTTGAGTATTCAGACCTTTTGGTCAGTGCTTTTTTTGGTATCAAACAATACAGAACTATGTGGTTCCATCTGTTTTTCTTAGCATATCGTACTTAAAAGGGATTATTCATTATTAGTTTGATGTATTTCTGAAATATGCACAGTTCAGCTGTGCCATGGGCACTGTGTTGGCACATATTAAGAATGAAATTACTTTGATTTGGGTTGGGGGACATTCTGCTTTCAATACATGTGCATCAAACTCACCGAGATGGAGTAGATGAGGGCAGCGATTCCAAGTGGCAGGCAGCAGCACATCATGGTGAAGATGGAGTAGCACAAGTAGTCGTTGACGGGCATAGGCAGCGGGCCTCGAGTCACGTACAAGGTGGGCTGGACTGTGACCGTGGCTGGCTGTCCTCCTGGGTACTGCTGCTGCCCATAAGCACCCCCATACTGCGGCGGCGGAGGTCCATAGCCCTGCAGGCCAAACCCGGGAAAAATGACTTTCAGGTACAGGGAAAACCAGTTTTGAAAGGGTATTGACCATCAGCAATTACTGCTGACTTCTTTATAGTCAGTGAAGAAAAGAGAAGGGACTACATATTAATTCAACTTGTATATATTTAGATAAATTAAAGCACAAACTGTGTTTATCGTTGGCTGAATTTCATTTAATTATTATCTTGATACAATTGATTTCTGTAATGAATCATTTCACAAAGTGAATTAATTCACAGTAAACACTTATCCATCAAGGAAAATAGGCTAATAGCCAGCAGGCCCGAGCCAGCAGGCCCGAGCCAGAGCCGGTGGTGGTATAATAATGATGATGTCTCATACTTGGCAATCAGCAAACCTCAGAGGGCCTTTTTGGCCGCCCTCCTATCTTTTACACATCTCACATGCCTTAGCTGCCATGACCCAATATTGACCACAGATGAGTTAAATGACTATCCTGTCCACCAATAACTTTTCCCTGGAGTCTTATTAATGGGGAATAAGGCTTATGAAGGTTGCCACCCACTCCAGACTGATTTCTAACAGACTTGGTTTTTTTTTAGGCAGGTAACCGTAGTCATGGTAGTGACTTCCTGACAACAACAACATGTTTAAGAAATGTTTAAGGATGACAATGTTATTGTCAACATATTACATAATGCCCGATGTCTAACAATTCTACATGCAATTAAAACATATATATAATATAGTTGTATATCTTGTGCCTGTCTTCTTGTGTTATCCAAAGTTTCCTTGTATTTTAATTTCTAAATACGATTTAAATAATTGTTTATATAATAACATGTATATAATCAATATACATGTACTATTAAAGACTTCACCATGGCAGGCCACCTGTTTTATTTATTTAACGTGTAGATAAAAAACAACGAAGAAAAACTTGTTTTGCAAAACTAATCTTTTTTTCTTCTATTTCACATCATTAAAACACATGAAGAGAATACTAACATTACAATGTGTTGTGATTCATTCTGCAATAAAAATGCCAATTTTTTTTGGGATCGAGTGCGGCCGGGTGTTGGCGTCCTACCTGCTGCGGCGGTGGGTATCCCATGCCCGGCTGAGGGTATCCCATGCCCGGCTGAGGGTATCCCATGCCCGGCTGAGGGCCCGGGTGCTGGTGGTCCTGGTAGGGCGGAGGGGGCGCGTGGCCCATAGTGGACTTCTCACCGGCCCATTCCGTTGAAGGAGCGGTCGCAGACTTCGTGGGGTCCATAACGCAACAGCGTGGACTGTCAAACTAAAACACGGATTTTCTTGATCGAACTGCTGCTGCCACAAAGTGAATTGTTCAAGTTCTGACTGCGATAAGAAGTTCTCCTTTGTGTCAAGGGACGCAGAGAGACTAGGGCAAATCCGGTCAATACTTTCAAAGTAAAAGCTCAGTCGAACGTGTACTGAGCTTTTTGATTGGCCGAATAGAGCAAACGTGACAACTAGATTGTACTGACGTTACATTATGTCATAATATGAGATGAACTAACATGAGATATGCCTTCTGTGAAACGTGAGCATGCAACATGAATATAATACAAACAATCTAATACATAGATTATGGGGAAATATTCAACAACAGAATATAGACTTTTTCCAAAGCAATTAACACAAGAATCACAGTTGTATTGTATCTTAAAAGAGATGACTAAATATTCAAAATAATTTGGAACTACAGTCATTTGGCCTTAGAGACACTAGACCTCAAGCTTAAATGTGCAAGTTTACTTGTGGGATGGGCCAAACATTGTTGGGTTCAGTCCCTTGTCTTTCAGGGCTCTGGCCAATGTCGGCATTCAACTTATATTTCTGTCTATGTCCATTACAAATATATGTGTTTATGTTTATATTCACATCATCCACACTGTCATGTGACTTGTTGTGAGGATAAACTCCTTGATTTCAACCATCAACATTTCAAGGAGGTCTTTAAAACACATCAACAGACACTTTTTTCATTAAATAAATACAAAAGCTATTTTTCCTCCTCAGCCTACCACACATAACTCAAACACACCTGCAATTATGAAACAAACATGAAAGACTGCGAGGAAGTTAACTTGTGAAACATTCAAAGTATAGCTTCAACACAGTCCATACACATGACCAATATTCCAGAAATATTTTAGGCTTTTATTTTTAATGCAGATTTGTCTAATTTCCGGTACTATTCTGGCCACCCACGGCTGGCGTGATAATGCCTCGCTCTCATAGTAATTAAATCAAGAAGGAGGGATCAGGGGAGATGTGCGTGCGTGTGTGTGTGTATGTGTGTGTGTGTGTGTGTGTGTGTGTGTGTGTGTGTGTGTGTGTGTGTGTGTGTGTGTGTGTGTGTGTGTGTGTGTGTGTGTGTGTGTGTAGCTCAGGGTTCGGCAACCTTTCTTATCCAAAAAGCCATTTTGCCATATTTTTCACCCAAAAAAATATGTCTGGAGCCACAAAAGCTATTTGATATCACAGCCTATAACGTTATATTCATAGTCATATTATATATATATATATATATATATATATATATATATATATATATATATATATATACATATATATATATATATATATATATATATATATATATATATATATATATATACTATAGTCTTTGTGTATATATATATATATATATATATATATATATATACACAAATACTATAGTTTGATGTAATTATGTAATTATAGAACAAGAATAAAGTTCTTGACATTGTAGAGCTATTTTACCTGTTATAACTATCAAACTCTTATGAAGAGGAGAAGAAAAAAAGTCATGCGTTGGCTACATTGAGATCAATTAAATACACAACTATACGGATAATGAGACCTATCGATAAATGTGGTTAATGTGGTAGAGTGCTCGTCCTGTAATCACAAGGTAGGAGGTTCCTGTCGATCCTGTCCTCCTCACGTGAGGTTTCCTTTTTAAAACGCATGTCTTTTGCTTCGTTTACACGGACCTGGTCTACGTGACTTTTCTTTTTTTTCTTTTTTTTATCCGTTGACAGTTTAGCGAGGGTGGGGCTCTGTGAATCACGAGTAGGGGAAGCTGCTTGAAAGCGACATAATAGGATGTGACGCACATTTTAGTTAAAAGAATATTTAAACAAAGATAGGAGGAGTCCTCTTTGAAAGATTATCCACTGGGCAAAAAAAAAACAACCTTTAACGTTTTGGGAGTTTTGTTGCGTTTCCTGTCATTCCAAGCCATCTGCATGTACTTTATATGCCATTTATTGGATTCAAGATTCAAGATATTTTTTATTGTCATATGCACAGATAAAAGACAGTTACTCCGTACAATGTAAAGCTTATGTTGTTGGGTCCTCCTTACACACAGAATTACAATAAACTTAAGGGAAGAAAAAAAACAATAATATAAATGCTAATAGTTTAAGAAGGCACACAAATATGACAGTATTGCACAATCAGTGTAGAAAGTGCACTATGCAGTGCTACAAATATTTTAAGTATGGTCGTGACATGAAGTCACAGCAGCAGCCGTTCACAGTTTAGTGATGTGTGTGTGTGTGTGTGTGTGTGTGTGTGTATGTGTGTGTGTGTGTGTTTGTGTGTGTGTGTGTGTGTGTGTGTGTGTGTGTGTGTGTGTGTGTGTGTGTGTGTGTGTGTGTGTGTGTGTGTGTGGCTCAGGGTTCGGCAACCTTTCTTATCCAAAAAGCCATTTTGCCATATTTTTCACCCCAAAAAAAGTGTCTGGAGCCACAAAAGCTATTTGATATCACAGCCTATAACGTTATGTAATTGAACTTTCTTCAATTGATTTGGCAGTACAAAGGTATGGAGGACCAGAAATGCCTTAAGTATAAATAAATAAATGCAGGAATAAATACAGGAATAAATAAATAAATGCTTAAATAAGTGTATAATAAAATACAGGAATAAATAAATAAATGCTTAAATAAATGTATAAATAAATACAGGAATAAATAAATAAATGCTTAAATAAATGTATAAATAAATACAGGAATAAATAAATATAAGTTGATATCTAAACAGGACATCATTAACTACATCTATTTCTACATTTCTGTATTTCTTCATTTATTTCTGTCTGTATTTATGTGTCTGTATGTATTTCTTCATTTATTTATGCCTGTATTTATGTGTCCTTATATGCAAATGAGCTGTACAAAGGTACGTCCATACATTTGTGAATAATAACAGGCAAACATTAAAGTGTGGGAAACATAATGTACAAAGCATGGCCTGAGTCTGCAGCGTCACACACTGGTTTATGTGTGAGTAGAAACATAAATAATGCAGATGGTTGAAGAGCTAACTGAATGCTTTGATGAGTATAAAAGCAGAATATAATAATATATACAAATATACTGATGTCCACTAGAGGGAAACAGAGCTTGTCTCAGACACAAATGTCTCTCAAGTAGTCAAACATGTCTTGACAGAAAAAGCACAGGTGTAACCACCTTGAATGGTAATAATAACGCCTGTGCTTTTTCTGTTATTACAAGCTATCTGTATGTAGTTTATATGTCGTTTAATGCAGTGTTTTTCAACCTTTTTTGAGCCACGGCACATTTTCTACAATAAAAAAATCCTGCGACACACCAACAACCTAAAAAGTTACAAAATGTCACATTGTAGCATAACACAGCATATATGGTAGATCATTATTGCGCTACCTACTGGCATGGAAGAGTATTCAGTGTTTCAAGTAAACCAGATTGCTACATCAGACAAAAAAAAAAGTGTTATCCCTTTGTTAGAAAAATGAAAATAAAGTTATGCAAAAAAGAACTAATATTTAGTTACTACTAAATATCTTATTGTGGAAAACAATAAGCTATTGCAAAACAAAACGGAATGAGTGCAGATGTGTGAGCATCAGGTTGTATCAGTATTAGTGGCTGCAGTGAGCTGCTTTCCTCTACACATCTTTTTAAAACGGGGTTGTAGATTTGATACGGCTCTCAGTTCATGCTCCATGATGAGAGACACAACAGCAGAAAGCCGACCTCACGGAGATCTCATAAAGATCGGCTTTTGGCGAAATGCCAAGAATCGGCGCATGCGCAAGCGTAACCTGTTAACGGTGGACTGTGAACATTTAAAACCAGCATTTCCTCTTGCGCCACACCTGTAATAAAGGTATTACACCTGTAATAAATACCTCCCAGTTTGATAAATACTGACTTAAAGGAAACATGGTGTTCATTTATTTTAATGACGACCACAAAGTGAGCAGGCTTTATCACTGCAGGGTGTTTTTCAGGCTTTTGGACGAATATTTCCAGAGCCTCTGAGTCAGAAACGTCATTGATGGAGCTCCAGGCTGTTTTATGTAATTGCGTTGATGCTTTAATGTTTTGACCAAAGATTTGTCAGTTTAATACTCTTTTTATGAAGAAATGTAATTGAATGAATTTAACTCATTTCTCTTTGTTTACTGTTGAAGAAGAACAAAAGGCCAATTAAGCTCCACCTTTAAGCCCTTGATATGGCAGTTGATATGGTAATTCTGGAGAGGTTTCTTTTTACCCGCTTTAACACCATTTGTATAGTAAAAAACACAGATATGTTACCACATAGCAGTGTTCTGAGGAAGATAACAAACTCAAAGTTACAGTCATCACACCAGTTAATTATCTAAATTACTATTATTCTTGACCTAAAATGACAACAATAATGAGGTTGTGATTATGTCAATAACATTTATTTAAAAAGTTAAATTCAAATTTAGGCTGGTCTCGCAGAGCCAGACAAAGTCTCTAAAGCGCTGTGTCAGCGCTAAATAAAGGTCTGGTTCCACACATTATCCTTCTACTAAAAAACACACCAATAACAGTCTTATTTTGAGAATCCCTTGTGATGATAATTAGCTGTCATGCTAAAAGTTGTTTGGTTAAGTGTGTGTCTTTAATGCAGTTTTCTATGTTTAAGTTTGGTAAGGTTAGTATTTTGCTAATGTGATTTCCTCTACAGATCGGTAGAAAGACACAGCTAGACACCTACTTTTTTTAGATTGGGTAACTCAGAAATGTTCATGTGCTTTTAACCCGTGTGGTGTTTGGGTCTGTGGAACCCGTTTTAGTTTTTTATCAAAAGAAAAATGATATGATTCATTATTTTTTCAAACTCAGACTCATTGGCCTGGGCTCATTTTCTGTAAAGAACATAAATCAGAACACATTTTCAATGACCACAATGTACAGGGTTCTATGCTTTGCCCTCAGGGTTCTATGCTCTGACCTCAGGGTTCTTTGCCCTCAGGGTTCTATGCTCTGACCTCAGGGTTCTATGCGTTGACATCAGGGTTCTATGCTTTGCCCTCAGGGTTCTATGCTCTGACCTTAGGGTTCTATGCGTTAACATCAGCTAGTGCCAAAATGAAGATGAGCCCCAGGACCAGCCCATCATCAGCTAGCAAGTGAAGACATATGGATATTAAAAAAGTGTGACATTGAACGGTCTTCTTGAATAAAGATCTGGCTGCCTGTGATGCCACTTCCTTGTATACTTGGAACTTGCACGTCTACACAGGGAAGCCTGATGGAGGAGCCACTCAGAAAAATCAAGGAATGAGATTTGTCCTGGACATGACTCAGGGACTCAGTGTACACAACATCACAGGCAACTTTTTTTTTTTTACCTCACAGAAGCTGTGACAGGAGCTCCTTAAAACTTGTCTATAATACGGTCAAACAGATCAGCACACTTCCTGTTGCTCATCTCATTTCCCTTTTCTTTACAGATCAAAATTATAATCCAACTACAGGCGTCATTCCCAGTTAGAAAACTTTTTCTTATTTGTTTTAAATGCATGTGCTTGAAAAGGTGTGGTTGCGTTTAGAAAAATATTATCGTTATTGTAGATGCTTATGGTTGAAACTAAAACTACAGGAAGGTGGAGTCCTGTCAGCTCAGAATAAACATCTTCATCAATTTCACATCACGTTGGCAACATAATAAAACACACTATGAATAAGTTAAATACAACCAAATACAGGCAATGCAACTAAACACGAGCAATACATTCATATATAGAAATATTCTGAAAAGGCAGTAAACCCAACCAGATACCAAAAAAAAACCCAGTTACGAAATAAAAGAAGTTTCCTGGGGAAACAACTGATACTCGGCATCCTCCAAAAGTGTACTCAAAGGATTCATGCTTACATTTATTTAGAGTTCTTAAAACAGATTTCTGTTTCTGTTTTCTTTCACTTTAGGACATTTCATTTTTAACAGATACATCTCTTCTCATTTTCAATTAAATGTATGGTGATTAGCCCAAAATCACAAATTTGCCTCCGAGGGCTTTACAATATGTACACATACTCACATGTCTTGCACCAGAACTCGGTAGTGGTACGTTGTCTCTACCTGTCACAAACGTCAACCATTGTTTGAGCAACAGGATGTTCCCATGGGTGTACCCTATGGGTGTACCCTTTGAATGAGATACAAAAACAACACTAGTTATTTGACAAGGTGGTTTATAAATCAAGCAGTTGTCAATCAGTTTGTGCACACAAGTATAAAAAGGATTGCTTTCTCTGCATGCAGATCACAGCTGCTTCCAGGGTGCGAGCGCGCTACAAGGTAGGTCTTTGGTCAAATTACTGAGCCACTTTATTCTCCATGTGTCATTTTGTCAGGAAAGAAATGAACTAACTCAGGTACAACTTTACACTTGACATATCACAAATACATCTACCGGTAATCATATTCTGCTGAAGTTTGTGTAGGGAGGAGGTCGGGGTGGTGACTGCGTGGGTAGGTCGCCTATTAATCATAAATGTGTAAAAAAATGTGTAAAAATCATTGTTTTTAAGATCTGAGGGTCTGAACGTGCTCTATGGTCAATAGACCATAGGGCCATATGAGGTTTTATGGCCTGTGTTTTGTCAATGTTTTCTTATTGTTTAATCAAAGACAAACTTAAGACCAACTTACAACCATCTGGGCCTCCTCCCATCCAGTTTTAAATCAAATGACCCGATGTCATTCCGACTTGCATTTTATGTTAACTTTTGATTTCCTCCAAGGATCATGGATAGATACACAGCTTTAATTTAGACTGTTACGGTGGAGTTCTCAAAACATTTTTTTTGCGTATTATCTATATGTATGTGTAGAAAAGTATATGATTAATAACATAATATGAGTATGAACTTATTCAACAGGATGATGTCTCCAGCTGGGGTCTTTGTCTTGTTGGCTGTTCTCGGACAGACAAGTGGCCTTTTAGGTGAGACTACTCCGTTCAGTAGTTCAGTCAAATTATTGATATTTTCCTCAATTCATTCCAATTTTAGTACATATGTAACATGTGTGCCTTTCTTAGTGTATCTTCAACATCACATGCCATAACTAAACACTGCTCAAACTGGTGATTTGTACCAAGTAAAGTGTCAAATAGATGACTTTGAGCAGAAGTTATATCAAATATGCTGATTATTTGGTGGCTTTGGTCAGATCCAAACATGTAATGTTTCTGTGCCTTCTCCAATCTTTAATGATAACTTTTGTGACTTCATCTAGGAACTAATATTGCTAGAGGTGGAAAAGTGACTCAGTCCTCTGTGGGGTGGGGTGGCATTCCTGAAAAGGCCGTTGATGGAAACCGTGCTAGCCAATATGGACACAGATCCTGTACCCACACACAAAATCAAAGACAGCCATGGTGGAGACTGGACCTCCTGAAGACGTACTGCATCAACACCGTCACCATCACTAACAGAGGAGATTGTTGCTCCAGTAGGATCAATGGTGCTGAGATCCGCATTGGGAATTCCCTGAATGACAATGGCAACAATAATCCCAGGTAACCCCACTTTCTGTTTGATATTATATTTGAATATTGTACATTGCTTGTGTAAATTACAGGATGTCAGTGTACTGGATAAGTACATCATTTCCTGCCAGAAACCCAAATGTTTCAGTACAACATCATCAGTATCTGAATTAGATCCGATGGGGAGAACTAAGCATAGTTTTCCTCTTGTGACGTAGTTTTACTCATAATTCAGTTTTCTTTGTCGTCAGATGTGCTGTCATCTCGTCTTTGGCAGCTGGGGGGTCCAAAACCTTTACGTGTAACAGCATGGAAGGCCGTTACGTAAACGTTGTGATTCCTGGAAGACATGGGTTCCTGACACTGTGTGAGGTGGAAGTCACCGGGATAGAAACAGATGATTCCACTAAACGTATCTATGGCTGAGACGGAAATCATTGTCAAATAATTCTAAAATCTCTGCATGTTTCTGTGCCTTCTCCAATCTTTAATGATAACTTTTGTGACTTCATCTAGGAACTAATATTGCTAGAGGTGGAAAAGTGACTCAGTCCTCTGTGGGGTGGGGTGGCATTCCTGAAAAGGCCGTTGATGGAAACCGTGCTAGCCAATATGGACACAGATCCTGTACCCACACACAAAATCAAAGACAGCCATGGTGGAGACTGGACCTCCTGAAGACGTACTGCATCAACACCGTCACCATCACCAACAGAGGAGATTGTTGCTCCAGTAGGATCAATGGTGCTGAGATCCGCATTGGGAATTCCCTGAATGACAATGGCAACAATAATCCCAGGTAACCCCACTTTCTGTTTGATATTATATTTGAATATTGTACATTGCTTGTGTAAGTTACAGGATGTCAGTGTACTGGATAAGTACATCATTTCCTGCCAGAAACCCAAATGTTTCAGTACAACATCATCAGTATCTGAATTAGATCCGATGGGGAGAACTAAGCATAGTTTTCCTCTTGTGACGTAGTTTTACTCATAATTCAGTTTTCTTTGTCGTCAGATGTGCTGTCATCTCGTCTTTGGCAGCTGGGGGGTCCAAAACCTTTACGTGTAACAGCATGGAAGGCCGTTACGTAAACGTTGTGATTCCTGGAAGACATGGGTTCCTGACACTGTGTGAGGTGGAAGTCACCGGGATAGAAACAGATGATTCCACTAAACGTATCTATGGCTGAGACGGAAATCATTGTCAAATAATTCTAAAATCTCTGCATGTTTCTGCTTCTTTAACATCAATCAAATATGTTTTACTTATGTAGAATAACTATTATAGCAGAGTTTAACTGATGACCATGACTGACTACAAGATATTTTAGTGCTTTACAGGAGCTGGAATTAAACTTAACTTGTTGACCTGTTGTCTTATATTGACATTTATTAACTGTTGTGTATGACATCATTGTGTACATTAAAGAAATAGTTCAACATTTGGGGAAATAAGGATATTTGATTTCTTGCCAAAAGTTAGAAGACAATTCTTGATGAACCTCTCATATTTGTGTTATGAATATGAAACTAGCATCAGCAGCGGTCTAATTGAACATAAGACTGTAGCAGATGAGCCTGGCTGGCTGTGTCCAAGTCACCAACCTCCAGCCTATGTATCAGCTAGTGTTCAACAACCTGACCCTTTCTTGTGGACACTTTAGGCTTGGGTTTGTATTGTGTTGGCCAAGTTAAAGGCATCCTGAGGCCTGTGTAACCATCTCTTTGAAGAAGAAATAAGAAAAATATACACTGTCTGGGTCTCAAATTCATCAGCACCGGTTCGGTCAGGTCTTCTGAAAGCCGCAGGTAAAGGCTGAGTTTGGATCTGGATTTTTAGGCCGTGGAGAACTTTAACAATGAGCGTACTGACGTGAGCGGTAGGCCTTTTCAACTTCTCATCTAACTCTTTGCAAGAAAAGCAAACTGCCCAGATTTCCTCTAACTAGCTACAGCAGTGGTTCTCAAACTTTTTCTGTCAGGCCCCACTTTGGAGGAAGAAAAATGTTCGGGCCCCACCGCCCCAACAAAATTGTAACAAAATGGTCCAACTTTTTGTGACTCCTTCATCCGTGCTTTTTCAAATAATAGAATAAAGAAAATTACAATCCCTTTCAAGTAAACCAGATTGCTCCATCAGACAAAAACTAATAACATGTGCAATCACTTTGTTATAACAATGCAAATAAAGTTCAATCTGTGCAAAAAATAACTAATATTTGGCTAACAAATTACTTATTGTGGCTGCAAATAACCTGTTTTGCACTGAATATATTTTCAAGATAATAACAATAACGTTCAACCTGTGCAAAACAAATGAGTGCAGATGTGTGAGCATCAGGTTGTATCAGTATTAGTGGCTGCAGTGAGCTGCTTTCCTCTACAAATATTTTTGTAGAATCGTTGAGTCGTGCGGTAACCTGTTAACGGCGTAACATTTCCATGAAAGTACAGGCATTTTGCCATGTGTTTATTAATGACGTTTTATGGCCGTGTACTTTGTACTTTTGTACTATGTGAAGTTCTCATGTTCATGGAGAGAGTGGTCGTCCTGAAACCACAAGGTGCCGGTTCATCCCTGTTCTCCATATTTCATGTTGAAGTGTCCTTGAGCAAGACCCTGAAGCCCCAGAGCTTCACAGCAGCACACTGCTCCTTAATTACTAAGGATGGCAAAATGCAGAGAATAATTTCCCCACTGTGGGATTAATAAAGGATTATAGGTGTTGTATATTGACCTGGACCTACTAACCGATAGATAATTGAGAATTATATAATTTTGACGGATATATATATATATATTTGGACAGACTCTCTGTTCATTCTTCACACGGACTGCCCAACAATGATGTTAACACAGAGAGGAATAGAGCTGAAACTATGACGATAAACCCGTGACAAAACTAAAGAGCGCAAATGAGCTCCACGAGAGCGCGCAAATCAAACAGCTGCGCGCGTAATTTACTTTTACGAGCGCTTTTACATCACTACGCGAGTAAAATCCCCGCTCACGAGAGCAAAAGTTGCTCTCGCGCGAGCAAAAGTTGCTCTCAAAGTTGGAACCTGCTCGCTCTCGAAGCTTTAACCAGCTGCTCGCTCGCGTGTCTGTTACCTGCTCGCGCTCGAGTAGATTTTCTTTTTGACAGTAAGTGGGCGGATCCAGTCACCATCGATCTCTACATCTAATTGGTTACAATCCTCGGCTTCGGATTGGCTGGAATGCATTTCTCACCAGCACATTGGGAACAATGGCGGATGAGAAAACACAACTGAAAGTTGACGTTCTCTGAATACTACTGTTGTTGAGTCACAAAATGTAATTTTAGGATGTTTTCAGGCGAGAAGTTAGTTATTTAAGCATCAAATCTGTGATCGGTTTGTCCAGAATCAGTCGACTTAAAAAGATACGCCGACGGTTTGAGTTCCTGCTGAGGGACCGTGAGCTCCGCAGCACCGGGCCGTCAGCGCTCTGTCTGCCCGCCGAGAGCAGCCTGATCCCGGCAGGACTTTTTGAAATGATCCGCTGGCTCCGATTTCTCCGTAGCGGTTAAACATGAGATATAATTCGGTTTTGAGGATCTAACGAGCAATCTTTATTAGTTTATTATTCATTCACAGTAACGTTACATCAGTTTGACTGAGGGAAATTAAGATTAAAAAACTTAAGATTTTAATTTAACTTTTACTTTAAACTACAGCGGTGTCTTATTACTTTTGACCAAATTGTTTGCAATTTTATATATAAACATAGTTCTAAACACAATATATATACAATTATATGTATTTCTGTATTTGTTATTTTGAGTGTGTATGTGTGAGTTTACCTTGTATTGATTCAAGATTCTTTTATTGTCATATGCACAGATAACAGGCAGTTATTCTGTACAATGAAAAGCTTATTTTGCTGGGTCTTCCTAACACACAGAATTACAATAAACTTAAGGCAAAAAATAAGACACAAAATATAGTGACAGTATTGCACAAAAATATGTATAAAGTGCACTATGCATTGCTACAATATCCAAAGTATGGCCGTGACATGAAGTCACAGCAGCAGGAAGAAACTGTTTGTCAGTCTCGTAGTATCTCTATTGATATTGTCTTTAATAAGGGATCTGCATGTCATTTAGTTTGTTGCATACGCCTAATAAATACCAAACAGTGTTTCAAGGCAGTTAATGTATCTTGGGTGTGTCCAAGTTAAAGAACTATTCAAGAAAGTGTAACATAAATAAACACAATATATATATAACATTATGTGTATCTGTTTATATATACTTATATAGATACACATATAATTGCAAACAATTTGGTCAAAAGTAATAAGACACCACTGTAGTTTAAAGTAAAAGTATAATTAAAATCTTAAGTTATAAATCTTAACTTTCCCTCAGTCAAACTGATGTAACGTAACTGTGAATAAATAATAAACTAATAAAGATTGCTCGTTAGATCCTCAAAACCGAATTATATCTCATGTTTAACCGCTACAGAGACTCAATAACAGTAGTATTCAGAGAACGTCAACTTTCAGTTGTGTTTTCTCATCCGCCATTGTTCCCAGTGTGCTGGTGAGAAATGCATTCCAGCCAATCTGAAGCCGAGGATTGTAACCAATTAGATGTAGAGATCGATGGTGACTGGATCCGCCCACTTACTGTCAAAAAGAAAATCTACTCAAGCGCCAGCAGGTAACAGACACGCGAGCGAGCAGCTGGTTAAAGCTTCGAGAGCGAGCAGGTTCCAACTTTGAGAGCAACTTTTGCTCGCGTAGTGATGTAAAAGCGCTCGTCAAAGTAAATTACGCGCTCTCGTGGAGCTCATTTGCGCTCTCTAGTTTTGACATTGATTTGCCTCCATATGAAAAACAAGTGGTTTAATAACCACAGAAAAAGTCCTCGCATGCACATTTCTCTTTTTAGAAGATGAGAAGAATATAATATCAGGGCTTTTTTGATTGACATAACTTTAAACTTGAATTAATTGAATTTAAAGCTGCAGGGAAAAGACAACACTGTTTCAAAAGCTTTCTGTGATATATTTTATTTTTTTAATCCAGGCCATATTTTACTTGATATGAGAGAAAAACATGTATTTATTACGAGAGTATGTATTATTTATAATCCACCCAGTTCAATTTGAAAACTGACAATGAATATTGTTGAGATAATATTCAATTGAACATTCTTTATTTATTTTGACAGTCAGTAGTTGACTACAGACATTGATACAACTGCTAGGCTATTTCAATACATATGACACTAAATCGTAGTGCAAGTTAGACATTATTGTGATGGCCTGGACCTTTGCATGAGGAAGTTATCTCTAACTGGACCTGGTTGAATTGTAATTGAATAGCCCTGCTTTAGTGCATGCCTATCTGTTAAAAGTGAAAAAGTATTGAATGTGAATAATAACAGGCAACCATTAAAGTGTGGGAAACATAATGTACAAAGCATGGCCTGAGTCTGCAGCGTCACACACTGGTTTATGTGTGAGTAGAAACATAAATAATGCAGATGGTTGAAGAGCTAACTGAATGGTTTGATGAGCATAAAAGCAGAATATAATAATATATACAAATATACTGATGTCCACTAGAGGGAAACAGAGCTTGTCTCAGACACAAATGTCTCTCAAGTAGTCAAACATGTTTTGAAAGAAAAAGCACAGGTGTAACCACCTTAAATGGTAATAATAATAACACCTGTTATTACAAGCCATCTGTATGTAGTTTATGTGCCATTTATTGTATTCATATGTTCTATGAACATATTTGTTTTCATTGCACTCAGGCTTACACACACATACACACCGTTTTATGTAATTGCGTTGATGCTTTCATGTTTTGACCAAAGATATGTCAGTTTAATACTCTTTTTATGAAGAAATGTAATTGAATGAATTTAACTAATTTCTCTTTGTTGAAAAGATGAACTAAAGGCCAATTAAGCTGCACCTTCAAGCCCCTACCCATAGTGTGCTCAATGGTGTGTCCACTAACTGTGTCTGGTTAGACCGCCTCTCTCTGCAAACAAAGCTGTCAAAAGATGAATGTTATAGGTTGCATAACTTCTTCTCTAGAGACAGAGAAGTTAGGAAAGAGTATAGAGGAGGAAGAGTGAATAGAGTGGGAAGAGGAGGGAGGATATCGAGGTGACAGGATAGGCAGCAGTATGCAGAAGAACGGGGTCGAGTGAGACAGCTGTTGATAGGCCCATGCAGTTGATATGGTAATTCTGGGGATGTCTCTTTTCACCCCCTTTAACACCATTTGTATTAATGCATAATATGTAAAAAACAACCTGACCCAAACCCGACAGGTTTGTTTGGCTCTCAAATGTAATAATAACAAGACAACTTTAAAGTTCCAGCAGTCACACATTTGTTCACGTGTGACTGTTTCTGTTGAGGTAGCGCCATCTCATGGTGACACCCCGCAAGTGAATACATGGAGTTTTCTGTTGAAGTGCATTTTTGCTCCTTCTGTTTAAATTACATAACTGTTCATTCAATGCTAGTTGGGCTTGCACGTGGTACTTCATAATAGTATGGTACAATATCATAGTATTGTTGCACCATGGACATACTGTGGTAATTTATGATATACCATGGTCTCTATTTAATTATTGACAATTCTTCATGGTATGGCCATACTTTCTCATAATGGCTAATTAGACCGTCGGAAGAGAAACTAGACTTTATTTTTTTGGTTGTGTGTGTGTGGGGAAAAAAAGAATCACCTAACATAGAAACAAACATAAACGTTGACCTGTACAGCTGACAACTTCTCACCATCACCAACATGCCCTTCTTTCTCTCTTCTGGCCCGTGTACAAAATCACCTCCTCCTTTCCCCCTAAGATTAGTGTGCACATTTCATTCACACTCACACATTTGCATACAGCACGCTGAATCAGCTGACCTCATAACTTAATCTACCCCAGACCGAGCTCTAGGGGTTAAGCCACCTCTCAGCAATGCCCTGAACCTGAACCCACCACGACTTCTAACACATTTCTCACACACACACAAATACAATCCCATAGTTCATAGTTGTTGGTTTCAACAGTTCTTTTATAGAAACATGACTGAGTCTTGCTGCAACTCTGAACAGTGCAATCCACTACTTTCCTCCATAAAGCTAAACATGGGAATTAACAGATTATCATGAATTAACAACAGCACTCTAAACACTCGTGACTATGTGGATTTCATATATGTGACATGAAAGCACGGACAGTGGGTTAGGTTGGTCACAGTACGCGACTAATATCTACATCGATGTTTATCTTACACACACACACACACACACACACACACAATACAGGCAACGAGACGTTGACGGAAACTTGAGGAATTTTTTGGTAATATGTTTGTGTTAGCTGTTGCATGAGGTCACTTTCAGATCAATCAACCGTGAATGACAAAGCCTTAAATTCTCAAAAGGCTTTATAATATAGTTTTGACCAAACATTTTTCCAGTTGATTGAAATGAAAGTGACAACACGTGTGTGTGTGTGTGTGTGTGTGTGTATGTGTAAAGGTGCAGGCTGCAGCTCAGTAGCTTAGTTAACAGGCAGAAAGCATCACACCTCACAGCCAGTTCACACAGACTACTTTCTGTTGCTCCTAAACAATGTAAAAAAAAAAAAATAATCTCCTTGGATGTATCAAATCCCGCTGCTGCTCCTCCATTTTATCTGTAAGTTGCAGGTTCGGGAAGTCAGTGTGTGTTCTGGTTGACATCTAGCATTCGCAGGAACGACCTGCAGAGAAGCAGACGGACAGAAAGGGGAGTTCCCAAATTCAGATGGTTCATTTGCTGCTTGAAGATGGGATCCGAAACATGATACACTGGGTTATACAAACAGAATGACAATCATTAACGTATTAGCAACGTAAATTCTTCATGAAAGGTGAGGCTATTATTTAAGTCTGATTTGCAGTGATGATATACACAATATAATTCTCTGTATATGAAGAGAGAGAGAGAGAATAGAGAAAGAGAAAGAGAGAGAGAGTTCCCTTGTATGTGGAAATTGCCAGTGCAGTATGTCCCTATGGGCCCCTGCTGAGGTGTTTATATACTGTCCCCTCCCCCACACAGTGTTTTTCCACATGGGCCACCTGTGTATTTTGTCTTAACAAGGTTGACAAAAAGCACGTCATCATGAGCACCATCATCTGGCTTGAGATCGGCTACACATTTATGAATATCTGCATTTTAAAACTCAAGATCTTTTATGGCTGCAGCATAAACACTGGAATAATGCACGGCCAACCGGTCAAGTTGCAGTTTACATCACGTCTGTCCAAAATCTCATTACGTCATTATTTTTGTCTGATCCGACATTTGTGTGAAATTGTCATAATCTGCACATTCATGCTTCAGTTTTGGTCAGAAACGTGTTTCGTGAGGTCACAGTGACCTTGACCTTTGACCACAATCAGTTCATCCTTGAAGAAATTCCCTTAAGCCGTTCAGGAGAAGGGGACGGACGCACAACCAGAAAACATAATGCCAAAACTGTCGCCGAGTCATAAAAAGAGTATGGTTGCCTCACACCACTCTTCCTCTCCCTACGCCCCTCCCCTCTCTGCATGCGAGACACCCAGAGTCCCACCACCTGTTGAACAGCGAGGTCCATGACATCCGAGTCCAGCACTACGGGACATTTCCATACTGGGTTTGTATGTGCGTGTGACACAAGGCCGTTAACAGGGAAACAGATGGGCAGAGTAAATATAACTTTAGACCTGAGCAGGACGTCAACCGGGTGACGAGATCTTAGGAGGGATAACAACCTGTTATTTTGCTACACTCGTCTGAATATGTATGCAGCATTGGTTGGTTTCTGAGGGGAGGGTGGCCAAAAGACATCTATTGGAGAAGTGGGAAGACAGGTCTGTCTATTTTAAATAATTGAATTGTGGAAATATGAAAAGGGAAAGACAATTGATTTGTTTTAGCGGTCGATGCTCTTGTCGTGCGTCTGTGGTTACAAGTGATCATCCTCTCTGTTGACATTTACAGTGAACCACAACTGCAAATAGAGTTTTATTAAAAGGATTAATACACATTTTAGTGGAACTGAGTCGTGTTAAAGAAGTAAAACCTAGTCTTGGCTGCTGGTTTTTCTTTTAGATATAGAAGGTAAAGAGCTGGGAGGTGAACATGCGTTACCTTGGTCGGCTAGCATCTGCTGAGCATTGCTTCCTGTCCTCCTCCTGCAAAGGGAAGAAAGGAGAGTCAGGGACAAATAGACTTCCATGATCACACATGTTTTAATGCTGAACTGTATGAAGGATTCACCTCTTGTCCTGGTTGAACTTGCACCTGCAGTGGCCACCTGGAGCAAGAGGAAAGAACGGTTAGCTTTCTTTACATCTGTGTATTTGTGCGTTGTTCGAGGCGGTTTACGACTCTGTATGTGTGGGTAAGGGTGTGTGCATGCTTTGCATCTTACTGAACAGGATGGTGATGCCAATGAGACAGAGGACAGCAGCTAGGATCAGGCCTCCAACACGCAGCCTGTGGTAGTCTGCAAAAAGAGGTCAGGGTTACCGTGTGAAAATGTATTTAAAAAAAAGAATGCATCCGAATAAAGAAACATGCAAGCAAATTAAATGGGAAACACCGTTATATACACACACACACATGTTAAAAGTCCTCTACAGCCCTTTATGTCAATCACACAGATCAGCTTCCAAAGGCCACGAACTTCTCAATGATAGTGAAAATATTAATTTATAAAAGAATATATTACCAAAGGTAAAAGGGTCCTCCTCCACTGCAGGAACAGAAATAATTGGGGTCAGTTGAAAGTTGGTATGAGCAGCCGATAAAAGAGGATATGCCGAAACATCCACATATCAGTGACGTAATAAAGTCAACAGTACGAAGATGATGAAACACAGTGACCTAGTTTGAGTATCTCGCTGATGGCATAATCAATAAATTTCAACATAAAAGTGACATTTTATTTAACGTTTTATAATAAATGTAAAAAACAACAACACATGGCTCTTATGGTTATCTTATCTCGTTATTGTAAAAATGTAGATCTGATACAATAATATAATAGAGATATATCCTTTCTTGGATGAGACATATTCACCATATTACTCAAATTGACAGTAGTTGGGAAAGAACATCATATTAGTGTACTTACAGTTCTGTTCTTCGGCAACCACCAGGGACACGACTGCAAGAGTTCAGAAAGAGTCAAACTTTAATATCTCATTGTGTTTATTAGGGGTCATGAGCGTGGAAAAGCAAAATATCCCCCTGCTGTTGGAAATTATAGATTCATGTAACACTTTGAATAGTTTCACTCATACTGATTTAGTGCAATTAATATTGCAAAAACATTAGATTGTTGTATTCTATTTTTGGCTGCTTTTGAGGAAAGACTATTTGGACTCGTTGACAAATTAAACAGTCAGTATCAATGAATCAAACAGCTGTTAAAAAGCTCCTAAATCTTTCTGCATTTATTGAAAATCCAGATCTGTTTAAAAACGTGACATAACACTCTGCCTGTTTTATCTCTCGTCCTCCTCATCCAGCCCATCTTTTCTCTTCTACAACACCTGGAGTAGCTGTGGATGTTTTCAGGACGGAAATTGTACAGCACTTCATTTTCCATCTTACTTACAGTGTTAGGGATTTGTTTTATTTCTACACATAATCAAATCAGACGGTTTAACATCTCAAGTGAAGGGTCAACCAGACAGCCAGTGACAAGATTATCTCTCTCACAACTCACCCCCTCTGTCAGACGTGTTATAGTGTCACAAAAATATAAATACTCCAGCAATGTGCAGAGGAAGACAGACCCCGTGACAGAATTTCCTCAGTAAAGAGAAAATGGAGCAAACAGATCACAGTACTTAGTGGTACATTCCGGCGAGGTCTTTATCGCCCTCCTTTAATTGTGTATTTAGTCTTTTTTTCAGTGCCAGGTTGTCTTAGCTCTTTGTGGTTAGCGGTCCAGCATCATAGTTTCCCCGTGCACATCACTAGTGTTTAGACACCTCGTTTCCTTATCTTAGCCTTTTCCGAGCGTTTTTGATACTTTGGGCTGTTTTAGAGATGCAACATTGATGTGTTTGGTGACTAAAACTGAATGAAATGGATTTGTAAAGAAGGACTGATTAAATGCACAGACTTTAAAAAGAGTTGTACTCACGTGTCATCAACACCAAGGCACCGATCTTTGACATCTTTACGCTTGAGGTTGTTTACCTGCAGAGACGAAGGCAAACACGGACATCATCAACAATCAAGGAGGTAACTATTCATTTATACTAATAATAGTTTCGTATACAGCTTTACATTCTAAATTAGTTACTGTAGCAAAAATCTTCAGTGATAAAAACTTGTATTCACAAAAACTGACTTATGCATGCACGTCGATTGAAACCATTAACTTCTAACTGTTGTGCATAACCGGCCATTAGAGCAAGACTCCAGTTGTATCAACATGGGACTAAATTCCATTATATTCAGTCCCAGTGGCACAAATACTCAAATTCTAATGTGTATGTGTGCATGTTAGAAAGTGGATTACAATACTCCAAACTGGCTCGCACAAGTCAACAGAGAGCTGATGCAACATTTAGCCTCGCTGTGTTTTCTGAGGGGCACTAAAAGGACTAAAACACACACAGTGTGTGCATCCGTTCCCTCTGAAGCGCACACAAAGAAATTTGATCAAATTTAGATACGGCACAAAGTGGCCTATCCCGCTCTCTTTCACACTCAGACACACACAGAAACTCGATCTGATGTTGATGCGTACAAAGTGCTTTAATGGAGCCTCAACAGGAGAACTAAATCACTCTGCATAATGCATGACACTGCCGCCACATCTCTCTTCTTCCCTCTTTCTAAGCTTTCCTTTGCTGATGAAAAAATCCATGAGAATGATATTAAAGTGCACTCACCCAAAGCTATTCTCGTCTGTAATGCTAGTTTAATTTTATCGCGCGCATTAGTGTGTAGATGGTTATCGCCAAGCTTCTTTTTGAGGTTCCATCAGTCGAGGGAGATGTTTTTATTCTCCAATCCCTGCTAATTATTAAAAACTGACAAAAAGCGTCCTCATCTTATACACACTTCCAGTCAGACAGTGAGGCAGGATGTTAAATAATCCCACTTTTATGATCCTTAATGAACAAGTACATTTCCTGACAGCCGCAATTGCGTCCCACACAGCGTCTGAGGGACTCTGTGTCCGCGCTGTGAGCAGCAGAGGTAACGTGTGCTGGCAGGAGACACACCTCAAATTACGCAGCAGTGATTTTTCCACTTATTGCCCTTTCCCATCCCACCTTCAAACTGCCATTCACACGCAGTCACGTGTGTTTGAGAAAACTTGCGCAAACACATCCTGCCGAAGCTACTGCTTAACCTGCAACGGTACGATCGGCTCAAATGGGAGCTTTATGACAATGGTTAGGGGACATTTTTTAACTTGACACACAAGAGAAAATGGTGTTGTAGGATAAAATATATTTTGACCTTTAGTTTGGGCTGTTGAGTAGTTTCTTTTTTATTTCTGGGCGCCTGTTTGTTTGTGTCAATGGTTTCACACTATTCCACTGATCTACAGGTGGCTCTCATGAGCCAAGACACGCAGCAACAAAAGGCAGCCACCATGTATGCAGGATTCAATCTTTTCAGTCTTTGAACACGTTTGTTAGAGCTCAAGGATACACCCAATACGTTTTTTTAATTAAAGACCACTTTTGCCCCATAAGGCACATTTAAGCTCTATAGAAGAGACTGACAGTGTGTCTGATGGGATGAGACTTTTACAAGATGCTACAGTTCAGACTCATGTCCCAGCATTAAGTACGATTTGTAGCTTAGTTTTTAAGAGTATCATCAAGCACACAACAACAACAGTATCCTCCCAGTAAAGGAGTATGTGAGTAAAACAATGTGTCCCCCTGCTCTGCTGTTGGTATTTGGAGTGAAAGGGAGAAAAGAGAAGAATAGGACGAGTGCACCTCTCCTGGTGCCTCTCCACAGCAACCCATGGAGAGGCAGGGGAATGTAGAGGATGGGAAACAGGCCAACAACCACTAGAGAATGGTTTACCTCAGGAGAAAGCCACACAGAGAGTCGGGAGAGACGGAGGGCAAAGACGGGAGAGAGAAGGACGGGGACCGAGAAGACGACCAAGGGGGCAAACTGAGAGTGAGACTGTTAGAAGGGGGAGGCAGAGGAGAGAAGAGTGAGAACGGGATAGTGTGAGCAACAGAGAGGCCGATATACAACAGGTGGCGCCTCCCTGCTCCTATTTGAAGATCATATTCTAAAGCAAATGTTAGTGTAAGGCGGAGCCAGGAGGTGAGAGCTGGAGGTGTGCTGACAACTCATTGGGGTTATGGATGATTAAGAAGCCAAGAAGCATGGAGTATGTAACGAGAAAAGTGCTCCTTCAACACAACATCAAATGTCTTTAAGGCCCTGCAACTAACTATTTTTCATTCATCTGCTGATTCATTTTGTGATGACTGACAAATTGTTTTCTCTAAAATGTGAAAAAGTAGTGAAAACGGTCCAAACGTCAAAGATATTCAGCATACTAACATATAAGACAAAGAAAAGCAGCGACCACTCACACCAGAGAGGCTGGAACCAGCAGATTTGGGGCATTTTTGCTCGAAAGACAACTTAATACATGACAAGACTATCAAAATAGTTGCCGCTTCATTTTCTGTCAATTGACTAAACAAATAAATCAACTAATTCGGTCAGATTTAACTTAGTTACAGTTTACATTCTTACAAAACGAACAAGAATTGCAGCAAAATGTTGTATGAAAAGAAGGCTGATACCAAAGAAGGCTTTATTGATTATAAAAATAGCCAAAGCATTTCTGAAGTAATCTCTTTTCCCCTTCGTACAAGTTCCCTGTGAAGCCTCTTCTCCAGCGCCGCCTGGTCCAGGGATAAAGAGATGTCTGTTCTGGCTCTTCCTGTCTCCAACTGGCCCTGTTTTTTGTTTTGTTTTCAACTCCTGCTGCATCTCTTTCTCTTCAGGACTGCTTTTCTACAGTTTGTCTCGTGCTCTAATGTCTCTACATCCTCTGCTTCTTTCCTACTCCTTTCCATTTTTGTGAAAAGCTTAGCACATTGCCACTGTTTCACAGTGCTCTTCTTGCTTTCGTTGCGCTGCTGTCTTCTTTCCCATCATCTCCAGCCTCTTCAGAACTCTCCTCTACTACTTCCTGTCTCTGTCACACCTCTTCATGTCCTTCTTCACTCTCCTCTCCTTTTGTTGAGTCATTTCCACTCATTAATCCCTACCCTTTCAAACTCCCTGTAGCACAGGCCTTCTAGGCGCTATGCCCGTCTCACACTCAAACACTTTCATCTTCTCTTTTACGCCCCACTCTTCTCTTCCAATCTCATCCAACAGTCAGGTTGCACAATAAGCTGCAGAGGCCGCTAAAGAGTCCCAACTCTTAAATGCAGCTACGTAGCAAAGTTTGATGAACTAACATTTTGCCCCTTAAAACTTCTGAAACAACCACATTTTAGCCATTAATTCTTAAAACTGCTTATCCTGTTCAGGGTCAGGAGGGAAGGGTCAAACCAACCTGGACTATGAGGAGTATGAAACATAGACTAGCCATCATGTTTAAACAAAAACAAAAATCAACACATCTTTACTTAAGTGTGTACAAATTCATATTTAATGTCGTCTCGATGCTACTTTATCCCAGAAACCATTTCCTCTATTTTGTATGCATGTGACTGTGTGTGTGTTGTGATATGTGGTGTGCACAGCATGTGTGTGACTTAGTCCCTGTTGCAGTTTCCACTCCCCCACCCGACCCTTTGAGAGCTGGACACCAGTGCGTTTGTGTGTTCCTGTACTGCACTACAAAGACAGCTGCCTTTTCTCAGTGGCATTTTTTATTCTTAAATTAGCAGCACTGAATTCCAGTGTGCGGTATATCCTTTCATGTGACACACACACACACACACACACACACACACACACACACACACACACACACACACACACACACACACACACACACACACACAAAAGTCTCTGGCATTGTCGACTAAACACAGTGTGAACACGCTTTGCAATCTGGGAGGAAATATCTGCATTTATCTGTTGAATTTATCTTAAGTTGTTCCTCCCATCACTTTATCAATACACTCACAAATGTATCATTATACGACTCGAGCACATCATGTTTCTGCGGAGCCGAACGTCTTGAAATGGGATTGACAAAGTGCACGACCTCAGAGGGTTTTCTGAATAATTCAAAAGAAGACTTATTTGTCTCTGCGGCTGCTGAGCCAGGTGATAACGTCCAACAGCTACGGACCAAGATGGGCTCCGACACGGAAAAGAAGCACGCGAGATAGAAAGATAGAGACCGACGGGTGGTGGGGGGCAGTTAACTTAACGAAGAAAGGGAACCAGGGGACGGAGAAAGTACAAACAAGATTAGTTGGGAACTAAAAAAGTGAGAAAGAGAGGGAGAGACAAGTAGGAAGAAGTATTCAAGCCTGGGGGGGGAAGGAGAGAGGGAGGCAGGAAGACGAGGGAGAGTGCGGTCGGGGGGAGCGAGGGAAGAAGGAGGGACGCGGAGACGGACAGAGGGTACGAGGGAGTGGAGCATACTAGAGCCATGAGTCACACACGCCGAGCACAAGGCTCGCACACACGCTTCATGAGGTCCGTTGGTTAGAACTTCCACAAAACTAACAACAAGCGCACCTATTGACTGGCGGCTTCTCTGACACACTTTGTAAATCCCAGAGTCTACCGTTGAGAGACAGATGATTAAAGTCTTCAATTCAACGGTTATAACCTATGGGAGGTGCAAATGACAAACATCTGGACTGGTTCTCCCAGTAGAAGTCTCTGCTGGGTTGTAAACGAAAAGGTAACACGGGGAATGCACTGAAGGTCACTGGCACGGTCACAAAAAATAAATCAACGTCTTCTTGTTGAGGTTCTAGATTTGTGTTTGTGAGACACCGACGTGAAAGTAGAGGAAAGGTGAGGAGGAAGTGTGTCTCGCCTAAGAACGCTGCCCCCCCCCACACACACACACACTCTTGTTTTCTTTTTTTAGGAAATATGGTCACGTGAGGAGAGGTGAGGACAGCAGGCGAGATTTCTGTCCCCTGAGAGAGCAAAGACAACTCTGTCTGTCGCCACCGTCGCTCACCCTCCCTCCCTCCATCTCTGCCCCTCTCAGCCCCGTGACGTCGCTCAGCTCTATCCGCCTCCGTTCTCTCCCTGAAGAACTGAGCTCATACGAGGTGAACTGAAAAAGGTGCATGGAAATCTGTCAAAAGCCCAAAACAGAAGATATTCTGCAGTCAGATAGGTGCGAGTTTATCGTGTGAATCAGTCTTTGCCACCCTGTGCATTTGTTCGCTCAAACTTATTCTCACAGTATGTCGGAGCACTAAAATATCCCAAAAAACACATTTGGTGCTGAAGTTCGTGTCTCATTTTTTTGAAGAAACTCTGAAATCAGATCCGTTTGTTGCTAAGCAATCATATTCCTGCAATGCGTGGCAAACTATTGATTTGTCTTGGCAGAAGTGTTACTAATCCTTATTGTGAACACAAATGCCTCTCCATAATTCATGCAGGCAAAGAAGACTAAAAGGCATCTCCTCCTGCACTGCTAAACATCATCAATCTTTGACATACATAATATATATTAGTAATCTTTATTTACTATGACGGCTGGTTTCCCTCTGCGCCCCGTTTACTTCTACTTCAGTTACTGGTGTGCAACATTTTAACTCCAACAGACCACCACAGAAAGGACATCCACTTACACACACACACACAAAGTGTAGATAGCTTGACAAAGAGTGTGTGAGCTTTGCAGAATGCCGAAGGTCATGGCAGCACCACATGCTCCAAACACAATAGATGTTACTACTGCAGTCGTGCAGTATGGTCACTCTACGCCTCTTGTACCACCCATTTCTCCATGGACACCAAAACCTGACGTTTACCTCTGGCTTATGAGTTTACACATGTACCCCTGGTGACAGATACACATTCATAATGTAAACACACAACAACCCCACAGCTGTTTCAACTGCGCATGCATCTCTATCGTCTCATATTCAGCTCATTGCTCATGGGATTCGGCCACACACACTTTCATAAGCTTTGTCAGAAAGGATGTGGAAGCCAGCCTTACATTAGCGCTGAGATAATAAGTCGGAACCAATTGATGGATGTCAGTTTGACTACCCACTAATCATTAACAGAGTTTATTAAGTCAATAAGCCAAATTCTTGCAGGTTACAGCCCCGAAAAATGGGAGTGTGATTGTTTCCATTGTACATTTGGAGGCTAAATGACTTGATTATTCCAACAAATGATAATTATAGCAGAATTTGACGCCTCCTGTATCTGTCCTTGCCCCAATCTGTCCTTGTGTCACATAGTAGAAAACTGTTATCGCCAGTGTTCTTATCAACTTGCCTTTTCACACACACACACACAGTATGTGGTCAATAAAGCATGTGAGAGTATGACCAGATTGAAAGCTTCCACTGCAGGAAGTCTTCATTGGTACTGTGCATCAGGAGTAAAATGTCACAAACTGCGTGGCTTTTGAATAATGTATCTAATATTGTCTGTTTATTTGAAACACGTGACAGCAGCGATGGCTGGCATCAAGACTAAAGACCTCCAACATCTGTCTGTTTTTCTCGCATCTGGTCGGTTAAACAAGAACTTAAAAAAGGTACCAACAGACACAACGCACTTTCTTTTCTTTTTTTTTATAATGTCAATGGGAGTATTTAAAGCCTGCTGCGTACTCCCAAAAATGTTGACGTGAGCATGTGCGACCAAAGCGCGTGAGAGAAGACGACCCTCGCCGTTACGCACGTTGGCCCGTGGGCGCGTGCGGTTCCATTGTCCTGGCACTGGTAGGGCTCGAGTAAAAATGTCAGCCGGACAACATTACAGGCTTATGACACATGTTGCATTGTACATTCACATTTTACTGAATGGTGGACTGGTTTCTGTGAAAAAAGAAGAAGAAGAAAAAAAGAAAAGAAAAAAAGCGTTTCTAAATTTAATTCGAGGCTCTTTGAGTTGTATGTGACTTAACAGGCCGGTTCCTAAGAAACACAGATATTTAACAACAGTGTCCATCGCAAACAAAGATGTGAGGAAGCGAGCTCAAACCTTTCTCTACAATTATCCGTACGTTCGCTAAACGGAGCTTCTTTGGGCTGAAAGTATGCGTACGCGCACATATGAGACATTTTTACTTCATCAACATCCTCAGAAAGAAAACACTAAAGAGAACGGCGTTTAGTGAGATTTGAGTTTTTTTTTTTTCTTTGTCAACACTTACCTCTCACACGCAGTGTTGAGCAACGACACAAAAAAACGAGGCAATTTCTCCCGAGAAGGCGGATATCTGACCCAGAACCAGAGACTTCTCTCCACACAGAACGCCAACACCCTGCCCTCAGCTCCGTGACACTCAACAGGTTGGCTTGATTTTGGAAAAGGGGGCTGAGTTTGAAAACGCTGGGAGTTTTGTCCGTGAATTCTGATCCTGGGTCGGTTTCTGTCATCCGGCTGGCGGCTGAAGAGCGTGAGGCTTTGCGGATAAGCGGGGCGTGGACGCTGATCCAGAGTCGGGAGGACTGCGCGCCGGGAGGGAGGAGTGAAGCGTTAATGTTTGCTTGTCGAGAACGAAGATGTCGAAGTTTGTCGAGTTAGTACAAACGACAAAAACGAATTAGTTTCGAACTAAAGATTATAGTATAATCATTTAGGCTAATCTTTGGTATAGCAATGCATTTACTATAATAATAATACTAATAATACTAATAATAAGATAGTATAACGGCTGTAAAATTAAACTGCCCTCCATTTTAAAAGTTAAAGTCATTAAAGGTCATATAGTGTGTACAACAAGCTGACATATATATTATACCTGTGGAAAAACAACACTGAAATAATGGCAATTTGGTTCCACAAAGTGACATTTATTTTCATTTTGGATGTGAACACGAAAGGTTTCTAACCATCTTCCCCTCTAATCTTATCAATGTTGAAATGGATGACCACATGATTAATTTAGTCTTATCTAATCAACAACAGGCCATACTGAGACATGATAATATGTTCCTAATAATGCACTAATAAGAACATACAACATTATGATTTTCAAACAGACTAAATATGTGGAGACGGTCATGTGTTTTCAGGGATAAACATCTTTGTCAACGTAAATCCCCCTATAATTTAAACATCAGTACAGATTTTGGGCAAAATGGATACATACTTTCACACCTTGCATAAGTGGTCTGTCTTTGCACAGGTCTTTACAGATAGAATCATCTGAGCAGGTGTGTTTCCTCTAACTCCCCACAAACACACACACACACATACACACACCACGCCCAAATCTCTCCACCCCCATGACTGTCAGCTCTTCTTCCTGGCCGAAACCGGTTTGTTAGGCACCATATCAGATTTCACTGTTGTCGTCCTCCACTTTTCTACAAGGTGTGAGAGGAGAGAGGGGCGTCAGTTCGCACAGCAGTTTGGGAAAAAAGACAGAGTCAGAGAGAAAGTAAGAGGGAGACAAGGGCAACAAGTCAAATAGTGACAAAGACACACACACACACACACACATTTCACAGTAAGTATATGAGAAGAAAACAAAACGTACTTGTTCTTCATGGAGCACTTGTTATCTGTGAAGGCAAAGCAGGATGTGTTACCGCGCTTTATTACCACTTACCTTTCTATTATTAGCATTCATTTGGGATTTGAAAATCAATTGAAACACTTTCATAGGTTTACCATACAGGCTCATTTATCTGTGCGGTTTCTTAACTCACAAAGTAAAATGCAGAGTCCTCCAATAATCAACAAGCTGGCACAGATCAGGCCTCCGATTCGTAGCCTTTCATAGTCTGGCAGAAGTTAAGAGGGGTTTATGACAGAGCAAAAATTGAATTGCAAAACAAACATCCTATAATTAAATGCAGAATCGTCTACCATTTTATTCATGGCTTATATTTAATAAAACGATCTGTCTGTTAGACAACAGACAGATCATTTTATTAAATATTGCTTTTTGACGATCACATTTGCAATTTGCTCTTGTCGACGGGCACATGCGATTTGCAATAATCTAAGTAAAAACATGAAACTCTGCATTTATAATCCATATAAAGAGTGAGATGCTGTTGTGCAGATTATAATAATTAGGAGATAAGAGTTTCTGTACTTACTGTAAGCAAATGGATCTGCAGAGCAAACACAAGAGGAGGAGGAGAAACAAGAGAGGGGGAAGAAACATTACTGACAAGAGTCACTTTAACTCGCTTTAATGTCGAGATTTTACTCCAAAACTATCTCTATGTCTCTAGGTTACGTTTAATCTTTTTCAAGCATCCATTTTGGAATAGGAACAGTACAATTGCCCTGCATTTAGTTTAATTTCTTCCTAAACCAGTTTCTAAACCAATCAGAACAAGACGAGGTGAAAGGATAGTTTTGGCCTTACTTGCTTCAGTTTCCATGAAAAGGGTGAAGAGAACTGCAAGAAAGTCAAACAAATGAAATGTTAATTTTGTTGAGCAAGAGTGTGACTTTAATGCAAACAGGCGGTGGCTCTACTAGAACACGTCTCACAAAAGAGTTTTTAAGATATATGGTATTTTTTTCTTTGAAATCATGTTCAATCGTGTCTGGAAATTGTGTCAATTGTGTCTGGGTCACGGGATGCTTTTTGAACAAGTGAGCTTTTGTATGCCCATACATTTCCTTGAAAATAAAAGATCTAAGATATTTTGTTGACTCGTCTTTTTTCTGTTTTACTTACCTGCCATAACGGCCACAACAGTAGGATGCCCCATCTTCAACACAACTAAGGGTCACATAGAAAGAGAATCCGATAAAGATGATGAACATATGATTGTGAGAAAGGCTAACAAACTAAGTGGAACATTTTGTTTCCCATCACGTTGCCTTTTGTTCCTCATACATAAACACACACATGCATGCAAGCAACACAGCGCACACTTCTCCCTCTCTCCCCGGGAAGAACGTCTTTGTTGTGTGAGAGGTCAGTGTCTCGTCAGCAGGGATGCATTCTGGGTGTTTGGAGAGTAAACAGCGGAGCATTTTTTTGTCTTGGGGTGAAACCCAGCTGCTTTCCAGACAACCTTCCTGCAATCTTCACTTTACTCCAGAAAAAAAAAAAAAAACATTGCTTTGGGCCAAACACAATGGTGTGCTTTACAGAATCCAAAGATATTTGATGATTTTCTTTTTCTTCATATGAGCAGTTGGATGTATTACCTACTTTAAATAAAGTCAGTAATAACTTTATAAAGTCAGTAATTAGAATGTCTTGTGAATCCAAAATACAGCTTTTCCTAGACTTTGATGAGTTTGATAGTTTTATCATTCGTATTTTAAAATAGTTACATATAGTCATAACATGAAAAGTACAGTTGTTAAACTGGCAAATGTACGGTCATTACAAAAGACAACAGTCTTCCTTAACCCTTTAAAAAAAAAAATCATCATAACATAAAGTGTCCCTATTGTATCGTCCTCCATATCTTAGTAACTTTCTTTTTCAGACATTAAAGATGTATACTGAGAGTAGTGGACATACAAGTGGACATGCAACAGAACCTGTCAGCGACCTCACTGTAACCTCTTGTTGATCTTGGGCACCCTTGGGCCTCCATAGTGGTTTGATTCACTGCATTCAGTGCCCGTCCTCTCTGTTTTTGCTTCCCTCTGACTCAAACTAGTTCCCCATTCACACGTGTCTCTTGTACTTAAACCTTGCATAGCAAAAGCACAGTGAATTTAGCAGTAGATAAACACTTTCCTTGCTTTTTTGCAAGTCTGATTTGATTCTGCATGTAATGTCAAATAGAAACAAAGACAACTCCTTATCATGCAGTTTTTGTCACTTATCCTCAATCATGGCCTTTTATCCTCTGTCTAAAATGTAATTGCAGCTATCAGTTAGCATGCCATTAGCCAAGGTCAAACTGTCCCATGTCTTCAAATGTGTCCACTATCTCAGATAACACAGCAGCGGCAGACGGAATAGACTCTATGCTTGGGTTTAATAAGATTTGACAAAATAATTAGGTTTTGTTCGCTAGAGTGGATGTTACAGTTCAGTGTCCTTCACAGATTACTGATGTTCTGCCAACATCCCCATTCGTAGGTCTGCATTCTTCAGTGAGCCAAACACTGCAGTGCTGGACTTCTTACATATTTAAAAATCCTGATCCAGTTCGGAAAATGTACTGTTGACCGAGGTTCATTTGAAGACAGCAACAAGTCAAGACAAGCCAGAAATCTGCCCGTATGTTATTATAGACTCGTCATACAATCTCGTGGATACAATATCATAAAATATAAAACAGAAGCTCCACATGCCATAAACAAATGGACACTTTAACATATAATATATTTTCAGCGCAAGCGTGTTATCTTTTCAATTTGTGGTCATTTTTCTCCAAATCTCCAAAGCAATTAAAAAGCTCCTCTTTCAGTAAAGTCCTCACATGGACTCTACCTACCACACGTCTCTCTTCAATACTGAAAAACCCAAACACTACAACCAATGGAATGTTTCACAGGAAGGTGACATTGACCCCTAACACTGACTGGCATCCTATCTTGCTCCACTATACCTGTGCTTACCTGAGCTGATGGTTCAGAAGAGGAGGAGTGTGTGCGAATGCTCCAAGACACTGTCTGGTCAAAAGTGTGTATTTTCTATTTCACCTGAATAAGTAGCGCCTGCTCCTCCTCTTTGTTTGGGATATAAACTTAAGAGTGCGTGTGACGTTTACGTATAGACGAGTGGCATGTTATTCCATAAACATCAGCGTATGTGCACAATGGAGTGAAAGTCATTGGTGATTTGCTTCAGAGGGACCATTTTGAGAGCCATTTTGAACTTTTAAACTTACACGAAGGTAGAGATTCATACGTTCTTATTATAATGTTAAATTTGCTTTACTGTGATTCACCAGAAAGACTGCTTTGACAGAACAGTGACGGTCAATAAAGCTTTTACACTGTGTTTGAACAACATATCAAAGTATCAAACTGGTGATGGAAAATAAGTCGAGAGGAGAAACTGTGAGCGTTGTGTCAACTTCTCAATGTTAACACAATTAACTTCAGTTTGTATTCTTTTACAAGTCCATATCAAAGCCCCCCAGTAGACACAGACAAGAGGAGTGTGTGCATGTATTGTTCAGTGTCTTTGTGTCCTGCTGGATCTCACTTCATTGTTGTCTCCCCCTCTGAGGCTCTGCCAGGTTTCCCAGGTATCCGCCAGTGCTCCCCTCCCTGTGGAATAGAGCTCTCTGTTGGTCTTATGGTTGACAGGCATTTTACCTTTTTTCTTTTTTTTGTCTTCTTTTTTTTTTTTTTTAGCTAACCCTGGTTAGAAGGTAAAGCTTTTTTTACTGTAACCTATCCCAGGAAGGATCGATTCAAACTCACAATCTTTCTTAAAAGGGAACTTAATTTCCTTTTAAAAAAAAATGTGAGTTCAATAATTTTTATACCCCTTAAATACCAAACAGGTGGACTTTGTTTCTGGTACATGCTGTATTGTACCTTGGTGGGTATCTCTGTTGGTGTTACCCTTGTATGCACGATACATGTGTGCAGAACTATGCGAGTGCATGCATGTGTCACAGTGGTGATCAGTGACTATTAATATCCTTTTCCTGTCACACGCTGACAAAGCCAAGGCATACATCAGCCTCTCAACAAATGATAATACTGTGAGAGCAGAGGAGATAGAGAATGGCAGAGACACAGACAGTAGTTTAATATGTGTGTGTGTGTGTGTGGTCAAATATGTGTGTGTGTAAGTGATAATACAACAATTTGACAGCAAATTAGAGCAGCAACTGGCGATGACAAAGCTGAGAGAGCAAGAACAGAGATAAGATTCACAGTGGCTTATTCACTCACATCGCATTTTGAACATTAATTTGCATGGATTACTCTAAATGCATAATTTTCTCAAACTGATTCGTATCCAGTTTATTCCCATAACGCACAGTAATGAAAGAGGGAAGAGCTCTGTGGCTGCACTGTATCTGTTGTTCCTGGTATCTGTCTGCATGAAGCATAACATTGTTCATGTGAGGTTGAATAAAGGTCACTCTGTATTCCATGTCAATACTCTGTCACTGATAGAATTAGAGAGCGGATACTCAGTGTGGGGTTTCTTTCCGTATATGTGTAGGTTCTAGGATGCTTCTGTTCGTGGTGATAACTAAGATATACTTTTCCTCTCAGCAATGCATCTTGTCATATCTGTAAAAGTAATAAAAGATGTACACTACTGAAATTAAATTAAATGTAGCCTAACAATAACATTAGTGTTATAAAGAAATACAAGGATCAGGTACAGCAACATGACGATCTGATCCATCAAATGTAAGCAGTTACAGTTAGCAGTTGACAAAAGTGGAAGAAAAAGTCCTGTATTGTGTTTAGTTATCTTGCTTTTCTGGTTTTGTCTTTTGTTCTTTTTTAAATGAAAAAAAAGAGAACAAAGACAGCAGACGACGTCTGGTTATAATAGAGGTTATCTGTAGGTCAGTGAAAAGGATTCTACAAGTTGTAAAGCCTATCTTCGGCTCTACTGCTAACTTCGCTCAATATGTTCAACTTGTCACTATTTAACTTGAATTGTAATAGTTTAACATTCCCTTCAATGTTTCCTCAGGTAATTAAAGGTGTTGCAAGTTAAACTGATCCCTTTTCTGTTCGGGTCGTCTTGAGAACACACTGAACAATGTAGGTTATCAGTGGTCACACACACACACACACACACACACACACACACACACACACACACACACACACACACACACACACACACACACACACACACACACACGTCTTTGTTATGGTATTTAGGATGTTTGTCCATAAACAGGCAAACTAAAGGTCAAGCTTACATAGCAGTGAATGAGATACAGTTAGTCAGCAAAGAAGAGCGCTGCGCTTAAGTCTGAAAAGATCATATGGAAATGTATTCAACCTGTAGCTAATAGATAGTAATGCTTAATGTCATATTTGGAAACTCTATAAAACTTAGCGCTGGGTCCTCACAGGACAAACGTTTTGTGTATTTAGACACGTTATATTGGTCCTTTCCCCCCAAATTAAGAAATGACGAGCAAGACGTGACCCGACTATTGTCTCATCTGAACGTTTAGCACGCGAACACCAAGTAAGGCTTCATCGTCCGTGTTGGAGAAAGTGAAGAAATCAGACATATGACAGGAACCTATTATGAGTGAACCGAGGTGTAGCGGAGCAGCTGAGTCAACACGTTGCTCCATACTGCCTCTGTTGTATCAACTAAAAGACCAGGCTGAGTTTCTCTCCTGCTGATTTAGTGTGTGTGTGTGTGTGTGTGTGTGTGTGTGTGTGTGTGTGTGTGTGTGTGTGTGTGTGTGTGTGTGTGTGTGTGTGTGTGTGTCGTTGGCTGTCCATGCTGCTCTATCAGGTGTCACAACACACAGTCAGAGAAAGGAAAGACCACAGTAAAAAGCAGCCAAATACCAGTTGTCGTATGACATTGTTTAGCTCTCAATGATTTCTCTTCCAGTGTAAAGTTGAGATTGTTGCCATGTGAGCAGCTGCTTTGGAGTAATACAATAGCATTATTTCAGTGAAATTGGTAACACATTGGGGGTTGGTTTAGTGTATCATGGTTTAGAGTCACATGAACAAATTAGTTTCAGATCATCTGATCATTTTGAGGGAAAGGTTAATTCCGTCTATCTTATATATTAATTGCATGTTAAAGGCTAATAACTTATATTGTTTCAGTTACTTTGTGCAACATACCACCAATAAGTCAAGTTTGTGCTTTCCAATAGAGGTGGAGGGGTTCAGATCTGCCTGAATACAGGCACACACAATTAAAGACATAAAAAAGTGCATTAAAAGCAATGCAACATAATGTAATACAGAACAACAACAACACAAAGTATAAAATAAAATGAGAAGTTAGGAGAAATTGTAAGAAGGAGAACATTAGAAAGTTAAGAGGGGACTTTACAAAAGCCATGAGGCCCCCTCAGACTAAACCAAAAGAAAGCAAAAAAAGGTGGGTCTTTAAAATTGGTTTAAAATGTAATTGTGTAACATTTGTGAAAGGGATGGGTCAAACCCATGACACATCGAATTACTGTAATCATGCCGGATAACTGTTACCATAGATGAGATGACAACAGCTTTCATTTGGCTTATATTCCCAGCTGATATAAGCTGATAAAACAGCGTGAAGACAGAAGGGTCAATGGCAGCAACAGCACAAGACTGCAGAGGTCTTGTTCCTGACGTGTCAGGCGTTCACCCCATACCACAGTTGTGATGATGTGTAAATCAGTGCTCATCACTGGTCGCTAGTCTACCGAACAAGCACCCATGCAAAATAACAAGAAAACGTTTATTATGACGCAGAGCCATTACATTACATTTCATTTAGCCGACGGTTTTAACCAAAGCGACTTACAATAAGTGCATTCAACCATGAGTACAAACTCAGAACAACAAGAATCAAGAAAGTACAATTACTTCAAGACAGCCAAACTACAAAGTGCTATAAGTAAGTGCCATTTAAGTGCTACTAAAGTGCTGCTTTCTTTATTCAAGGTATAGTCGGAAAAGATGTGTTTTTAGTTTGCGGCGGAAGATGTGGAGAAGATGTAGAGAGCCAATGTAAAATATTCATGCAGCAGCACAATGTTGGTGAAAATGAAGAGGACACCCACGTTCTTAAGATGAAGGGATGCAGAAATAAACCCATACCAACTACCAGACAACAAAGTGTGAGAACCAGTTAAATGCTGCTGTGTGTATTGTAGCGTTCACTCTCCTGAAACGTTCAATCAGGATAGTACAAAGTGGTCCAAATAAGCACATATTTAAATGGAGAGTCAGGCACATGAGAGGAACTTTGAATCTATACAGTTGACAGAATTTTCTTAACTGTCAAAAAAAATTATACCGCTAGTTTTGGTTTTGACATTTGGCCCCACACTTCCCTTTATGCAAAGACAATGACTGCGTAACCACAAGAGCATCATGGCTGTTTCCTACAAACAAATAAAAACATTTAGACATCTAACTTTGCCGACTGATTCCCAAATAAAGCAATTTATTCATCAGAGTTTTTATTGAATAATATGGCAAATAAAAGTGCAACATGCTCTAAAGGAAACATAAAAACAGTTTTTGTGTTTGGTATTTAGAATGAGTTATATTTAAGGGGAACATGTCTCTCTACAGTGGAACAACAACTAAGTGGCTTATAAACTGAGCAGTGAGTGCTTCCCTCAAGTGGACAAACTGGGAAAGTGTAACTGACTAAACTGGTATAACAAGCGCAGCTGGGACCACACTAGTCAGTATTTACCCTTCTGTAGTTTGTTGTAATACAGCTGTGAAGCAGATGTGGAGGCACAAAGAGCAGCTACTAGTCTATTCTTCATTTAAGCGGTGCCTGTCTGCAGACAATCACTTGCTCAGTACTTTCATAACATCAACCACTTACAGCGATGCGGCCAGTAGCTCAACCTGCAGGGGGACACTTCCATTGTTCCCTTTTCATAAGAAAAGAAATGATCCTTTATTAATTCCCTTGTGGAAATTATTCTTTGCATTTAACCCATTCTAAGGAATTAAGGAGCAGTGTGCTGCCATGAGGCGCCCGGGGAGCAGTGTCTTGCTCAAGGATTCTACGACAACTATGGGGAAAGATATCCGGTATGTGCTTTTTTTTGTGTTTTGTTTGAAGTGCTCACACTATATTACTGTATACACTGTTATTATGTTTACAATGTGTGAAAGGTCCGGTTATTGAGGACAGAAGAAGGAAGTGAAGATATCCAGGATGGATCCAGCCTCAACAGACAACATAACCTACAGACCTGAAGACCTAAATGCAGCTGTCTTTTCACTTATATTGCTCAAAAAATACAATGTTATGTTTCCATTCTCTGTTGGTTAGAAGTTACAGAGCAGCAGTTTCCTTCTACTCCTTTGTTACCATCGTGTTCATATCATCTTCTGTTTCTCCGCTCCCTGAAAGCACAAACACGTCACAGATTACTTATCAGTTTTCAAGTTGGGGTCAATGCATTCACCACTGAATTGAGGCAGCGTACTTACAGAAGCACTTCTGGAGGGTCTCAGATCTCCTCAGAATGGTAAACGATAAACCGAACACCAACAGCATTCCGAAGAAGCCCCCAATGGTGCAGCCAATGATGATGGCATAACTGATGCCGCTATCTAGGGGTGAGGACAACAGGACAGAGTGAGGGAGGAGCATTTACCACAGATGTTAGTACTACTTGCTATTTTGTAGAATTATTTAAGTATGTATTAATGCTGTGCCAAACATGATATAGATGTTAAATTGAAACAGAAGAGTCTTCACCATAAACGTATAGGACGGCAGCAGTTGAATTTGGATTATTTGGCTGCTGACATACGACTATCGTGCCGTTGTCGGAGAAAGAAGTTCCCTTGAGGGTCCACACAGCTAATGACTCTCCGTTTTTCATATCACAACTTCCATAGAGAGCCTGAGGAGAGAGACCGGGAAGGGAAAGACGAGGCCCTCAGATTAGAAAGAATATGAGATTTAAAATAAGTTTGTTGTGAGCTGGGAAATGCTCTTACCTTGGTAGAAATGTTAAAGGACTATAATATATTTTTAAATCTTATAGCGAGTTAGAAAACACAAGCAACTTTCAATTCAAGTCAGAGTTCAGCTGCTCTGAGAGCTGTTGCTTACTTTCTCATCTTTGTGACGGTGTGATAACAAGATATTGTTACTGAGGAGAAGAAGATGAGGATAAAGTGAGGCATCAGAGTAAATACGGAGGTCGACGGCGGCCACCTTACCTGGGGGATATCTTCCACGTAGCCCAAGGGGCATGTGAGGGTGTAGTTGGCTTGACTCCTGAAGAAGGTGAATGTGACGTTTGGAGAAGCTTTGGGAACTCCACAGCGAAACACTGCCGGTTCTCCAACAGCCACTGTGACGTTAGCTGGGTGTGTGCGGTAACCGAGAGCTGCAGGGTCAGCTGCTGCTGCTGCTGCAGTGGTGGTGATCTGAGCTGAAAATAGCATTGTGAGTGGGACAGAGATTAGGAAAGATCACATTGTGGGAAATATATATATATATATATATATATATATATATATATATATACATATATGTATATATATATATATATATATATATATATATATACATATATGTATATATATATATATTAATTAAATTAGATATTTCATTTATTTAGAGACATTTAAAAAAAAAAATCAGGTATAACTAATTTTCCATTTATTCAAATTTAAAAAACCCAATCACATCAGGAAGCATTGACATATAATTTGTCCAGAGTACTATGGATGCTTTTTCCAGGCAGCTTGGAGTGGTCAGACATGTAGGAAACCAGTGAAGGAACCAAACACAGACCCAACAGATCAGACAGCATGGAGTCTGACAGCAGACTGCACACATCAATACTCAGATAATTGTTGAGTTGAGTTGTTGTTCTATGCAACAACAAATGTCCATCCTTGTTGTGTTTTGTTTACAGGAACTGGATGCTACATTAAGCCAAAGTCCTTCTACTTAAACATTTGAATATTCTAATGAATTTCTTGGAAGAGTGGAAAGATTTGTGAGGTAAAAATCTTACAGACTGCAAAACATTAACCAGAGTCAGGGTAGTGTCTATGTATGTTTTCAGTTTAATTCCAAAGTGAGTAAGCACAACTTAAATAAATCTCATACTTTAAAATCCTGGACGTGGAGAGTTACCTGAGGAGGGCGCGGTGATTTGGAGCAGAGCCAGCAGCTGCAAGCAGAGAAAAGAAACCTTCCTCTTCTTCCTCCTCTCCTCCATTAGTTCTCCTCTCAGTCTCTCTACGTTAATCTGGAACATTTGAACAATGTAACTTTACTTTTCCATCAACAATATACAATACACTTGCAGTAAAAGTACAAGACTCCTCCTTGTGTTTTCCTTTAGATTAAATGTGTTGTGAATGAATGTGAAAGTTGACAACTGAAGGCAGATACAGTACATTTTTATATTTTTCAGACTTTTAGATACACATTTAATGTGAAAAATGTTGCCAGCATTTAAAATGTTTTGAGAAATAACTATTGTCACTTTTATCATTATTATATAAATATTTTAAACCACTGATTTGTATTTCACTCCATCTATTGGATGAGTGCATTTGGCATGAGGAGCGTGTACGCCATAGAATAATCAGATTTAACATTCAGTACGTATTTCTGAAAATCTGATTGCAGGCCTCTGTCTTATCTTTAATAGATAGACAGAGCAAATATGTTTTATGTTTCAAAGCAATCATTGTATCACTTACATTTCATTTACTGAGCTTTTGTTGCTGTTTTATTTATTTAATCTAAATCAGTATTCTGTCACCCATAATCTTGACTCTTTGGTCCCCAAATTCTGACAAAGCTTTTGACAAATAAAGTAAAATGGAAAACAGTTTCTTGAAACGTAAAGAAAGATTATTGACACGAACCGATAAAGTGAACTGGAAATTCCACAGAAGGTCTGCAGGCAGCTTCCTTATTCGAAGAATGTGACGCAGCTCCTTTGAAAAGAAATGTTGCTGAAATGAACTTCTCACAAGACAACTTCTGTATAAACTGTTAGTCTGAAATATATAATGCCTCAATAAACAATGAATAGACCGTCTCTCTCTGCACCTCACTCCATCCTCCCGCTCCAACCAGGTGGGAAATTGAGATCAACAAAGGCATGTAGACATGTTCCTGATTGAAGATGGATATCTACGATTGAGAAACAAAAAACAGGTTGAGCAGGCCTGGCCTGAGCCAATAATCACTGCTGGAGGAAATGTCAGTGCTTTCCTTTGCAAAGCCTTTAGGCGTCCCTGTTTACTTTTTTTTCCTCTCTCTCTCTCTCTCTCTCTCTCTCTCTCTCTCTCACACACACTCACACTCACACACACACACACACACACACACACACACACACACACACACACACACACACTGTTATCCTCCAGTCTCCCTTACTTCCCTGCCTCTAAGAGAATTCAATTGAACTACTCGGGTAACACAATTTCACTTTCAAATAAGTTCCCTCTGACGAGCAGGTCGACCTGCCGACAACAAAGAAGAGATTGCATCACTTTTCACTGCATACTTGCTCTTGTTCTTGTTTGAACGGCCTGTACCAATTACAGTAATTATTGTTACGTTGTTCATTGTTAGACATTGAGATGAAAGATTCTATGAAGTGGAAAGAGGTGATTATATATTTAGGCTCTGCTTCTTGCTTGATAACAAGACTAGAGTGAACGATGAGTGAATGATACCTTCAGCATGCTAACATGTTCACACTGTAAATGCTAACATGCTGATGTTTAGCAGGTTCACCATATTAGTTACCCAGCTAACTTGCAAATTGACACACAGTGTAAAAACTGTTGTGCCAGTTCAACAAGCAGATTTTTTTTCCACTGAATATCGAAAAACGTTGACCTGTTGGTGGGGCTAGAGCATGGGTCTCAAACTCGCCGCTCGCGAGCCGATATTTTGTGGCCCCCTATGACATCAAAGTTTAGTGTTAAAGGAATATAATGTCAAGCGTCATTACTCGACTAAACACGGAGAACAGTATGAGAAGCACCTGGGAGACAAGAGGGAAAAAAAGAGCCACGCAGCTTCAGAAAGGACTCGCGTCTCAGCAAAGTCTTTTTCATAAAGTTATGTGGTGAGTGAGTTAATCGCCAAAGCAAGAAAGCCGTTCACCGAAGGCCAGTTTCTGAAGGATTGCATGTTGCATGTTGTTGCATGTCGATATTCTGTGTCCAGAAAAGAAGAGCTTGTTCAGCAATAGCTCTCTGTCGGCAAAACACCGCGGCAGAGCGGATTAGTTGCATCAGATAGGGGACTTGTCTCTGTACTTGTCCTGTTAGACCTTAGTGCAGCATTCGACACCATTGACCATGACATCTTATTACAGAGACTAGACCAGTCGATTGGTATTAAAGGTACAGCATTAAGCTGGTTTAAGTCGTATTTACTCAGTTTGTATTTGTAAACGATGAGGCCTCGATGACCACCGCCGTTCGTCATGGAGTTCCACAAGGTTCTGTGCTTGGACCAATTATATACCTTATATATGCTTCCCTTAGGCAATATTATCAGAAAACACTCCATAAACTTTCACTGTTATGCCGATGATACTCAACTATATCTGTCAATCAAGCCAGATGAAATCCACCAGGTCACTAAACTTCAAGCGTGTCTTAAAGACATCAAGACCTGGATGACCTGCAACTTCCTGTTGCTGAACTCTGACAAGACTGAAGTTATTCTACTCGGCCCAGAACACCTCAGAAATCAACTATCTGACGATATGGTTTCCCTGGATGGCATCGCTCTGGCATCCACCACCACCGTAAGGAATCTCGGAGTTATTTTTGACCAGGACCTATCCTTTGGCTCCCACGTGAAACAGATCTCAAGGACTGCCTTTTTTCACCTACGGAACATCTCAAAGATCCGGCACATCCTGTCTCAAAGCGATGCAGAAACATTGATCCACGCATTTGTTACTTCAAGACTGGATTACTGTAACTCCGTATTATCAGGCTGCTCCGGAAAGTCCCTTGGGTCTCTCCAGCTGATCCAGAATGCTGCAGCTCGTGTACTAACAAGGACTCGGAAGAGAGATCACATTACTCCTGTACTAGCTGCTCTCCACTGGCTTCCTGTAAGATCGAGAATCATATTTAAAATCCTCCTCCTCACCTATAAAGCCTTAGCTGGTGATGCACCATCATATCTTAAAGAGCTTATAGTGCCATATTACCCCACTAGAGCGTTACGCTCACTGAATGCAGGGTTACTCGTGGTTCCCAGAGTCTTAAAAAGTAGGTTGGGGGCTAGAGCTTTCAGTTATCGGGCTCCTCTTCTGTGGAATCAGCTTCCACTTTCAGTCCGGGGTGCAGACACAGTCACCTCATTTAAGAGTAGACTTAAGACTTTCCTCTTTGATAGCGCTTATAGTTAGGGCTGTTTCAGGCTTATAGTTAGGGCTGGCTCAGGTTTGCCCTGGTCCAGCCCCTAGATATGCTGCTATAGGCCTAGACTGCTGGGGGACATCTTAGGATACACTGAGCTCCTCTTCTCTTCCTCTTTCGCTCCTCTTCTCTTCCTCTTTCACTCCTCCTCTCCTCTTCTTTCTCTCCATCTGGATAAACTATTGTCTCTTCAATGCACATTACTAACTCTACTTTCTTTTTCCATGGATTCATGGCTGCCTGGAACCGGTCCTTCCCCGGGTCCTGCCCCGGGTCCTGCCGCCCCCCCCACCCACCCCCCCCTGCCATGGATCCATGGCTGCCTGGAACCGGTTCTGCCTGCTGCCATGGCCCTTCTGATGCCCCCCTCCTCTCTACCGCCTTCTGCTTCATGGATTATCAGGATCATGGACCATGCCTAATACTCATTATATGAATAATTTCTGTCATATTCATTGAATGTGCTGTAACTACGCTATTCATTCTGGCCACATGACATCTATTGCTTCTGTCCATCCGGGGAGAGGGATCCTCCTCTGTTGCTCTCCCTCAGGTTTCTTCCCTTTTTTCCCTGTGAAAGGGTTTTTACTATCTTTTTAGGGGAGTTTTTCCTGATCCGATGTGAGGTCCCGGGACAGGGATGTTATGTGTACAGATTGTAAAGCCCTCCGAGGCAAACTTGTATTTGTGATGTTGGGCTATATAAAATAAACTGAATTGAATTGAATTGAATTAACGAGCTGTCGAGTGACATCTAGGATCAGTTACATGAAAAAGCCGGAGGTTTTCGTCGAGCATACTCCGTGGCGCTCGACGAGCACAGACAAAACCGACAATGCTCAGCTAGCCATATTCATAAGGGGCATTAATGATCAATTCAAAGTGACGGAAGAATTGCTGAGTTTGTGTCCAATGCACGGTTTGATTGAGCGAGCTGGTTTACCGTGGAACAGACTGGTGGCCATTACCACGGATGCTCCCATTCTATGACAGGCAAAAGCGCTGGTCTTAGCGCTGGTCTAAAGAAAGTTAGAGGAAAATGCAGATCCAGCAGTTGTTCTGCACTGCATTATACACCAACAAGCACTGTGTTGTAAATGCTTGAAATATGAACACGTCATGTCTGTTGTCCTGAAACGTATCAACTACATCAGGAGTTTACAGCACCGCCAGTTCAGGGCCTTTTTAGAAGAAGTTGAGTCAACATATGTTGATGTACTTTATTTTATTGAGGTGCGCTGGCTCAGTAGGGGAAATGTCCTGAAGTGAAGAAATTCATGGAGGATGGCAGAATGGATGTTTCTGAACTTGATGATCCAAGATGGGTTATGGACCTTGCTTTCCTAGTGGACTTTATTTTATATTTTTTTATTCTATTGTAATTGTAATTCTATTGTAATTTGAATATGTTCCTATTGCACTGCGTTGATTGTTGTTGTTTGTCCAATGTATGCACCACCCGCCAAGACAAATTCCTCGTTTCTGATTCTGATAACACAGGAGCTGAACATCCGTAAGCTGAAGCTCCAGGGCCCTGGTCAGCTAATCACAGCAACTTGTGAAAATGTGAAAAGCCTTCTCCACGAAAAAACTCAGCTTCCTGCAAAAAAATCTCAGACAGTTCACAACATGCAGATCTCTTGTGGATGAGGGCGCAGCCTTCAGTGGTGAAGAATATACCTCTGCTATGGAAAACCTACTGCAGGAGTTTTATCTGCGTTTTGCTGACTTCAAGGCACGCCGTGACACTTTCCAGCTGTTTGCAGACCCCTTCTCAGCGGATGTGGAGAGAGTCCCGAGAATGTTGCAAATGGAACTTATTGACTTGCAGTGCAACAGTTGTCTAAAAGCTAAATTCAGAGAGGCACAAGGAAAACCAGACATGACTGGACAATTTATGAGAGAATTGCCTCCATCCTTCCCTGAGCAGACAAAAGTGATCAGTCGGGTAATGTGCCTTTTTGGAAGCACAATTCTGTGAGAAACCTTTCTCGACTATGAACTTTAATAAATGCAAGTAAAGGTCCAGGCTTAGTGATGCCTATCTTGAAGCTGTACTCAGGGTTTCCTCTGTGACCTCGATCAGGGTTTCAACTGTGACCTCGATCAGGGTTTCCTCTGTGACCTCGATCAGGGTTTCCTCTGTGACCTCTGACCGAGGGATCAGGGTTTCCTCTGTGACCTCTGATCGAGGGATCTGTGTTTCCTCTGTGACCTCTGATCAAGGGATCTGGGTTTCCTCTGTGACCTCTGATCGAGGGATCAGGGTTTCCTCTGTGACCTCGATCAGGGTCAATGTGGCTCAGCTGTGTGAGCAAGTACAAATGTATTCAGGGATTGCATTTCTTGGTTCGGTGTAGTTTCAATAAGTTATTTAAAAACTAATATAAAAATGTATAGAAACTGCTGACGAAAATATGTCATGAATGTAAAAGTAAATAAATAAGTAAACTTTCAAAAATATTGCGCTTTTCCTCCGATGAGATCACAATACCAGCGGTGGCCCCAAGCCAAATTGAGTTTGAGACCCCTGGGCTAGAGGGAAAGTCAGTGGTTCCTCCTCTGGGGATCAGAACAACATTTCATGGCAATCTGTCCAGAATCTCTAGCCCAGAGACTGATGTTGCCAAAATACTAAATAATTGTAGGAAACTACCGGACTGAGACGTAACATATAGTGATAAACATCTCAGTGTTGATGTTGACATTTGAATGGGAGCCATTCTCAATGTTGAAACAGTAGACTTACTTTTAAAAGTCTGTCTTGTGTCTTGTGCAACACATTTGAGAAGGAAAGTAACACCTCAGCGTGCAGTACACAAACACATGCAAACAAAGTCTCAACCACAAGTTCCCCATTTAAAGATGACTATTTTCGTTTTTGTGCGTCTCCTACTTCTTCTTACCTCTTATTCTCTGCTGTAGATACATACTTCCAGTAAAACGTTTTCAATGACCCATCATGCCCTCATTCTTGCTTCTATGGGAATGAATAAATGTGTGACGTGGCAGCCGCAAATGGGGCATCGTGCTTAGGGTGACCAGACGTCCTCTTTTTCCTGGACATGTCCTCTTTTCGAGACCTAAAAAAAGCGTCCGGCAGGGATTCCAAAAACGTCCGGGATTTTGCTACGTGCGGGAAAATAGTTATTACCCCCTTACAAGTTTTGGAAATGGTATCTGCCTCATGTTCCACCTTCTTGCGCAAGCTCTGACTGTAGAGAGAACTGTCATTGGTCGACCGATCTCAACGTAAATGTAAGTTCACGGCCTGCTACACACTACTGCTACCCCCCCCCCCCCCCCCCGCGACAAAGTGTCCTCCTCCTCTCTCTCTCTCTCTCTCTCTCCTCCCCCCCCCCGGAGCGAAGTGTCCTCTTTTTCACAAACTCATATCTGGTCACCCTAACCGTGCTCAACTATCAGATGTTTGTTTGGATATCCCCTGTCCACAACTTTGCTCTTGATCCGTGCTGCTCGCTGTGACGCCAATTTATGAGAGATCAACTCTCAAAATCTCATATCTATCTCCAAACTTTGTGTTTTGCTTTGAAGATGCTGGCAATGCTAGTGCTTCTGATCCTGAAGCCAGGTAAGGAGTGATTATTTTTTAAAGTTTCTTTAAAGTTTCAACACAAAATGTTATGCTTAAATTTCTTTCCATAACTACTGTTTTTATTAATTGAATTGTTTTAATTCACACTTATTTTGCTGGGTCCTCCTAAAACAGAATTCCAATCAACTTTAAAGGAAAAAAAATAAAAAATAAACTTAAGGCCAAAAAATAAATAAAAATAAAAAAAATAAGGCACAAAATATAGTGACAGTATTGCACAGAAATATGTATAAAGTGCCAAAGTCCAAAGTATGGCAGTGACATGAATGACGTCATGTAACTTTTTACTGCTTAGTGTCTTTATGGGCTCAATAACTCTTAATATCCCAGGCAAAGGCCTGCTGATTGCTCATTTAAACATTTGTAGCTTAAGAAATAAGATCCATGAATTAAGTTGTATGATGCAACCGAACAACATCCACATACTTGCAGTATCTGAGACACATTTAGATCCCTCAGGGGGATGAGTGGTCGTCCCGCAACCAAAAGGTAGCCGGTTCGATCCCCAGTCCCCCCATAGCTCACATGTCGAAGTGTCCCTGAGCAAGACACTGAACCCTCAACTGCTCCCCGGGCGCCTCACAGGGCTGCCCACCGCCCCCCATCCAGGGATGGGTCAAATGCAGAGAAGAATTTCCTCAAGGGGATTAATAAAGTGCATGTTTCTTTTTTTTTCTTTTTCTTGAAAATGCAGAACTAGCAGTTGACGTGGCGTGGCTTTTTATGCCCAGAATAACATTCCAGTAAAAGTACGAAGTGATTTAATGATGTGTGACATTGAGTCACTGTGGTTACAAGTTCATCTGCCACAAACTCAAGAGGAGGACCCTGTTTTGGCCCTAAGTATATTCATGAAATTATTTATGAATATTGCTGATAAACATGCACCATTAAAAAAAAAAAAAAAAAAAACTGTAAAGGCAAAATGTGCCCCATGGGTCAGTAGTGATTTAAAAATACTTATGGTGCAACGGAATGAGGCAAAAATAGGGGCTGAAACATCTGGCTTACTGTCTGATAGGAAAATGTACTGTAAATTAAGAAATCACGTAACTAAACTGAACAGAGGGAAAAAGAGTAAAATTGACGACTCAAAGAATGATGGAAAAAAACTCTGGAGAATAATGAATGATATTATGGGTAGGTCGTCACATCAAGCAATGCCTAACATAATAAATAATGGTGCTTTTCTCACAAGACCAGTATAGATTGCCAATTACTTCAATAATTACTTCATGAGTAAAGTTGATAATCTCAGAAAAGAACTTGACACCCACTGATGGCTCCTCCTCATGCACACTAATTGAGAATTATATGATGGATACAAACTGCCAATTTGATTTTGTGCAGGTCACTTCCCCTGACATTAATGTCCTTTTTATATTTTTTATATTTATCTTGTATATTGTGTGTGAAAAAAAAGAAAGTACAAAGAGCGAGTGAAACCGGAGTCAAATTCCATGTATGTGCAAATTTACATGGCCATTAAAGCTGATTCTGATTCTGATTCTGATGTTGTCGTCTCTGCCTACTGATAAAATGGCTGGTATAGATCATCTCGATGGTAAACTGTTGCGATTTCCATCTCACAAGGAACGCTAGCTCAGGTCACTTAATACCGCCAACCCCAAGAACAAACCTCCTCAAACAAACAGTTATTTTTCGTGCAATTACTGCTTGGAATTCACTACCTCCTCATATAACTCACACTGGTAATAATCTGTCATTCAAAAAACAATTAAAGGCGCACCTCAGGACATCAATCACTTGACGGTTTCCTTTGCTTTTTAGTCATCTGATTTTCTTGTATAAATTATGGTTGGTGGTGGACTTGAAGCAGATGGGCACACAAGCTTGTGCTAGTGACAGGTTGTAGATGTCAGCAAGCACATCAGCCAGCTCTGATGAGCAGACCTTGAGGGCACGCCCGGAGATGTTATCTGGGCCAGCTGCCTTCCGTGGGTTTATTCTCCTCAGAACCGTACGAACCTCTGTTGTTGTCACAGTGAGTGGTGAGTCCTGTGTGCGCTTCATCGTCAGGAGCCCTCCCTGTGGGTTGGTGTTGAGGGCCTCGAAGCGGGCATAGAACTCATTCAGGTCATCTGGCAGTGAGGCCTGGCTGGTCGTGACCCCCCCTGCGCCCCTGCTGGTAGCCTGTGATGTGTTGCAGGCCCTGCCACATGCGTCGGGAATCTGTGGTGGAGTAGAATCCCTCCAGCTTCAGTCTGTACTGTCTCTTGGCTCCTCTGATGGATCTACTCAGGTCGTATCTGGCCTTCTTGTAGTCGTCAGCGTTGCCTGAGGCAAATGCAGTGGAGCGGGCACGTAGCATGGTCCGAACTTCACAGTTAATCCAGGGTTTTTTATTGGGGTAAGTGAATTCAAACAATTCACATATATATATATATATATATATATATATATATATATATATATATATATATTGTTCACATATATTCCCTCTATTTTGTTCAGATTGCATTGTTATAAGTGTCGTTTTTTTGCCGGCTCTAGTTTCAACTTGTTTTGCACTTGTCCCTCCATGTTTTCAGCAGCGTGGGCCAGGTTGGGTCAAACCATCCTGATATGGGGGAGACTCTGGGTTTTTAGGATAATTAAATTAAACAGCCTACTGAATATAAAATTCACAACTGATGGCGCTGCCTGCATGACAGGAAACAACTTGGGGGTCGTGAGGAGAATTGAGTGCTGCTTAATTTTCGGTAAAGCACAAGGTTTTTCAGTATTTACCTACTCATGAGGTAATCACAAGAAAAGTTAATTTTGTATATATGAAACCTTTTGAATTTTTTGTTTAATTTATTTTGAGTTAGTGGAAAAGCTGCTCCTCCAGACAGTGACTTTTTCCATAGTAAAGTGTTGGTCATAGATTCAGTGAGTGTGTATTCTCAGTTAAAGTTAGGTCATTTGAGTCTTTTTGAAACTACTTCTTAGTTGTTGGACTTTTTTGTTTGTGTATGAAAGCTGTCGAGTCTGTTTAAAAATGGCGGAAGATTCTGAATTGTTATGTATGTTGTAATACCTTGTCCTGAAGATTCATTTCATGGTTTTTAATTAAAATGCAGCTAATTGAGTGTAAAAGGGAATAGTTCCCTCTCTAGCATCGCCACTAGCTGCTCGTTTTGGTTTATCAGTAAACTTGTTTTTGTGTTGGCACACTGCAAAAAAGGAATTTCAAGAAAGTAGAAAAAGCCTTGTATCAAGAAAATAAGTCTTATTTTTTTGCCCAAAAAGAATATTAATCTTGTCAAGCATGTTTTGATTAGAAAAATTATCTCATTTTAAGAAAGTATGCCTTACTTTTTCTTGATAAGATATACCAGCTAATTTTGAGCTAAAATGAACCAGAAACAGAGTATACAAATGTTTTACAATAAAACCCAGTGCAGTGACAAGATTATTTGCCTTATTTTAAGAGTAAGACCATTTGCACAACTTCTCAATTTAAGAATGCCATGAAACAAGGACAATTTTTTTTATTATTTTTATTATTATTATTATTTTCATTGCAGGGCAGAACCTGCTGCTTCATATCTAACATATTAAGATGACAGCAGACTGGTCTATACAACACACAACATAATACAAATAACCATGCTGAATGAAAACTGCATGGCATTGCTTGTTTTAGAAGAATTTGGGTTAATTTAAGATTTTCTGTCAGGTTTAAAGTCTCATTTTAGTCTTTCAGAGCCAAGAATTTTGGGCTTATTTTAAGAAATCTTGTCAAGCAAAAAAAGCTTACCCCATTGGCAGATTTTTTTGCTTGATATAGGATGATTTGATTGAATATAAGACTTTTTTGCTTCTTTCTAGAAGGGCTGTTTTTGCAGTGCATACATATTCTGTGCTATCTCAGGTTCAAACTACCCATCTTTTCATTAAATAAATTTGAGGAGTTGAGAATGTTCCTCGATTTGGGTCGCGGCTTGTCATTCAGGGGTGATGGTGGGTCCTGGAGCCAGACCAGTTGAGAACCACTGGGCTAGACTTTTCCGATGAATTCACTCCCTTTATTGCTCTCAAGTCTCATCTTAAAGTTAAAGAAATATGTCTTCGTTTAATTCTGCATCTACAGTGATATGACAAAACTAATTCAAACACAAAAATGATCTCTCTGCAGGGACCGTAAGTGCCAGTTGGTCTGTGACTTTTGAAAACACAGATCCTTGTGCTTTAAATGGATCGTCGGTGGAGCTCAGCTGCTCATACAACTACGCAGCTGAAGAAACTGTTCAAAAGACTGCATGGTACAAAGGGGAATTACAAAATGGCACCTGGAGACGTGTTGCGCTCTCAGACCTTCCTTCATATCAAAATCGTTCTGAATATCTTGGGGACCACCAGCACGACTGTGGCCTGGCAATCCATGACCTGCAGGTTAATGACACCGGATATTACTACTTCAGGTTCGATACAGAGATGTATGGGAGGCGGAGTAAAGGGTCAGTGTATCTGACTGTCACAGGTAAAATGATTGTTCATTGAGTGTGACTCTAATGTTTTCAGCTTTTCTCAATATAGCTATGTTCCATGCACAAATTTAATGTAATCTTACTCGATTTGTTTTATCATGCAACTGTTTTTATCAGCCGAAAAGTGAAACTAACAAAGGTCAGAAACACACAGGCATCTTAGCTTCAGCCACAGATGCTGCTTATGCAACTTTTGGGTGTGTCGTCTTTCTAATTACATATTTTCACAGTCTCATACGTCAACAGTATTACAGCAAAATTAAACCTATTTGCAAAATGGTCATCTAAATTGAAAAACTGTGTAATGTGTAATTCATGGCATTGACTTGGTAATTTTTTTACTGACCAATGCAGAGCTGAGTGCCAGCGTTTCCTCTGCCAGAGTGAGAGCTGGAGACTACGTGACTCTTACATGTGAAACATCCTGCCAACTTCCTGGAACAGTTTGGTTTAAAGATGGACTTCCTGGAGCCAAACCAGAATTCCAGGCACAAGCAGAGGATGCTGGGAATTATGTTTGTGCTGTCAAAGGACAGGAGTCACTTCTATCTGATCCGGTGGCTCTGGATGTTCAGTGTAAGTTAGTTTATTATGACATTGTTGGTTGAGAAACTCATATTTCAGTGATGTATGAACAGGAATAGTTCAGCAAAAGACATACAGTATAGTCCCGCTTGTTACTGCGTATTGAGTTAGACAAGCAGATTAATGCCACTTTCATATCTCCCCATTAATAAAAAGCTACTGCCAGCAGCAAAATGATGAATCATGTCTTAACATTTGACGATTAGTCTCATTTAGCCAAGTCTCCTAAGCTTAAGCAGAAGTTGTATTTCAGACAACATATTCAGAAAACCCCATTGACTTTGAGACGAGGGAACTGAAAGTGCAGAAATGCAAACTAATTTCCAGGTTTTAGGCTTCAGCATTCTGCTCATGCTTTGGCTACAAATGGTTGCGATTATGTATGAATATTTTCTTTTAAACTTGTAAAAAATACATCCTCTAAGTGTGTAAACAGCACAGTGGTTGTGTTTTTGATACAGATCCCCACGTATCTGTCGAGATGAGTTATTCGGGCCACCTGAGGCCTGTCTCACGAAGCTGGATTTCGGTTTAGCGAGGTAACTTCTGGATTAACTCTGGGTTTTCCGTCTCACGAAGCTGGTTCACTTCTTATCGGGGTACGTTGCCCCGGTAACTTACGCTGAATGCCTAACCTGCTCCGGAGCAGGTTAAGTTCCCGGATAAGATCTCAGCGGGTCTATAAGACGCCTACTGGCCAATCATTGTCTTGGAAAAACGGCCTGCCCATTTCTACAGAATCCCGTTGAGGAAGGCGCACGGATAGTAAGAGCAGCGCTCCAGAGAGCGTCTCTTCATCTGTTGCCTCCTCAGTGGCCAACATGAGAAGTGGCAAAATATTTCTTCCTCTTTAATGCACGATTAGCACCAACAGATTGCTTGTAAGTGTATGACAGTTTGAATTTACTGTTACCTTTTAACTTGCCCCCATGTTCTTTTAGCTCCACTGGGGTTGCAACTGAAATGAGGTTAAATTGTTAAAACAAAAAGATAATCAAAATAGGCACATACATTTGAGACAGTGATTTAATATTACAATCCCAGTAATTTATGCATTGGCGGAGTCGGCGATTTTCCCCCCACGATTCCTTGCAGCTTCTGGCTGCTGCAGCAGTGTTGCTTTTTGCTTGTATTCTTTCTCTATATTTTTCGTACATTCTTAAGATTATGGTTTGCTCCTCCGTTGTAAAATACGTTGCTCTCGGCGGCTTCTCCATGGTGCACAATTGGTGTAACAGAGTTAACTCTGCCCCTTTTATGTGCACGAGCACAGATCTAGATGAGACGCTCCTGGGTTCACTTAACGAGTTGATAACCGACTTCGTGAGACCAATAAGCGAGACCGCGGACATCTGGTTAAGTGCAGCTGGATACCTGAGGGAAACCCCGGGTATGTTAATCCAGCTTCGTGAGACAGGCCTCTGGGCAGCGGTGTGAATCTGACCGGCAAGTGCCGCTAACCCTGAACTAAAAAAAACCTGATTAACTCTACTGAGGTTCACCTTGATGTCCAGTGTAAGTGTGTTGAAAAGTCTGGTTTTAAATGTACGTGTTGTTACAGAAACCTGTGTTGTTGTGGATAGATGCTTTCCATTTAGACACACAGGTTAGTTATCATGCTGCATTCAAGAGGCGTCAACAAATATATATTAAAAAGTACAATACAACAGTCAGTCAAGTGACATTGTTATGCAATGATCCTGTGTCGAAGCCTAAAAGTCAATGGAAAGCAATTCTTGACTTTTTTTGTCACAGTTGGTAGTGAAGAGAAACGGGGATTAGACCCAAATCAGACAGCTAGAGGCATTTATCTTTTATCATAAACGACAGGCAGAAAGCACACAGCATGATAAACTGACAACAGTTCAGAGGATATGTATTTGTGGAGTGTGGCTGACGAGGGAATGAGATGCAGGTGAGCGGGAACGGTCAGGCAGAGCTGATTAGGGAAGTGGGAACAGGTGTGTGGATGAGTGTGGCAGTCAGGTGATGGGGAAAGCAGAGGGCATCTGGACATGTGAGTGGACAGAGATATAATTCTGTCCATAAAACTGAGATATTTTGACTAGTGCATTTAATCTAATATTTATTAGAGTCTAACAAATGCACTCTATTTCTTTGGTTGCTTATCTTTCAGGCCTGTGGCCCCTTAAAATGAAAAAATATTTAGTTTTCAGTCCTTCAGTTATCATTTTAATTCCTTTAATGATTGTGTGACCCCTTACATTTCTCCCCCACGTTGAAAAAACGTTTCTAACATTGCGAGAGCCTGTTTTAGAATAAAAGTGTTAAGATGTGCAGTGTTTTTTGTACTTTTTTCAGACCGTCCAGAAAACGTTTCTATTTCAATGGACCCGCCACACTTTGTTGAGGGCAGCGGTGTGAATCTGACCTGCAGCAGTGCCGCTAACCCTGCAGCAGACATGTACACCTGGTACAGGAATAATGGTTCCAGTTCCAGCTCTCTGCTGCAGGTGGGATCAGGACCAGTGCTGTCTCTCCCCTCTGTGGAGGCGTCCCACACTGGCCTCTACCTCTGCCAGGCCAGGAACCCACTGGGGGGAAGCAACTCAACGGAGGTGCTGCTACCAGTGGGCAAAACAGACAGTGAGTATGCAGGGGAGATACGCAAGTTCAACCTGTTCAGGAATTGTATTGATGTGTGATCAAGAAGCTGTTGCAAACTAGCGTGATTAAATGGGTTTTTAGGGGGTTAGGGAAACAACACAATTGTATTAATCTTGTATGCGACCGTAAATCTAGTTAGATTAAAAACTGCTTGTTAAAAATATTGTAGAAAATACAGTAAACAAAATGTTGACACTGTCTTTGAAAGTTAGTTTAATTTCTCACCCAGTTTTTTTTCCCCATCTCTGCTAACAGTAAACCGTGTCATCCTCTATGTTGGTATTGGAGTCAAAGTCTTCATTGTCCTGTTGCTTCCACTAGTTGTTATTTGGTAAGTTAGTTATACCCAATACTCTTGATTCTGTACCTGACGTTTCATACTGTGACTGCATGAAAAGAATAAGAGTTCACACTTTTCTTATTTAATTGTTAAAGGAGGCTGAGACGTAATTCTGCTGTGTATAAAGAGGTAAGCGGGACCTTGTTCTGTTTCAGTAAAATGAACGACAGTTAAACACAAAATGTCTAAAGTTGTCCTGTTGTGTTTCAGGAGAGCTGCCAAGATTATGAAAACGTCATGCTTAAACGGGCCTAAAGAACAGGGTTACACAGAAGGAAACGTGTGAAGCCTGCCTCGGCCTGACGACATTTATACCAGCATTTATACCACTGTACTATACCAGCAGACTGTATCAGGGATCATTGTAATAAAATCAGGATCTGCTGCTCCCTTGAGTTTAACATACGCATGTACATTATGTTCTGGTAAACTTCTTCAATAGCCTAAATATGTCCATTTAGAGCAAATCTCAGGTGATATACACTGTAGCTTAAAACAGCTTGAAAATGAGAAGCTGAGTATTTGATAGAATCAGTGGCATTACAATATGTAGAGCCTCTCATTAAATCATCAAATAAATGTAAAAAAACTTCCAGTAAATGCACCTGGAAAAACTGCTCTCGAATTGACGTGTACATACATTATGTGAAACTTTCTTCTTTACTTTATTACCATGTGTGCACCCCTTTACTCAGCTCAATTAAATATGATAAATCAGGCATAAGAAACATTCTAAAAATAGACTAATGAGATGAGGAGTTGATTTTCAAGTATTTGTAAATGGAAGTCCGAGTCACTGTCCTCCTGGTTGTCATCCTAAGGCTCTGGACATTATCTTTTAGAGCCTTATCACACTGAAGAGTTTACTCAAAACCACACAGACGAGGCCCCGTCCTAACCGCAAACTGCTTCTAATTGGATCCTTATGACTGTGTTTTCCATCATCATCTTCATTTTTATCATCATCATCATCACCAACAGGCTTCAAGCAACAGCTGTTTCTTGACATTGCTTATACAGAACTGGGTGCACTCTGTGACGCGCTTTTACAATCTGTGGCAGCGGATGTCATCTGTGGACGCCATGTGTGATGGACCATGGAGGGTGTGTTCACAGTCACATCTGTTCCTGAAAAAGTTCAACCGACTCGAGGACTTTGATGAGAACAGGGGATTTTCCGTTCATTATCTCCGAAACAATTTTCTTGAAGTTTGCTTGGTTAAATCCTGACAGCAGCATTTAGTTCATCCCAATCACATGGAATAATGGAAGATATTCAGACTAATTGCTTTAGTTCTGTCTGTTTTTTAAATGAACCATTTAGTCACTTAAAGCCTTATGTGTTCATCCTCGTTGGGTTTATTGAAATCCAGGAATGAAGGGTTTCAGGATGGAGTCCTCCTTGCCTGATCTTCGGGTTGTCACACTGTGTGAGTTGACGCCACTGCAAACCGTCTTGTAAGTTGTTTTTCTCCTGTGTGCACGATTTCAAGCAACCCAAATGTACAGCTGCATGTGATGCAGTACTAGGTTGTATCACAAGGGTTTACTTGGAAACATGAGTGTACTTTGTTGTGTATGTTGTGCCGAATGAGTCCTTAAGGTGCTGAAGCAGTTGTCTCAGTGAGGACATACGTCTGCCGTCTGGATGACTTCTGTCTCCTGAAAGGACAAAGAATGGATAAAAAAACACTGACATTTACATTATTAACTTATTTTGATCTTGATACATTTGTCTTAAAAAAAACAACAATTTATTAACACTGAAGATCTTTGGCTATTATTCAGACTCTACTGTGGGCATCACCTCAACTTTTTATGACACATTATAGTCACATCTTATTATTGAAATAATTCAAGCACCAAACGTGAATAATAAGAGTTATGAATGAAGCATCAGAAGGTTTCAGACACAGTATCACTTCTTGTGGATAATATAATCTTCAGATTCCTGATGCTGAAACGCTGATAGAAATATAACTAGATAAAGACGTACTGTATAATACCGATCAGCTGTAAGAGAAGCAAAGAACTCACCTTGACAATAAAAAGGCCACTAAGGCCATAATAGCGAGTAGAACAGCGATGGTCACTCCGATAAACGCCAGTCTGCCTCCTGAAGAGTCAGACGGGGTCACTGTCGTGGACAGAAAAGAGATTAGAGCCTGAACAAACTATCTCAGGCAGTAGTCTTTAATACAATGTGCATGTGAATGGATGGACGTTGGACCAGGAGTATGTACAATGTTGTGGTATTAAAAATAATGCTGGCCTCACAGAAACTTAAAACGTGGTAGGTAATGAATGGCAAAATGGGTCAGCCATTAATTACAGGATTGGTGGCTCAATCTCCTCCAACGAATCACAAATATCTCCCCAACCAAGTCACTGTATGTACTACTTTTGTCTTTGTAATGCATAACAACACACACAACAGGTGTTATTGTGGGACTCTTTTCTGCAGGATTGAGGGGGTCGCCACTGAAAACTGCAAAACTCTTGACGGTGTGAGTGACAGGCTCGTCATCGACCTACCTTTGGTACCTGTGAGGGTTATGCTGTCGTACTGAGATCCGTGTCTGTTGCGTGCCACGCAGCAGTGCTGCCCATACTGCTCAGCGGAGAAGTTGGCGCTGCTGAGCGTCGGGCCTGTGGGTGCAGCCGGGGTATGCCTTGCTTGATGGAAGCTTCTGTCTGCTGTAGGGAGACACGCTGCCCCCTGGTACCAAGTGTACGTGAGGACAGGCGGGTTAGCGTCACTGCTGCAGGTAAGAGTCACAGGAAGCCCGACCTGTGTCTGAGAGACTGAGACAGCCGTGTTTCGAGGAGAATCTAGAACAGGAAGGAGATGAAAGATCAGTGACCTGAATATTCTCGTCAGAAGCACCTTGCTTAACTTATGTGAAGGTTACGCACAGCAACAGACAGAATGACTAAATCAAGAATGACTTTACTTACACTGCACGTCGATGTGCAGCTTTGTTGAGTTCTGCACTTTATCTCCAGTGTGTATCTGGCAGTAGTAGCTGCCGGAGTCATCAGCTGTAACCTCATTGATGTTCCACACCTGTCCAGCGTGTCTCAGGCCGGCGCTTGTGCTCTTGTACCATCTGAAACAGGACTGTGGACTGGCCGCAGGGCTGCAGCAGGCCAGACGTAAGGCTCCGCCCTCCATGATGTCACTGGAGGGACTTGCGGACACAGTGACGGCACTGGAGGAGTCTGGAGAAGACGAGGGTTAGGAAAGAGGACAAGTGCATGTGTGGTTAGATTACTTACTTTAGATATTCAGGTAGATACAAGTCATCATTGAACTGGATAGTCTGCATGTACTTCAGCAGGGCAAAAGCATTGTAGAAATACATACATCCAGTGTTTTGCTTTCTTTTAATGTTTTTATTCATTCATTTCTGACCAACAGTATGCCACCTATTATATATATTCTTTCTGATAGTATAAAATCTGTTTTTTTTTTACCCAATTTTGGTGAAACTGCTGTATTTACTCATCTCTCTAAAGCTGTCTTGAACAATACAATGTGACATGACAATTGAGTTGAAAATCTTTCAGCCAAATACAAATATCCAGCTTTTCTTTAATAATACATTTCTGTTCTGCTGTACTCTACCATTAAAAAAAATATATTTACCCAAACTTTATGGCACAGACACAGTATGGCAGCAGAAAAAAAAAGAGGAACACAACCTCACTCCTCACAGACGTTTCTCAAACATTTCTTCAGACTATCTTTGTGGTGGAACAAGACCACTATTTCCAAACACCGCACAATCTACACACCCAACATAAGATTGCTTTTCAACAGGCGCTAATACCTTCAATTGTTCCAAATCCCCTGTTTTTTTAAAGTTCAGCAAAGACTAGTTTACAGTTTGTCTCTACATGTTTGTTTGTGAGAAATGACTCAACCTGTCAAGATGAGATCATACATTATCTACAGTATGCAGTCAGTGGTCAGTTTCAGTTCCACTTCTCATAAATAGCACAAAGTGTCAAACGGAGTTGCAGAAAGGAAGTGGTTCACTTCTAGCAACAGTGTCAAAACATCAACACTTGTTATTGAAGTATTAAAGAACTTGCAAACTACAAATATTCATGTTGATTATGGTCAGTTGTAAACTAAATATTCCCACCTGCCACCAGGAGCTGTATGCCGCTCTGCGCTGGCATCTTCTGTGTAGGGTGGCTGGTGATGAGGTAAAACACGTACGCTCCGCTGTCCGACTCTCTCACATCAGAGATCCTCAGGGAGCAGTTGTGTGTCCCTGGTTGTCCCAGGTACTCCACCCTGTTCTGATAGGATGGATCTGGGAAGATACCGGCACTGTGGAAGACGTAGCTGAGACGGACAGAAAGACTTAGATACTTTGTTTGTCTTAACCCTGAGCTATGAGGGCTTTGCCTCAATGAATCACAGGTGTTTCAGTGAGAATCGAACAATACCTTGATGTTATACAGCTACTGTCTTCAAGACACCACATCTCCGACAAAACTTTGTACTGTTGTCCTCCTCCTCCTCCTCCTCCTCCTCCTCCTCCTCCTCCCTAATAGAGACAAATTGATACATTTGCACAAAAAAAGAAGAAAATTAGGATATTTTGTACTAAACACTGCAGATTAGCAGATGCTTATGCTGATGTTACCATGGCTCTAGATGTTCAAATCACTACTTGCAAGCTTCAATTAGTTTAAACAGGTTTAAACAGCTGCACGTTCTTTCTGATTACAGATTTGAAACCTTGCAGAGAAAGTCTTCTGGTTGAAGACACACTGCAAGATGTATTGCAACGGCTAACAATGCCTTCTTTATTGAATTACCTGAGTAGAGAGCCGCCCCTCTTCCTTGGTTTCATTAGCACCTTGGGGGTAGTCATAGGAACAAGGGAGAACCACAGAGGAACCAATCACAGCACAGATAGGACTGGAGGGGAGACGAACTGACCAATCACCTGCAATAACACCTCAGGGGCAGAGGGGATGTGTTAAATTAAAATATATCATAAGCACCGAGTTACATAACAATGGTGTAAAATGAACTCAATTAGTTACAGGAAAACAACCAGTGTCACTCCTCACAGACGTTTCTCAATAATTTCTTCAGACTATCTTTGTGGTGGAACAATACCACCATTTCCCAACACCCCACAATATACACACCCAAAATAAGATTGCTTTTCAACATGCTCTAATACCTTCAATTGTTCCAAATCCCCTGTTTTTTTAAAGTTCAGCAAAGACTAGTTTACAGTTTGTCTCTACATGTTTGTTTGTGAGAAATGACTCAACCTGTCAAGATGAGATCATACATTATTTACAGTATGCAGTCAGTGGTCAGTTTCAATTCCACTTCTCATAAATAGCACAAAGTGTCAAACGGAGTTGCAGAAAGGAAGTGGTTCACTTCTAGCAACAGTGTCAAAACATCAACACTTGTTATTGAAGTATTAAAGAACTTGCAAACTACAAATATTCATGTTGATTATGGTCAGTTGTAAACTAAATATTCCCACCTGCCACCAGGAGCTGTATGCCGCTCTGCGCTGGCATCTTCTGTGTAGGGTGGCTGGTGATGAGGTAAAACACGTACGCGCCGCTGTCCGACTCTCTCACATCAGAGATCCTCAGGGAGCAGTTGTGTGTCCCTGGTTGTCCCAGGTACTCCACCCTGTTCTGATAGGATGGATCTGGGAAGATACCGGCACTGTGGAAGACGTAGCTGAGACGGACAGAAAGACTTAGATACTTTGTTTGTCTTAACCCTGAGCTATGAGGGCTTTGCCTCAATGAATCACAGGTGTTTCAGTGAGTATCCAACAATACCTTGATGTTATACAGCGACTGTCTTCAAGACACCACATCTCAGACGAAACGTTGTACTGCTGTTGTCCTTCTCCTCCTCCTCCACCCTAATAGAGACAAATTGAAACATTGTCACAAAAAAAGAGAAGAAAATTAGGATATTTTGTCCTAAAACACTGCAGATTAGCAGATGCTTATGCTGATGTTACCATGGCTCTAGATGGTAAAATCACTAATTGCAAGCTTAAAATAGTTTAAAGAGGTTTAAACAGCTGCACATTCTTTCTGATTACAGATTTGAAACATTGCAGAGAAAGTCTTCTGGTTAAAGACACACTGGAAGATGTATTGCAACGGCTAACAATGCCTTCTTTATTGAATTACCTGAGTAGAGTTTTCCTTGGTTTCATTAGCACCTTGGGGGTAGTCATAGGAACAAGGGAGAACCACAGAGGAACCAATCACAGCATAGATAGGACTGGAGGGGAGACGAACTGACCAATCACCTGCAATAACACCTGAGAGGCAGAGGGGATGTGTTCAAATATATCATCAGCACCAAGTTACATAACAATGGTGTACAATTAACTCAATAAATTAGTTTACTTGACAGGTGAAAGATAAGGGAGCATATTTTCCGTTAAATGACGTTATCCAGAGCAATTGACATATCTGAGTGCATTCATATTATAACTGTTATATAACTGTTTTTAATGTTCATTTCTGAACATTAAAAAATACTTAAACCGAAATAAGAATGTTTCTGCTCAGAAGGATTTGGTCTCTACTCATTATATTTCTTTTTTGGTGCAATGTAAGAACGCATCAAGAATAGATACATTCACGTAGTTCTGCTACTGTGGTACAGTTTTTTGTGTGGCAACTGCAATATAACAATTGGGGAAGGTGTTGCACAAATGGCGCTGCTATAATAGTCCAATCCGTTGTGACCACACGTCCGCTTTAAATGCTGCCATATCAATGTCACTCTAAGAATGAGCTGTCCAGCTCAACACTTCCAGTTATTTATGTTCAATCAGTGTTGACACCCCTGACACATGCGGGGTCATCTCATCCTCCCAGTGCTAAATGGTGTCACCATGGATGTTGCCGGTATCTCACCTTTCAGAGAGAGTGTGAACAGCAGCCAGCTGCAGCACTGTGCCTCTCGTCCACCCATCTTCTTCTCTTCCTGCAGTGGCTGATGCTTGTTTTTGCTGTGATCTTCTGACCTTCCTCCCTCTTCCTTTTGGCTTCCTTTCTCCTTCTCGTCTACCTCTGTGACTGTCGACCAGTATACCTCCCTCTGTACTCTTTAGTGCCTGCTTCTCTTCCTCCAGAGCGAAGACCTTTTGGTCAGATTGTCCAACTTCCCTTTTTCTCTGCTAATGAGGAACTGGGAGGATGACTTGGCTGTAAAGGGACCTCACTGTAAATAAATGTGTGTGTGGGTGGTGGTTGGGAGACACTGTGTTTACTGGCCCAGTTAGAGACATGAAGCTTCATTTACATTAGCTGAGAGCAGCAATCTCTATACAAACAACAGCTGACATCATTAAATCAGTCCCCAATCGACTAAGTGCCCGTTACATTATGTTGTATTACTTTGTAGGACCGTGTGTCCACCTGCAGCTCGCGAGGTGTCTCGTGCCCCGTGTGTTCCGCTGACGTCACTCGTGCCCCCCTCGTCTGCGCAGCAGAGCGTTCACAAGGACGACCACTCAAAACGAGAAAAGTTGGGATACACTTTCACTAACTTTGTCTCAATTAGTCCATTAGTCTTCCAAATGTTTCTCTCTTTTTTATTAGAAGCGGGCGTCGGAGGTTTTGGTTGACAGAAACGCTAATCGCTAAAACGTTGCTACTTTTTCTTCTTTCTTTCTTTTAGGTCAGTAACCTGTGGAGTAAGCAAAAAAGAAAAGAAAAAGGATTTACTGCAAACTGGGATTTATCTATGCTGGCGTTTGATCAGTATATTTGACTATGGTCGCCTGCTTTTGAGGCAGAACAGCCTTTTGTTTTTCTATTTGTCAAAGATTAAAAAAAGAAGATACTTCGTCACTAACGAAGGCCAGTACTACACCTGCTGCAAGACAATACAGGTGAGTCACTTTTTGTGTCAGCCCTGTAGTTTGTGTATATTAGCTATTAGCTACTTAGTTGTCTGATCCTGGTATCAACGACGTTAAACGCTTGTAGTTAACCTGGCTGTAGAACATATCCTACTAGTTACTAGTTAGTAGCTATTTGAAGTCAGTCAAATAAAGTAGCCAATTTGTATAGTTTGAATTATGCCACACATTACAGTTTGTTGTGCTGAACCTTTTTAATGTCCTTTGGTCTGTTGAACCAGTTGAACCATGTCAGAGGACTAAAGACCTCTGCAGTCTAAAGTGATACATATATCATTAAAACAAGTATTCTCATTGTAAACAGTGTTACCTGTACAATTTAGTAATTGGCGAAAATCCTTTTCCATACCTTTCTATTATTACATGTTAACTTCATATAAGAACGTGTTGTGATCATTTTCTCCCAGTGGCCTCATATCACGTACCTTTGGTTAATTAATAAAGACAACAGTCTTTTATAATAAGAAGCTTGTTCACGTGGAATGAAGGTACAGATTTTGAGGAAAAGCTGTGTGTGTGTGTGTGTGTGTGTGTGTGTGTGTGTGTGTGTGTGTGTGTGTGTGTGTGTGTGTGTGTGTGTGTGTGTGATAAAGACTATTAATAAATGAAAACAACTGCCCTGAAACAAACCTGTGATGTAACCTGCCTGTACTTTGGAGCATATTGATTATTCATTTGAAGTAATATAAAAGTGTAGTGCGTACGTGTAGTATAATTATTAATTAGTATTCTAGTTTGTGGCAAAACTATTTAACTTGGTCTAACTGTCTTTTTGAAAAATGTTTATTTAAAAAATACAAGTGTTACCTACAATATTATGTTTGACCGTCAATATTATATTACCAGGCAAAAGTGACTTGCAAGGCCATAGACCACCTGCCCTCAGGAGTCAAAGGGAAGAGGAAGGAAGAAAGGAAGAAAGGAGGGAAGGAAGGACGGAAACAGATCGTTGTCTACTGTTGCCCTCGCTTCCTTTTGTATTTAGATGTATTCTGAGAAAGTGACAGAGGGGAAGATGGGTGAGTGCACATAATGCATACACTGTTGGTCATGTTGTCATTCACACACACAAAGACACACACATTCACAAACACATAAACATGCACAAATTAAAATGCAGTGTGGGTCACGCTGGAGCGCATGCTGCCTGTTTTCTGTATTTGGGACCAGACATCAGTCCACTTAACAGTTAACCATTAACTGGCTTGTTCAAAGCTGACTGGCTGTCTGTCTGATGTCCACAGGGTTTATTTTTGAAGTTTCTCCTTCAGCTTGAAAATAAACCATAAACTTAGATTGGTTATACAATTTCTTCTTCTAATGCGATTTCTATAAGTCATAACTCAAACAGATATGTGATGTGTTGATAACTGGAGCCAGAAATAACCGCTGTCCTTGACTCCAAATTACACTTAATTGTAGCACATTATATTCACAGCAATAACAAAATCTCTCCTAGCAGTCATAAACAAACAACTCACTGTAGCTCTCAATAAAGCTCTACTACCTGATCCCATCAAACACACTCCATCAGTGAAACACACATTTGAAAGGAAACCAGAGACTTCACATCTGTCCTGTTACTTGGCACTAGTGTTGGTCAGCTGTGCAGCTTTATGGCTCCTAATGAGTTTACTGCTAATTATATGACGCTGTTAAGGAAGTAAAGATAAGATTACTCGCTCAATTTGACTGCAGCTAGAAAGAGCTTCTGTCAGTGTGAACTGTGAAACCTTTTATATGTTCGTACCCCACAGCCCTGTTCGACAAAATTACACCTACCTTACATTGCGGGGACAAATCGAGTGCAATGAAGCCATTAGTCTCCCATTAAGTGAAGTCTTCAGTTGAAAACTGACATCTCCAAATCTTCTGCTGTTCCTCTCACCAGCTCTTCTGGTTGGGTTGTGACCTACGTTCTGTGTCTTCACACGGTCAGCTGTGGATTTGTAGTTTCTGTTGCCCGACTGAAGGGAGCCCAGCCAGATGCAATGATTCAGGCTGTGTCTTTGGTGTGTGTAATTATAAGAGAAGCAAGGAGTGGCCCACATGGTGCAGTTTATTTTGTTTGAGTCTGCGCTTAGATGAGGTGGGATATGATCTACATTCAGAAAAACAAGCTGTGTTTACCGTCAACATGGCATGCGTACAGTGTACATGTGTTGGCAAGTACAGACACACAAATATGCACGTTCACACACATTCAGACTAGTATTTACTGCACTGTATGATTGTGTTTATTTGTACTTCTCTGTCATGACAACTACTACAAATATGAGTCAGAGCTTCTGCTGTGAGTGTGTGAGAGGTTTGAAATAGAATTGTTATAACAATCTGTTCTTTCTGTATTGTTATATATCGGCTTCATACTGCTCTAACCACACCACGGTTCACTAAAGTCTACTCAGGAAGGACATATTCTTTAATATAATTAAAAAAAAAACTTTAAACCTCTGTCCTTATTGGAGTGAGATGTATGTTGGATTTAGCTCAGCCCTGTTTTTGATGGATCAAATGCATAACAATCTGTTCTTCCTGGTTTGACACTATTGGAATGTGTTTCCTAAAATCTAAATGTCAGTGGACGGAGGATAACGCAGCAGAGGCTGACTATGCAGTGAGGTGTGGAGTGGATCAAGAGACATAGTGAACATCAACCTCATATGTAAAAAACTAGGACATGGACTTTGAGTTTGGCTACCGGAGTTTTGAACCGGCTACCTTGTGGTTTCAGGACGAACACTCTCTCCATGAACATGAGAACTTTACATATTACAAAAGTACAAAGTACACGGACATAAAACGACGTTAATAAATACATAGCAAAATGCCTGTACTTTCGTGGAAATGTTTACGTTACGCCGTTAACAGGTTATGCTTGCGCATGCGCGACTCGACGATTCTTGCCGTTTTGCTAAAAGCCTCCGTGAGATCGGCTTTTCTGCTGTTGCGTCTCTCAAAACAATATAGATATAAACTCAACATTGAGCATGAATTGAGAGCGGCCGTATCAAATCTACAACCCTGTTTTAAAAATATTTGTAGAGGAAAGCAGCTCACTGCAGCCACTAATACTGACACAACCTGATGCTCACACATCTGCACTAATTTTGTTTTGCACAGGTTGAACGTTATTGTTATTAACTTGAAAATATATTCAGTGCAAAACAGGTTATTTGCAGCCACAATAAGTATTCTTTTGCCAAATATTAGTTATTTTTTGCACAGATAGAACTTTATTTGCATTGTTCTAACAAAGTGATTGCACGTGTTATTAGTTTTTGTCTGATGGAGCAATCTGGTTTACTTGAAAGGGATGGAGGAGTCACAAAAGATTGGACCATTTTGTTTCAATTTTGTTGGGGCGGTGGCCCGAACATTTTTCTTCCTCCAAAGTGGGGCCTGACAGAAAAAGTTTGAGAACCACTGAAGTAATGTGATTGTGTCGGTAAGCCGGTGCACGGTCCAATCAGCGTCCTCTGAGGAGCTGCTGGCAGCTATGGGCGGGGCTTAGGGGTTGTTTGTTTTAAACAACAATTATAGACCTCTACACAATTAAACACTCTTAAAGAGCTTAGCATAGATGCTGCAATAGCATCAGGATGTTCAGTCTCTACTTGGGTAGACATTACCCAGTACTATGTACTTTTTGTACGTAGCAAATAGTTAATAAATGCTCTGAATGTTAAATACAGCTCCTTGAAAGGAAAACAAAATATATATTTCCGTATCTTTAATTTTAGATTAACTACAGTACATCATAGTAGAAAACTTGGCTGATTAGGAAGACAAAAAGACACGCTTTTCGTAATACAGAATGTGTTGTCTCTGTGAATGTTCATACTTTTCTCTCAGTTTTGGTGTGACGTGGGTGTGTACAGCCACATATCTCATCTGGTACACAGCTGCTTCTTTTCACCCAACAGCATGGTGGTACAGTGGGACAGGGAAATGCGTGATAAATTAATGTTGTGACTCCCAGACACGCCTGTGAATGAGTAATAACACAGTGAACCTTTTCCATGCTTCTGCCTGGTCATGTGACTCATGGATGAGGATAGAAATATTATCCCAAAATAAAGATGCATGTATGTGTGGTGTGTTTTTGTATGGATGGGCCACAAACAGTAAGTAATGACTCATTCTTACCTCTCGCACCAGCTTTATTTACCACAGCGGCAACAAACATGGCAACACACTATCCAGTCCCGCTGTGGGGCAGCCCTAAATATTCACTCCCTTTGTACCACTTGTTGATCTTTTTGTTGTGCATACATTTAGCTTCAGTAAGTTTGTTGTTTACAAGCTTGAACAAAGTATGAGATATATTCAACAGTATCGTGACACAGTGTCTTCAAGAAACTTTTGTTCGTAGATCACATCTTTTGAAGTTTTCAAGTTGCTGTTTATTTCCTGAATGAATAAACTGTAACTTAACAGGAATAGTCTCGTGACTCGTCAGAGAAAAGTGTTGGAAATTCTACGGCAGCGTCACACATTATTAGTAATTAGTAGAGTTGTGGATAGAGTTAATGTTGATATCCATCCATCCATCTATTTTCATCCACTTACCTGGGATGTTGATATCCCATTACAATACAATACAGCACCCACAGCTTATAGTAGGGGATATTATATCTGTTTTCAATTAACTATACTGTAAACTCTCTCGCTGTGGAGAACAAAAAGTTCTACTGTGTTCACACTATTATAAAATAAAAGGTATGCAACATGCCTATAATGGGTACTACTACCATTTTTACTACCGCAGGGTACTCGCCGTCACATAATACCACAGTGATTGCAGGTAAATCCCTGACTCATAACACACACGCAGGCACGCACACACTCAGGAGAAGGTGGTCTCAGGTAGAAGTGGACACAATAGAGTGTTTGTTCTGTCCGGCAGTTTGATCGGGAAGAGCGCTGTGTTGGGGGAGAAGAGAGAAGATGAACGGGGGTGGGCAGTTAAAGTGTGTGGAGGGAATGTTGGGGTATTTCCTGGAAAACACAATCTGAACAAAAAGAGCCTGGAATGTCCCTCTGATAATGTGTCAAGTGGCCTTCATCAGATACTCATCATGTTCACTGCTTTTTGTTTCTCATTTTTTACATTTTTCTACCTTGGCTTTCCTCATCTCTGTCTGACCTTTGGGTCCCCATTGTTAGTCAGAATGTAACAACCCAAGGAACAATAACCCCCATTATTATGCTGACTGGGAGTTTGGAGGAGCAGCCTGAGGAAAGGAGGGGGACGAGAGGACAGGTACAGAGGGAGAGGAGGAGCAGACAGGTGGCACAAAGAGGGGAGGAGAGGAAGGAGAGGTATGGGTACAGAGGGAGGCGAGGAAAGTAGGGAAATTTAAGGGAAATGCAGTCAAGGAGCAGATAGGGTTGGCCAGGGAGAGGCTGTAGTGTAGGGGGGAGATAGCTTCGAAGGAGGTTAAGGTCACTGGATTAGTAGGTCTACACCGCTAACAACGTAGAAGTTCTGCAACTGTGGGACCAAACAGTGAAAGTGGTTCCTTGTTCCTTGTCATTCCTTGAGTTGTTCCTTTAATGTCTAAAGAAGAAAATCCAAAATGCCTCCTCACTAACTGATTTGGGTACTATCCTATAAAAAATTGTGCAGCAGCACAAACAATGATACATGTGACATTTGTTAGGCCTAACTTTATAATTCCACCAAAGCATTTCAACTGGACTTGTTTTTCGTTTTGGTCCTCGAGTCGTCAAATGAGGACGACAGAGATGTAAGAGAGGAGGGAAATGTTGGAAGGAGAAAGTGGCAGGAAGGAAACCAGGCATGTCGAATGTTTTCTTTGATTCGATAGGAAACATTTTCTTACAGTATCTCCAGTTGTTTCCTGGCACATTGATGGAAAGTATCACTATTACAGTCCAATGCTGTGTAATGAACAGAAAATCCACTCATGTACACAACAGCTAACTTTGAAGTTACAGACACAGGCTCTAAGATTATTTCTAAGGACTTGACTAAGGGTTACATTTGCCCCCTCAGAATGGACACCTTATTGTTATTCCTTCAGCTATCAAGACAAACAGACAAAAGTATCTATATATTTAATAGAAATGACCGATACTTGAGACTACTCTAGGTTTTGGTTCCCAGGTTCAATGTGTCACTTTTTACAGCTGGAAACATACAGGCGTAATCAATCACATAGGAAAATCTGCATTAGGTTTACAAGGACCAGCGCTTTATCATTGTCCACATGTAGTGGGGCTGTCGTTAATGTTATTGGTAACACCTGTGTGCACAGGTGTAAATAAAACAACTAATGAGGTCTGAAATCCATTGAGCTGCTTCAGTGTTGTGCATGTCAGCACACTGTCACACTGTCGTGGCTTACCGGGACACTTGAATGTAACGTGGCCTTCGTTAATGTCATTAGTAACACCTGTGTGTTTCCTACTGTGAGTCAAAGTCAAAATGTCTGCCGTAAGAAAGGTTTAAAGTTTTGAAATATTCATCAATATAATCAGTCGGGTTGGGCTGGTTTAAAGGATTCTGTGTCAAGAGGTGTAACCTAGCCTCCTGCTTTGGTCTGCACTGCTCTAACTTTGATGATGATGATGATGACCACCGTGGTCTTAGGTAAACGGTTGTTACTGTATAGGGAAATGAGCTGAGCTGTTTTTAATGATAAGGGATGTGCATGGCAGGATGATCGTTCACATAAAGAGACATGTTCAATACTCTTTGCTCTCCCCCTCCACACTAGTTACATACATTCTGCCTTACAATGACAGGTACAGGACAGGTGGAACTAATCAGTTTTGGCTCTCTACCATCACAAGTGACTGTTATGATATTGGTGTTGGGTGTCCTGTCTTGTTGTGAAGTCCTTGTCTTGTGTGTCCTCTGTCCCTGCACTTCCTCCCCTGTGATTGTCTGTCTGCCTTGTTCCCTGATTGTGTATTCCTTTCACCTGTGCTGCCCTCCTCTTGTATTTAAACCCTGTCTGTCTCCTGTCCCCTTGTCGTGAGTAGTCTTGTCCCTGTCTTTTGGAGCTCTGTTTTTGTTTGTTCCACATCCCGTTTTGAAGCCTGTCCTAAGTTTTGTTTTATTAGAATACATTTACTTTCAACTGTTGCTCGTGCGTTTGGGTCCTCTCCTTACCCCACACCTGACAGTGACCTTGTAAGCCCTGGCAGTTAGCCAACATGCTTCCTGTAACTGACACACCAGAATGGATTTATTCATGTTAATAATCAAACATGTGTTGTCCAATCTTTTACATGTCTGCAATAAAGTAGAGAGGATAAGAGGGGCAGAAAGGGACACACTGGTCAACACATATATATATATATATACTGTACATGCACCACAGGACAAACGTGGCTTTGTCCTAGTTTAAAACTTTGTTCTTGCTTTGTGGAAAAATGCTAGACTTTAGACTATTGATCCAATCAGCCTTCGCCAGAAAATGTGCAGCATGCCCCTTCACACTGATACAAGCTGATACCGGTCATTGTGCTGATGTTTGTTGTAGGGCGGCTGAAGCATCCAAAAAAAGCTCAAATTACCAGCAACTAGCTTCTGCCATGTATTCATTAATTTGCCATAAGTATATCTGTCAACCACAAAAAGGATAACTTTAGATCACTGTTATATTAGTTATTCTTTTAATTTCATCAACCCGAGTCTTCTTCAGCCATCTGTGTTTGCTGTTTTCTTATGTGTCTTGAGTGCTGCTGGGTATGCGCTTAATATGGAATGTTTGCGCGTGACATGTGACATACTCTGTGTTTATAATCATGTCAAAATTAGTCTAGCAACGATTAATCGATTAGTTGTCAACTAATTACAACTAATTTTAAAAGTTCTCAGATTCCAGCTTAATAAATGTGAATATTTTCTAGTTTCTTTACTTCTCTATGACCGTAAACTCAGTATCTTTTTTTGAGTTGTGGACAAACCAAGACATTTAAGAACATTATCTTGGGCTTTGGAAAACTGATCACCATTTTCATACCAAACAACTCGATTAATCAAGAAAGCAATCGACATATCCATTGACAATGAAAATACTCGTTAGTTGCAGCTCTAAATAAGTGTATGTACACTCGTTTCTATGTGTGCGGTCTGTGTCTGCAGGGAACAGGGGCATCTCTCTGACCTTTGTGTTGACCCCCTGCCGTGTGATCGGGGTGTGCATGACACTGATGACCTTGGGAGCCATTGGAGCAGCCGTCTGGGCCGTAGGTCAGACCGCATGCTTTCACACACACATAGTGACACACATTTTTGTCAAATATATGATGACCATAATAAGATGTTTAAAAATCTGATGATCAGTCTGTCAGTATTTGCCATCGTGTATTGTATTGACTTAAAATTCCCCTTCTGTAGTCACGTATTGCACAATGGAAGAAGACACGGGATTGTATGATGGTGAGTAGAGGACAGGAGTTCTGATAATAAGTTGTTTGTCTGTCTGTAACAGAAACAAAACGCAAACTAAACTGCAGTTAATACATATATCTGATTATTTCTACAGTGTATGTATTTTGACACAGGTCCAGTTTCAGATTCATTTATTTTTAAATGGGTATAATGAAATGAAATAACAAATGTAAAATAGGTTTTATGAATTATAAGAACAGACTTCACTCAGAGGTTTAATGTACAAACAAGCAAAGAGAGTTTTGTTTGTGGTCTCTTCTATGTTGCTCAATAGGAGCTGATCTTATAAAAATTACACATATGATCATCACAGTGAGAAAAGAAGGAAGTTAGCAGCAGTGTGTGCTATTGTACCAACTGTGTTTAAAAGGTGACCCCGTGTCATTTCCTGCAGTCCAGGTAAGTTCTGCTGACCAACGTCTCCGAGTCTTTGACTCTGCCCAGAGGAGGTGGCGTCAGGTGTGTTCCTCCTCAGCCGATGAGCTGCTAGCTAGCATCAGCTGTGAAGAAGTGGGCTTCATCAGGTGAGACATTCATTTTTATAAGTATATCTCCATGTTTTCATGCAGCGCAGTGGGACACAGGACTGAAGTGTGTGTGCGTCTGTTTCAGTGTGGTGAATCACTCCGTCACGTCAGTGCCAGAGGCTGCCGGAGATGGCGGGGAGTTCTTCTGTGTCAGACCGCAAGAGCTCAGCTACGGCAAGAAAATCAAAGACTCCTTGTTCCCATGGTAACACACACCTGTCTGTTTGATCACCTGTCTCACAGCAGGATAACCTTCTACCACACTGTCCTCTCTGTTGCTCCTGCCGCCTTGTCTTTCACTTGCCTACTCAAAGACAAAGAGAAAGCTGAACCGTTACTCCGTGTGGCTGTTTCCTTTTTGTCTGTCAGGCTGTTGCTAACTTTGTCTGTCTTTGTTTCAGTGACTGTGAGAGCAGGGAGGTCCTCACACTGTTGTGTCAAGGTAAGACGTGAGCTCAGATCTATGTGCTGGGCTTGTCCTGCTGCAATACCTTGATATACGTGCTTGTTCTTCTTCCTTCCTTCCTGCTGCTGTCAGGCTGCACAACCAACTGAGCTAGGAGTAGACCACAAAAACTTAAAAACACTTCGATCACTTTGGTTACTTTAACCACTTCAACTGGTGCAATATAAATACATGTGTTATCTTGTCTGTATATATAATACTGCTATCGTGGATTCTTTACTGTTTTCATTTCTATTTTACTAGTTTTTACTTGTTTTTTTAATCTTATTTTACTACGTGTCTCTTGTGTGCACTCTGCTGTAATCCTGCAATTTACCCACTGCGGGACAAATAAAGGATTATCTTATCTTATCTTATCTTCTTACTGTCTGGTGTTTTATTCAGTCTCTCTTTCTTTCTGCTCATCTCACGCTCACTTACTTTTTTTTGTTGTCCTGATATTAAATGTTTAATTCTCTCACCTACAGTTTACCCAGACGGTAAACGCTCTCCTCTCTCTCCTGGCAGACTGTGGCAGGCGTAGTTTTGCAGCAGACCGTATAGTTGGCGGCATGGTCGCCAGGCAGGGCAGTTGGCCTTGGCAGGTCAGTTTGGAGTACGACGGAGTTCATCAGTGTGGAGGAACCATCATCTCAAACCGCTGGATTGTCTCAGCAGCTCACTGCTTCAGAGAGTCAGTAATCCAGCCTGATTTTATACAGGAACCGTATTTTATTGTCAAGCACATTGTGGACAAATTCTATGTATGTATATATGTGTGTGTATATGTGTGTATATATATATATATATATAATTTGTTTTTATTTCATTCCAGGCGATATCGTTTCGTTAATCGCTGGCGTGTGCTGCTGGGCTCCATCTATAGTAAACCAGTCAACGCCAACGTGGTGGAGGTGAACACCATTGTTTACCACAGCAGCTACCTGCCCTTTGTTGATCCTAGCATTGATGACAACAGCAGGGACATCGCTGTCCTGGCCCTCACCCAGCCCCTCACTTTCAACGGTAGGCCAGGCGGAGGCATGCGCACCTATTCATGAGACACACTCATCGACACACACCTGAATCTTTCATTGCATGATGACAACGATTAGCGATGAGGAAGAACGACAAAGACCTGGAGAGAACCAGATAGACACAGAGAGGCAGTCATTATAGTCATTTGTCTGCTTTCTGTCTCCTGTTTCCCAGATTGGACTCAGCAGGACAAAAGTTCTTTTATTCAACATAATTATATCAGCACTGAGCAGTAACTACCGGTTCCTCTCGGGTTTGAAGCTCTCTTTGTAATCCCAGGACTCCTCTAGTTAAATATCCACACTTTGATAGGGAGGAAGGTAAATGCGCTTACAAGACTCATCTTTCTGTGTGTGTGGTTTGCTCAGACCTTATAGGTCTGAGAGAGACAGAGGCTGGCTTTGTGTGACGGAGTATGTCACCGCTCTGCACATATTTAACAGTCGAGCAACTATGTTAAACTTCAGTCAACATACTTAATGGGTTTTGAGGAAATGACAAATATCTAAATGCAAATACACTATATTAACATTATCTGTACCAACAAAGAGACCCATGCTGAGATATGGACATTCAGCAGAGGAACAAAGCAGTGGCTCAAGTTTATGAAATGTAAATTAAACTTGATTTACAGGCAAATTGGAAAAGAAAATTGTGGTTGTTCCCACCAGTTTTTAGATAAGTGTCATTGATGTTGATTAAAAACATGACCCACCTTGAAGAAGAGGAAACTTGAAGTAGAAATGGTTGAAGCAATGTATAAGTAGGTCACCTCTGACATCTAGTGTTCGTCTTTCAGAATTACAACCACAACATGACACTAAAGGATATTCTAAGTTGAATTAATCAGTGTCAGTGCTGTTGATAGACTAGTCGAAAAACATGTGGTTTATAGCTTTATAAAGCAAAGATGTCACATATTATACATTTGAAGTGAGAACAAGACAGAAGCTGACACGTTTTCTTTTGTAAACATAACTGAGATCTACATACTCAAAACATTAATATGGTATATAATTCCGTAAGAATGATGGTTCTTGCCCACTGATTTACAATGACTGTATTTCACCACTTCTTGTCTCCTGACACATGTTGCAGTGGTTTGGATGATTGCGCGTGTGTTTGACGGTGAAGTATTATTTCATGAGTTTATTTGCATCCTAATACATATGTTTGTGTGTAGAATACATCCAGCCTATTTGCCTGCCAGCCTACGGTCAGAGGCTGATAGATGGACAGATGGGAACAGTAACAGGCTGGGGAAATGTAGATTACCATGGTGAGTCGTCTGCATTTCACTCCAGCTGTACTGTAATACACTGCAGAACATTTGATGTTGGATGACATTGTTTGCATGTGCTATCATAACAAACGGCACCAGTGTACGCTTTGATCTACATAAATACATAGAAAGGTAATAAAGGCTTGATAATTAGATTTTTTACTATGACTCATAGCAATTAATACTTATTTTTTAGATGGGGAAAAAAAACCTCCGAAGTATTGTTTTAAATTGTTTTTGCTTTCTCACTTGCAGGTATTCAAGCAGATATTCTCCAGGAAGTGAACGTCCCCATCATCAGTGACGCCGTCTGCAACGCTCCTGACTACTATGACAATCAGATCACCACCAGCATGTTCTGTGCTGGTTACGAGAAAGGAGGCACCGATTCCTGTCAGGTCAGAGTGGGAATGTGTTTTTTTGGTGGATAAAGGCTTTGGGGTTCCTAATTGGGAAGTTGCATGCGTTGATATCTCCTCACATGTTGGTCTGCTTTGTTAAATCTGATGCTTGTTTCTGACTATAATCTGAAGGTATGTGTGTGCACGATGTGTATACCTGGTTGTTTTGAGTATCTTACATACTTGATATTCAATGCTATGTTATATTGTGTGTGAAGTGCTATGATCCTCTGTGGTTTCAGGGAGACAGCGGCGGTCCTTTTGTGGCAGAAGACTGCTTGTCTAAGACCAGGCGGTATCGTCTGCTGGGTGTGGTGAGCTGGGGAATAGGCTGTGCCATGGCCAAGAAACCTGGCGTCTACACCAGAATCTCCCGATTTCTGCCCTGGATATCTACGGCCATGAGGGTGAGCGCCTGTGCACATTTTTTATTACATGTTTTTATTCTAACACTGTTTGTATTGTATTGTGTTGTTGCAAAGCTTTAATGCACAACCAAGGGAGTAGCGATAGCTGAGCCTCCACCAGCGAGTTAATTGACGGCCCCTAACTACAGAAACAGAACAGTAACTTGCGTTCAGGTTATCTATAAATCACTCACTAAAATGTCTCTTCACACACACAAAATATGTAATACTTAAACCAAATTAAGGAATCAAAATGTCTTAATGAAGGGCTGTGCCAACACCAAATACACACACGCTTATGTTACATGCATGCTTCAGGATTGGTGTTTAAGTCATCTACAACCTATAGTTTCTTCTCGTGACATTACAGTATGTTGAACAGTTTATTCTCTCATCTCTCCCATCCAGAACTATCACAACTCACCGGGGCTTCACAAAATGGCTCGGACATGAGATTCCTGCTCCCATGTCTCCACTTTTTCTACTCTAATATTAAAAGACCTGGAAGATGTCAACAGGGGGCAGTTGGACAGAGGGATGAAAGTCTTCACGGTTCCAAATTGTCCTGCTTACCTAAAGTTTTTATTTTTATTAAGGATTTAACTTGTTCCTGAACCTTCCCACATTGTTAAATGCCCACCAAGACCATACTCCTCAATAGATACCCGGGATTTAAAATACACAGACAAAGCTCTTAAAGAAACATGACGTTTTAAACAGATCAGCAAAGAGTTATTGAAGTTGATTAACATTATTATTATGAAGCACAGTTTTGATAAAAGTGCAAAAGAGAGAGAATTATACATTTCCTATCCTGGATTTAAGATACCAGTTTTGTCAAATATGAGATTCAGTCAAGTTAGAAATAACCACTATAACTTGTGCGCTAAACAGCAATAAGTTGAATTGAGACTTTAAAAGGCTCAGGTTCACCTTGAGAAAATTACAGGGATTCACACAATAATAGACTCAACTCCTTTTGTAGAGATTTTATTTTGTTCCACATGATTCCTTTTCGTCAGTGTCAGACTTCCTTCTGCCAGTGTGCACAGCAAACCCCAGTGAGTGCAGACGGCACCGTTGGTGTGTAGTTAACATCTTGTGAAAACCCAACGCAGTACTTTTACATTGTGCAACACTAAGACGCGGGCAGACACACACACACAAACTAAAATGTCAGTAATTTATGCTAATGGAGAGCTAAAATATTCCCTGGTAGACTTTCTTTTGTAAAATCCCAGAGTCACATCGTAAGAGTCTCATTTTATAAGTCACTTTTACTTGTTTGATCTTTTTATATGCAGTAGCCTGATTTTTGTATGAAACATAATTATTCATTCAAGGTCTGTCTTTATCAAATCCCCACATGGAACTGGTCAAAATTATGCTTGTATTGAAATCAGTATTTTTGTTATCGCCTTGTAAATATTAGTCAATGTCGTGTTTGTGTAGATGTTTATTTGAGACATGTTACAGATGTCTTCATGATCCACAGATTTAAAACCTAAATCATGTTCTCTGAAAATATTTCTTTCACCCCACCACATATTGATTAGCAGATTTCAAATTCTGATGTCTCATCATACTAACGGTGTATACTCATGATCCTCCATGACCAATGTATAGTATTATATACTAAAACACCCTCTCTGCTCCTGAAATTCAGCATAAACCACCACAAAGTATTTCAAAGTTTTCAATTAGACAGGTTTGATACTTGTATAGCTATTTGAACTTATTTTGACTTGGCCTAAATAAAGGAACATGAACACAAATGTAAAATCATTTCTTTCATTTCCAGCTCAAAAGAATGTGATTTATTTTGCATTCATGAAAACTACTCACCACCAGTTCCTCTGAAATACAGTTAACACATGAACATTTATGATGTGTGTGAGAGAAAAGAATATTGTAAAAGTAAATTGTTGCATCGGCTATTGTGTTGAAACGATAACAATTTGCCCAGTCATTGTGTAATGATATCACAGTTTACTTCTAAATCATTAATACCAACTGTACAGACTGCAGTGAAACATATTCATACTGGAAGAAATAAAAACAGAAATCTGAGTATCGGTATTCAGTGTGTATGACTGTACAAACTAATACAGTACAATACAAAAGATGCTCTAATATCTCTATTCAACCCTCCTGAGAGACTGAGCTTTGAACCTCATGACAGACAACATAGGTTTCTTGATGATGATTTAGTCAAACTCAGCTGGAATTAGCCAGGGAAGTGTAGATCACAGAGTCGGCATTCTCTCCATCTTTGGACCTGAAAAGGAAGTCATGCTATTAGTGACTTTTTACTAAACTGCAGCATGTGACTGCCATGATGAAGACATGCCGACAGCAGCATTGATGCCCTACTGACAGATGCCTCAGCCAAGCATGATTTATTTATTTGTTATTCATAAACTCTTCATTAAATGCACAGAATATCAGGGCAGTAGCTTCCACATAGGTCATATCCTCTTTAATATGTCCTCTTGGAATTAGCTGGTTTCAATGACCTGATTTGGGTGGTGGGGGCTGATGGCATATAAAGTCAATGCAAAGAGGTGAGAAATACAAATGTGTGCTCATCTGGGATGCTAATTGGGACAAATTAAAACTGAGAAAAGAAATGTGCACTAATCCCAAATTATTTCACTGAGAGAATGTGCAAGTTTTTTGTTGTTTTGTTTTTACATTTCTTTGGTCAGTTAGGTTGTAGTTATCAATAATGGGACATTTCCATTTTTTTTCTGTGAAGGTCAAAGGTCTTGAAGTGTTCTTTAACGTTATATATAACGTACAGTAACAGCTGAATAAACGCTACATATGAACTTGACCGTCAGTGAGTAATAAGGTGCGCTGTGATCAGGTCAATGTTTGGACCGTAAACCTACCCGGAGTTGTCTATGTGGAGAGAACTGGGGTTTCTGGGTGTAATGGTCCCTGTTGAGTAGGTAACCTTATCTTCATGTGACCCGGGAGCCTGCGTGGAGAGGAGACGAGTCACAACAAAAGTCAGATCAAGTTTTCTGCTGACTGATCCCTTTACTTCTCGTTATTTTTGCACTGTTGGCGCCCATTGGGAACTTTGGTTCGAAAGTTCCGGTTCGAAAGAAAATGTCATTTAATGGCAACACATCTCACTTCTTCAAATAATTGTCTCTTGCTAGAGCACAGAGCATTTTTGTGTGTGAAAGGTTTCCTTCGTCTGCGTTACTGGTTGTGAGTTTACTCAGAATAATTTAATGAGTAGTATTACATTGTTCTTGTTTAACCAGGTGAGTCATTAGGTCAAATTCTTATTTATAATAGCGGCCAGGTAAATATATTAGATGTACTCACTTTTTTCTTTGCACTGGTCCTCCGTTTTATCCTACCAAGACAACAAAAAACTAAATAAAAATCATTGATAGGAACACTGAGAACAGAACATCCTTAAATGTTTCTCAATCTTTGATGTGACATTTTAGGGAAGTTGTTCTGAAACGATGGGAAATCCAGAAGCTTGCTACTCCTATAAACTTATGCTCCGTACACAGACTGACCATCCCATTTGTCTCGCTATGTTAGATATGAGCTGTAAAAAAATTGCGTGTATTAAAAAATAGCTTTTTTAAGACATTTATTAATCTATCAGACAGCAACTCCTGATAATATGTCTCTTTGCAAATACAGTCAAAACTGAATATATAGAATGATCCATCTATAATATATTTTGTGATTAGACACTAATGATATTTAAAGTTTGAACTACTCACTAAAGATCATCATTCAGTATGTTAAAACATAAAACACAGCGTCAACTATATCAACATATTCAACAGATTAATATACCTGTACACAAAGTATGTGGTTAAAAGTAGCAGCATGATAACTAACCTGTGTATCACACAAAACGACACGTGCAGCCATGACAACATTACACATAAAAAGTTACACAACATGTGAAAAAAGAGAAATCTAAGAATAGAAATGAGTCAGTCACACTCAAACATTCAGTGACTCACCAGAACAAAAGCAGAGCCGCCACAAAAACCAAGACTCCTACTCCAGCTAAGATTTTGAGGGCCTGGCGACCTGCGGAGAAACACACTCTGGTTAGATTCCCGTTGGCGGATTGGAAAACTAAGCACTGCCACTAACGAACGCAAAATTAAGATCATGTTTTCGAGAAGAACAAAGCAGCCGTAGAAGATGAATAGGATACAAACCATGGTCCTTTTCCTTCAAGGTGAGCAGCACCTCCGTTGAGTTGCTTCCCCCCAGTGGGTTCCTGGCCTGGCAGAGGTAGTAGAGGCCAGTGTGGGACGCCTCCACAGAGGGGAGAGACAGCACTGGTCCTGATCCCACCTGCAGCAGAGAGCTGGAACTGGAACCATTATTCCTGTACCAGGTGTACATGTCTGCTGCAGGGTTAGCGGCACTGCTGCAGGTCAGATTCACACCGCTGCCCTCAACAAAGTGTGGCGGGTCCATTGAAATAGAAACGTTTTCTGGACGGTCTGAAACAAGTAAAAAAAAAAAACACTGCACATCTTAACACTTTTATTCTAAAATGAGAGAGGAATCAAAAGGGCTCTCGCAATGCTAGAAATGAAGATAACCTACCGAAGCAGTGGTTTTTCAACCTGGGGGATAAATGTGAGGGGTCACACAATGATTGAAGGCATTAACATGATAACTGAAGGACTAAAAACAAATTGGCTTCCCCACCCATACCCTTCTCTAATTTTGTTTTATTTGCTTTGGAAATACTGGAAATGTTCATCTCTAAGATTCATTCAAATGAATAGTCGCTGAACATCACACTAAGGCCATAACCTGAGGGGAGGGGGTCACACATGCTTCATTTTAAGGGGCCACAGGCCTGAAAGATAAGCAACCAAAGAAATAGAGTGCATTCGTTAGACTCTAATATATATTAGATTATATGCACTAGTCAAAATATCTCAGTTTTATGGACTGAATTATATCTCCATCCCTCCTGTCAGCTCACATTTCTAGATCTCTAAATGAAACCATGTCCAGATGCCCTCTGCTTTCCCTTCTTTCCCCATCACCTGACTGCCACACTCATCCACACACCTGTTCCCACTTCCCTAATCAGCTCTGCCTGACCGTTCCCGCTCACCTGCATCTCATTCCCTCGTCAGACACACTCCACAAATACATATCCTCTGAACTGTTGTCAGTTCATCATGCTGTGTGCTTTCTGCCTGTTGTTCTAATCCCTGTTTCTCTTCACTAGCAACTGTGACAAGAAAAGTCAAACATGTTTTTCAGACATTATCTCCAAATTAAGTATAATTTATATTTCATGAAATATGTATTTTAAATCAGATACATCTCTTTAAATTATTTCCCCCTATAAGGTGATAAACTGAGTATTTGTAAACTCCTCTGTCCCTGAGCCTTTCACACATCCTGACAACAGATGGACAGACTGGAGCTTTGAACTGCCAATTGACTGTTTGTTGCATTGTGCTTTTTAATGTGTGTGTGTGTGTGTGTGTGTGTGTGTGTGTGTGTGTGTGTGTGTGTGTGTGTGTGTGTCTAAATGGCAAGCGTCTATCCACAACACAGGTTTCTGTAACAACACGTACATTTTAAACCGGACACTTCAACACACTTACACTGGACATCAAGGTGAACCTCAGTAGAGTTAATCAGGTCGAAGCCCCTCAGGCTGATGTTATTCCAGGCCTGACAGTAGTACAGTCCACTGTGGCTGAGCTGGAGGTCAGAGATGGTGTGATTCTGCCCTGAACTTAGAAAGTGTCCATCTTTATACAGGCTGTATCCACTTTGGGTCACAGGTGGGTTGGCATCACTGCTACAGGTGAGAGTCACCCAACTTCCTTTGACGGCTGATGGATCCACTGACAACGTGACATTACTGGGAGCATCTGACAGACAGGAGATTCACAGAGTGAACACATATACCAGTGAATCACAATGAAAAGTGGGTATGTGAGAAAGTCATGGAGCAAAAATGCAAATCTATATTCTCGTAATTTCTTCTTTTTAATTGGAGGTTAACGTTTAGGAGGTGCCAAAAGCACTTTTTTTTGTTTGACATCTTTCATCTCCAAATTATTTAGCCTGACTTTTAGGCTTCGACACGGGATCATTGCATCACAATGTCACTTGACTGACTGTTGTATTGTACTTTTTAATATATATTTGTTGACACCTCTTGAATGCAGCATGATAACTAACATGTGTGTCTAAATGGAAAGCGTCTATCCACAACAACACAGGTTTCTGTAACACATTCAAACGTGTACATTTAAAACCAGACAACTCAACACACTTACACTGGACATCAAGGTGAACCTCAGTAGAGTTAATCAGGTCGAAGCCCCTCAGGCTGATGTTATTCCAGGCCTGACAGTAGTACAGTCCACTGTGGCTGAGCTGGAGGTCAGAGATGGTGTGATTCTGCCCTGAACTTAGAAAGTGTCCATCTTTATACAGGCTGTATCCACTTTGGGTCACAGGTGGGTTGGCATCACTGCTACAGGTGAGAGTCACCCAACTTCCTTTGACGGCTGATGGATCCACTGACAACGTGACATTACTGGGAGCATCTGACAGACAGGAGATTCACAGAGTGAACACATATACCAGTGAATCACAATGAAAAGTGGGTATGTGAGAAAGTCACTTGCTTTAGGCAGGGCCTGCTGTGTGTTGTTACTCTGGCTTGTCTGTGTGTTTTGCAGGTCCCTAGTAGGCGGAGCTTATCAGCGCAACTGGAAGCACTGGCCAGTCTCCCAGGAGTATTTAAGTATTTACCTGTCTGCTCCAGTGCTCGGGGGCTGGATCTCCGTTCCTCCAGCACCATGTTTTGTTTGCCTCACCTCATACTTTAACTTGTTGTGTGTTTATCAATAAATGTACCTTTCCCATTTAAAAACCCTGTGTGTCTCCCGTCTTTGTCATGGCTTAAGAGCCGGGTCGTGAAAGTCACTGCATGGAGCAAAAATGCTAATCTATATTCTTGTAATTTCTTCTTTTTAATTGGAGGTTAATGTTTAGGAGGTACCAAAAGCACATTTGTTTTTTTTGTTATCTTTCATCTCCACTAGACAGTCAAAGCATCACATTATTTAGCCTGACTTTTAGGCTTCGACACGGGATCATTGCATCACAATGTCACTTGACTGACTGTTGTATTGTACGTTTTAATTTACATTTTTTGACACCTCTTGAATGCAGCATGAGAACTAACATGTGTGTCTAAATGGAAAGCGTCTATCCACAACAACACAGGTTTCTGTAACACATTCAAACGTGTACATTTAAAACCAGACACTTCAACATACTTACACTGGACATCAAGGTGAACCTCAGTAGAGTTAATCAGGTCGAAGCCCCTCAGGCTGATGTTATTCCAGGCCTGACAGTAGTACAGTCCACTGTGGCTGAGCTGGAGGTCAGAGATGGTGTGATTCTGCCCTGAACTTAGAAAGTGTCCATCTTTATACAGGCTGTATCCACTTTGGGTCACAGGTGGGTTGGCATCACTGCTACAGGTGAGAGTCACCCAACTTCCTTTGACGGCTGATGGATCCACTGACAACGTGACATTACTGGGAGCATCTGACAGACAGGAGATTAAGAGAGTGAACACATATACCAGTGAATCACAATGAAAAGTGGGTGTGTGAGAAAGTCATGGAGCAAAAATGCAAATCTATATTCTCGTAATTTCTTCTTTTTAATTGGAGGTTAACGTTTAGGAGGTGCCAAAAGCACTTTTTTTTTGTTTGACATCTTTCATCTCCAAATTCTTTAGCCTGACTTTTAGGCTTCGACACGGGATCATTGCATCACAACTTGAGCTTTGAAATTCTTGGTTCAAGCGTCATTATTATTGTGTACTTACATTGAACATTCAGAGCCACGGAGGCAGATCTGGCCGTCTGTTGTCCCAGGACGGCACAGTAGTACCTCCCAGCATCCTCTCTCTCTGCCTGGAAGACTGGATTTGGTGCAAGTTGTCCATCTCTGAACCAGACAATGTTTATCGGTGTAAGGCAACCCGACACACAGGTCAGGTTGACGTTGTCTCCCTCTGTCACAGTGCTCGGCTGTACAACAGAGGTCAACTCTGAATCGGAAACAGAAGCGGATTCATTTTATTACAACAAATTCAATTCATGAGGAAGTCTCCTTCATCCAGCATTTAGGTGTTACCTCTTACGGACAAATGAGCGGCTGTTTCACTTCTCCATCTGTTGAGTGTTGTCACAAAAGTTAAAAAGTATTCTCCTTCATCGGTGTGTTGAACATCATTGACCTTCAGACTACAGTCACTCCGGTAGTTGCCCACATATGTAAAGTGGTTTGGAGGTGAAGTGAGTTCAGAAAGGAGAAACTTCTTCCACTCGCCAGCTACATACTGGGCTTTAGACCAGCTGACTGCAGTGACAATATGACCCCATGGATAGTCATACGTGCACTTAATAACCACTGATGTCCCTTTCAAAGCACACTGATCTTCGACGGTCACCCTCCAGTTACCACTCAAGACACCTTTGAAAAAAAATATGAAAAAAGGTACAGTCAATTAAATTTAGCTATGGATTTGGCAATATATTTTAATAAAATACTTAAATGAGCTTATATGAAGGGTCTTCATTTGTTTTAAAAGTTCAAAGCAGCAGCTGCATAATAATTTCATTGCAGTTGCCACCTTTTCAATACATTAATTTAAAATTAAAATAAACAATGTGTGTCCTTACCTGGTATTATCATCACCACCACAATAATCAGAATCAAACGCTGCATTGTTGACATCACCTACAACCTCGGGACACAGGACACAGATTAATACACAGTCTTTACAGCAGAGAACATAAGAACACATCTGTGGATATTAAAGTTAATCGTGAAAAGCAGAAGCAGGGAGGGTGTTTCCTCCCTTCCTAATATCATACAGTCATCACATTCGGATTCCTCGTTATATAAAGTTAGAAAGACCTTGCATAATATGATCGGAGTCTGAAAACACACACAGACACACAGGATGGGTAAGACTGTGAGATAGAGGCACCATGCTTTTGAGACACAACAGTGTCCAGCAGTAGCACCTGCAGTCTCTCTCACCATGTGTCTCCAAATGTGACTGAGGTTCAGGAAGTCATTTCAAATCTGGCAAACAGGAAACAGAGGTCACCGCAGTACAACAGAGCTTTCTCTGTGTGGCCGACATGTCAAAAACAGCTGGTCTCAGATCGCCAACATGATCTATTCTTCTTGTCCACATGGTGGTGTTACTGGACCGTGCACCGAGGTCGGCGATGCAAGCCACTGGTGGGTTACGATAACAAACTGGTGAGTAAACACACGTGTTCCGGATTTACAAACACCGGTGTTTGTAAATCCGGAATCAGGAAGACTCCATCTATTTGTGGCCACAAATAGATGGAGTCTTCCTGATTTCACATCTTTCTACATGGGATGTTATGATGGCCCTCAGGTTATTATTATTCATATTATTATTTGATCTTTGCCAGACATTACATTTAAAATTGTTGGGAGCTATCACTAAAATGTGCAGATCTTTTGCCATTGTTATGACATCATTAACTTTTTATTGTCTTGTCATCATTTTAAGCGCATTATCCCACCCACACATTTCCAGTGCATCTCGACCACCAAGAGAGGAAATGTCCCAATAAGAACACGATAGTGACACATTTATTGCACCAAACATGTCCACGCTTTAGTTACCGATAGTGATGTTAAGCGATTTGTATGTAAGTTGGAAGTAACAGTTACATCGTGGTTTTTCTTATTGTCAGGTTTAACCAGCAGGATTGAAGCCCTGATGCCAGCACTTCATTTAAAAAAAGCCAAAATGTAGCGGTGAGCAGCAACTCCCGCTCGAGCCGATCAGTGTTGTTAGTGCAATCCCCTGCCCCACATTAGTGATGAAATAGTACAATAAATAAGTACACTGAATCTTATTGATGGAATTTCCCCCAAAAGTGTCTCACTTCTCTGTCCCTCCTCTCCAGACACTCTTCTAGCTCCACAAATCAAACCGTTGCCATTTTCCATCCGTCCACCAGATGTCCTCGTACTTTCCAAACGGTTCCCAATCACCTGCCTGCCACACCCACCCACACACCTGTTCCCACTTCCCTAATCAGCTCGCCCGGCCTTCCCCCCTCACCTGTGTCTCATTCCCTCGTCAGCCACACTCCACAACACAACAGCAGAGGAAAGACAAAAGATGGAGATGGAGATCGAGAGTTCTTTTATTTATTTGATACACAATTGATTAATGTGATGTGGATTGAGCACAGAATAAAAAGAGTGTGCATGCTGATGTTCTTGATTAAAATATATTTTGTTGCCATCATATTTATTGTTGTTGTTCGCAATGCTTGCTAAACAACCAAACCTGGCTCATTATCAGAACTCCATGTCTCATTTTACATCTTCAGCATACAAAACAGATATTTTTTTACTGAAATGAAAGAAGCTATTGAGTTAACAAAAGTGTGGTTTATTTGAATGTCTGTAAGCAAGCGACTGAAACACTCCTCATTCTGAACCCTTTTCTTATTCAGTCTCGCTGTTCATTGATTGTGAGCTGCAAAGATTGCAGCATACATGCAAGCTCCAAGATTTGATAGTTATATTTGTATTCAGTGTAACAAACCACAGCATGTCATTTTGCATTATTGCTGGCTCTGCTTACCCTACATAAGAATGGAGAGATTGATTTAATGGAAGCAAGCAAAATCAACTGAATAAATGTTGCAGCATCAGCAATCAAAATAAGCGTTTTTAACAATTTAACACATTGTTGTGTGCCAAATATTGCACATTCTTTATAGATAGCATCATTTGTATTGGAGACAATCGTGTTTTATTACAAATATTTTCACTTTTTGAGATGAGAGGACGCAAATGATGCTGTTGCAACCACTCACACTGTGTATTTCAGTGTCAGCTATCAACTAAAGAGCAGCAGTAGATTTAGCCTGCACTGTGGATATGGATGCAAGCAAGATGGCCAACAGGGTGTTATTTCAGGCAGCACACAGTTGTAAGATGCATGGAATAAAAAAAAAGGGAAAGACATGCAACAAAGTGTAGGCGCTGGACTTCCAGACAGCAACACATGTTGTCCTTGTGTTCTGGTGGAGAATCCATAACGACGTGTCCGACCCAGAGCAGCATAAGGCATCGTCAGAGTTCACTAGGAGCCGTTTCCTGTCCTACAATGTGAACGGAAGTAAAGCGATTGGCTCACATGAGTATCATTGATGTTCAGCTGAGAAAGAAGATGGGAAAGGACAGTTATGCGTGCATGGTTTTGGCTGTTGCACCACTGAATCTCTTTATATTAGGTACATTGTCAAGATAAACAAGTAAACTCTGAATGTTAAACTTGTTTTTTTTATCCTTTTGTGTGGTATTTTTTTAATCTCTAACTTTTCCAAAATAATGTAATGTCCTACAGATGTGAGTTGATCATAGTCGTGACACATGTATGTAATCTATAAAGTGATGTAGGGACCATTTTAAGTAAAAAATACACACAACTGAACCTCATTGTATCTCATTGTTTGTAAAGTGTTATACCTGATTTGCCTTCTTGTCTCCCGGTCAGTGGCGAGGCTGGTGCAGTAAAGTGTAAACAACTTTGGAGGAATCCTTTTTATCACCACCTGGTGGCAGGTTGTGGACCTGCACCTGGTCCCCACTGAACCAACAGTAACAACAAACAGCAACCATGTGAGTCTATCTGGACATCTGACTTTGATCATAAAAACAGGTCTTCATTTAACTCCAGAACCATTAAAATGTTTTTAATGTCCAAAACTGTGATGAGAAATTTATTGTCCTCTCATAAACCGGAGGAGGGTGTTGGATATCACAGAGGAAAGAGAGGAAAGACAGAGGGAAGCAAAAGGAGACGAGAGAGAAGGCGATGACAGGAAGATGAAGAAGAAAGCAAGGGGGCCAATGTGGTTGTAAAATATAATGCGGGTCTTGAAACAGTAGATTGTTGCTGTGGTGGTCAACAGCTCAGACAGATGGAGAGAGAGAGAGAGAGGGAGAGAGAGAGAGAGAGAGAGAGAGAGAGAGAGAGAGAGAGACCAGATGATGGAAATAAAGGAAGACAGTGTGTACCTGGACAACTTGGAGTAGTGGACAGTGAAGTAGTTGGTGGCGGGACTGTGAGTTTCAACTTCTGTGATTGGTGGAGCATCCATGAGAGGAACAATGGCAGGGTGGGCACTGTCACTCAAGTCCTCTGGCTCCTCCTGCGAGCACAGGAAAGCACACAACATTTTATATAATTTTGTTTTATATTGTCATTCTTTGCCTCAAGTTCTCAAGTTGTGTTCTGTAAATGAGTCGCGCACCGGTATGTCGGACATCTTGCCCCTTTTCACTGGAAAGGTCTGTTGGGTTGACTCATAGAACATTGTTTCATCTGTCACTGATGGACGCTGGGGTGACACACACACACACACACACACACAGAGAGAAAGAGAGAGAGAGAAAAACAGATTTTTTTTTTAATTAACAGTCTTTAACAGTGAAAAATATCATAATATTAATAATAATAGCTACAAGTTAAACAAAAACTGAAGATGCTGAGTAATTGTAGGACAAGTTAAAGATAACAATAAGTACTGCACCTTGTTTTCTACTTCTCCTGACTCCGTGTCTACTCTGTGCATGTTCTTGCTGTGAAGACACAGGGACAATATTATCAAACCATACACAAGTGACGACTAATACCACAAGTAATCCAAGTAAACCATGCAACTGGTTCTTTTTTATTTGTATAAATCATGTGTAAGAGCACAGCAATGGGCAATGGGTAAATAGCAGAGTACTTCCTGTCACCTGATCATTATGGCCACTGTGAGAGTGATGAGTCCAGCAGACACCCCTACTGCTGACGCCAAGGCAATGACCTTAAGACGACCTGCCAGCGGGAAGAGAGGTTATCAACATGACCAGAAACAAGAAGTAATGAAAATAGAAGTGCAATAGATATCAAAATAGCAGCAGAGAAATGGGGAAAGAGCCGTGCATCATCTTGCGGGCGTCTAGACTTGAGACTTGTGTTTCCAGCTCTGATTTCCAAACCAAACTCCATTTCTTCAGCTGTCTAGACTCAAATAGTAGTTTTCCACAACACCTCATCACCCCTCCTCTCTCCTCATAGTGAGAGCGCTATACATGACTCACCATGACTCATAGAAAAACAGTCCGAAACCGTACACAATGAAGGCTGCAGCCAAGACCTCATGCTGCGATAGTGACAGCGAGGTTTCATCACTCATCTTTTCAAACACAGAAACATTTCCAAACATCCTTCAGAGAAACCAACTTTTTCTGGGTCATTGTCTGAGATAATCAGAAACATAGATGTGAAAACAAGACAGGAGTGTTTCAGCAAGCTTATCAGTGACACCTCATCTCTTCCATTACACTTCGATGTCACAAAGTGACAACGACGTTGCACAATTAGGGTGTGTAGCATGCCGTGAACTTACATTTACGTTGAGATCGGTCGACCAATGACAGTTCTCTACAGTCAGAGCTTGCGCAAGAAGGTGGAACGTGAGGGAGATACCATTTCCAAAACTTGTAAGAGGGTAATAACTATTTTCCCGCACGTAGCAAAATCCCGGACGTTTTTGGAATCCCTGCCGGACGCTTTTTTTAGGTCTCGAAAAGAGGACATGTCCGGGAAAAAGAGGACGTCTGGTCACCCTAGCACAATGACTCAGAACATACACGACCAGGACGAGCCACGGAAAGCCTTCATAGTGTGACACCACGACACATTGAAAGGAGAATTTATCATAGCAAATCCATCCAATAGCTTTTAAGACTCAAAGCTCAAAGCTACAAATGTGAACCTCGTGGTGGCACTAGAAGGCTTTGTTTTCCTGTAAACGTGAATGGGACGACAAGATATCAAGGAAATCCACTTGAGATTTGCAGAGATATTTCACTCTAGAACTGTACTAAGAAACGCAAAACGCTTCCTTTTTGTTTTGCTAAAACACCGGCAGACAAGCGAACAACAAAGAAGTGTTTGTGCATGAATCATGTATGTACCTCTGACGCGTACAGTGAGGACAGGAGAGCTGTGGGCTCCAATTCGATTCCGGGCCTCGCAGTAGTACTGTCCGCTCTCTTCAGGGCCGACCTCCGAGAAGGTGAAGACGGGACCGGACTTGCTGCCCCACGCTGCATGGAGCACAGGAAGGGAGAAGATCCTCTTACTGTTTCAGATAGTGTTGCAGGATCCAAACCAACAGAGGCAAACAGAGCATGACACCTTACTGGCGTTTAGAGTTAGGTATTGATGATTTCGTAATGTTAACCTTGAGTGGAACCACATTTTTACGATGCTAACATTGTACAGAGCCCCCGTCCAAAGCTAAGCGGTGCCATGTGAAGTTGTCCACCGCCGGGTTGGCCTGACTGCTGCAGGTCAAGGTCAAAGGTCGGCCAGCATCCACCACACTGGAGGGACGAGCTAGAACTGATGTGTTCTTAGGAGGGTCTGGAGAGAGAAGAGCAGACAGATAGATGATAGATGCAGAGGGTAAGGGAAGCTTTTTGTCTTGTTATGGATGTTGTCCAAAGAGACAGAGAAGAGGAGGCTGGAAAGACGGATACGTTGAGAGGGAGAGAAACTTTAAGTAATTGAAGTGTTGAGGAGAGGAGAGGTATCAGAGCATCTGACACATTCACACTGTCACTGAGCAGCATCTCCTCAGATTAATGTTTATAACAGACAAACCTTGCCCTGATAGAAGGATGATCTCAATCCAGAAAACTCCCAAACGTGTGGACACACACACACACACACACACAGGAACCACTACTTACAAAGTATAGTGAGTGTAGCAGCAGGGGAGGTATGGTATCCGAACCGGTTCCACGCTTTGCAGTAGTACTGACCAGCATGGTGAGCACGCACTGAGGGGAACGTCAGGTTCTGGAAGGTTCCTTTAGCCAGCACCTGGTCACCAAGGATACGATACCAAGCATACCTGCAAGAGGGAGGATGGTGAAGATGAGGATGATGATGGTGATGAAAATGATTATAGGACTGGGCAATATGCAATAATGATATTTGGACCTTGCTGTCCTTTCCTTATAATATATAACTTTGGATTTTACGCAAGTGAGTATTCATACATATTGAAAAGGGTTTTGCACATATTACCCAGTCCTTATTTACAACACCTTGAAGAAAAGTGAAAGTCTGAATTAAAAAAAAGTTAAGAAAAAAGATGACAATGACAAATGCAAAAATCATGATAATGATGACAAAAACAACAAACACCCCAAACAACAACATCACCATCATGTATTAATGAAATGAATAAACCTGGATAATATTCGTCATACCTGCTGGCAGGAGGGTGGGCGTGGCTGACGCAGCTCATGTTCACATAGGAGCCTTCTCTGATGTCAGCTTGAGGACTCAGCAGCACACGCGTGTTCTTTGGAGAGTCTAAACAGGCAAAGAGAAAAACAGCAGCATCTTTACTGTCATGATCATGATCCTGTTTTTATTTGACACCAATGGTCCCTTTAAGAGACAGCAGCTTCTCATAGAAGAATGTGGAATGACAAGTTTTAGTTTTAGGTATGAAGGAAAGTAGTAGTGAAAAATTGACTCCAACATTATTGCAGATTAAACTTCTATCAACTGACAAATCGATTGATTGATGAATCACTTCAGCTCTACTGCATTTAAATTAATATTATTAGAAACAAAAGTAAAAGTATGAAAAATCTGCAGTTTTAGTTTGTATCATTTCCTACTGAATCCATATGATCGACGATTCCCATTAGAGTGTAAAATAGAGTTATTGCCCAATCACTCAGTCTAACCTCGGATACACACACACAATCAGACCTAATATGGGTTTACAAAGGTCTTATACGCTCAAAATGTAATTCTGATCTCAGTATTTACATTTTGAAATGGGTCAAAGATGGCGTGAAAACTTACACGTGACATTGAGTAGAAGTGGTTTGGAGCGGTCTGTTCCCAGTGCGTTGCGTGCTACACAGAAGTACTCTCCTCTGTCTGTGTATTTGAGGTGGGACAGGCGGAGCTGAGGCCTAAAACTGTCTGGGATGCTGCCACTCTCCATGTCTGGAGAGCAGATAGAGACAAAGGTACATTAGGAGCATGATCTTGAGACTATGCCATATATATATATTTCTGCAAAGGTCCTGCAATCCCAGAGGAATCCACGACACCCAGTGAATGTGTACCCTGTCCTGCCATTGTATGCTGTGTATTGGTGGACACGCTGTCCTGTACCTTTGAACCATGCATAGCTCTCAACAGGCGGAGCTGCGTCACTACTGCACGTAAGAGTGACCGACCCGCCCTCTGAAACCTCCCCCATGGGGAAGACTGCTATGGAGGTGAAGCTGGGACCGTCTGGACGGGAGGAGAGTGAAAACAGGAGGGAGAGACAAGAGGGATATATGAGAAAGAAATGAGGACAAAGAGGACAGAAAAAAATTGCAGTTTACACTATTACACTAGTAAATGCATTTAAATAATTTAACATTCATCAAGGCCAAACGCAGGTGTTTACGGTCTCTGATAATTCATGCCACAGCAGAAATTGTTAAAATACAAGTTTTATCTACTTGTTTTGCTGAGTTGTGTCTCAAAATCAAAACAATACTCGTGTCCAAATGGTTCCAGATGGACCCTCTGAAAGCATGTGCAGAAATGAGCAGGTATTGTGAAAACTGTCTTGATTGAGATTACTCACATCCCAGAGCCAGCGAGAGGGCTGGCGACTGTACGTTCTGCGGTGGGATTGGTCGACAGGTGTACGCTCCAGCATGCTGCTGGTCAAAGCGGTTGATGATCATCCATTTCTCATAGGAGCCGAGGTTCAGTCCGTTCCTGTGAGCAGAGCATCATATCCACGGTGTATATATGTGATCCACTCTCTAATCTAGGGGACGAATACAACATTGGCTACATAACACACCTGTACAGTGCAAGGCTCCTCCCTGGAGCAGCACATCCTCTGGCCTGGCAGCCTACAAACACAGTCTCTCCGAAGCCAAACATGTTGGCGGGCCTTGCTGGATGCACCTGGACCTGGAGGTCTGGAATACAAGTGGACATTCACACATGCACAGAAGCTGTGGCTGGATGAGTCCAGTGCAGCGTTTGTTCCTAATGAACCTACCTGTTACATCCAGAGTGATGGTGGTCGGGGAGGTCCATCTCCCCAGTGGTTGGTCCGTCTCAAACCTGAAGTGGTACTGGCCCGCATCGCTCAGCTTGACAACCCGGATCTGGACTGAACAGCTGGAGTAGCTGCCTCCGATGTAGCTAGAAGCCACGATTCATTTCTCATACATTTGTGCATTATTTCACATTTACAAATGTACCGCTCTTTAAAAATCGTTTCTCCTACCGGGTGCGTCCGCGGTACGACAGGCTGATCTCGTCGGGGTCAGTGTGGTGAGTGAACTCCCTGTGGCCTTCTGCAGACACACGGAACCACATGACCCGCTTCACAGTGTGACCTGTGAAGTCAAAGAAAACCACAAAAGAAAATGTAAGGAGAAAGAAAAAGTAGCAAAACATGATAAGGCTTTAAGTTTTTGAGCTCACCTTAGTTAGAACTTGGACACATTTAGCATCCAGTTCATTTTATGGCTTTAATAATTCACAAAAAAAGAAAAATGTAATCGAGGTTTGTACATGATTTTGATACCTGATGGGTAGTCATAGCGGCAGGGCAGAGTGACGGTTGTTCCTGCCCACACACAGATCTCCCTCCTAGAAAATGACACGCTCCACCTGCTCTGAATACCTGTAGGGCAATTAAAAAAAAAACACACACAAAGAAACACAAATGCTACAAGTTCATACACACATGCACACTTTAAAAGAGGCAAACTAAAATGGACACACAATATGCACATCTAAATACTACTGCAAAGCACAACGGGGCAGATGGATGAAGAGCTTTAGTGTTTTTATGAAGGACCAGTTCACGGTTCCAAACATATGAGCATGTACTGGCTGTCACATCCACAAAAAGACGCTTGCCATATAAAATAGGCAACCGAAGGTTTAGGGAATACACACTTGAAGACTGAAAGAGGTGTAAATTTCAACTACCCACAAGTAGAAGTTTTCCTTCGTTGTGGCTCCTCAGAGAGAGACTTGTCAAACCGCAGCTCTGATCCGCTCAGAGAGTGACACATACAATTTGAAGCAGAGGAAATGAGCATTGATGTGCAGCTGTGGTGTCATCCTGTGCTGCTAACTGCCGGCCTGGCTGACTACCTTGCACAAAAGGCAATCAATACTTATAAATAACTTGAGCGTAAAGGCAAGGGCACCTGGCTGCAGGACCTTATGTGCATAATGGATCCTATAAGTCAGTCATTCATTTCTCAACTGTTGTCACTTGTTTTAAAGCATGTGTGACACATGTATGATATATCTGGAACACAATACAAATATCTGTTTATTATGAAGCGTGGCAGTTCATCTCTCATTCCCTTAAATTATAAGAATATACTCACTAAAACGCTGCTGAGTTGTACACCTCGTGCTGAAAAAAAGAGTTGTTGTTTCCCATATATTTTTGTGTTTTGCTCTTACCTGGTAAAGCTGTAAGGATGGTGCCCAGAACCAACGCACCTGCCAACATCTCCGCTGACACGAGCTCTGTAATGTCACCGGAGAAGGAGAAAAGCACAGGGAGGTGAGCAAAACATTTACCAGGAAAAACACCATCCCGCTGATTAAATGCAAAGCACTAACCCACTTAAAGTATCCTCAGTCAGGCAGAACAGGGTTTGAGCGACGCGTACGACTCCAACAGTGATGGAGGTGAGCTCTTCAAGCGGTGAGCGTTGCATGGTGATCAGAAGCGGGTGATAGGAGAAGGGAGGAGGAGGGGAAGGGGCAGAAGGAGGAGGACGAGGAAGAGGAAGTCGCCTTCCTATGTTCCATCTTTTAAACTGGCCAGTGATTCTTTTTTTATTTATTCTTTCCACTTCTCCCTCTGAAACAGTCTTTATAGGTCAACGACTCTGGTTTGCTACTCTGTGTTATTGTGAAAGTGTGACATCCTGGTGACCACGTCACTTTCACAATTGTCTCTTTTGACTGAATGTCATTACCAGACTGTTTAGTAGCTGGACTTTGTTGAGTTTACACTGGTTTCCTAGCAACTTTGCGGTGGCGATAAAAAAGAAGCTGTCAACACAACACTTGCATACATATTGATTTTAGAGTAAAATATATGGGTCTAAACGCTAAAAGTTGCTTATTTTTTACGCTGAACGGGTAGTATAGACCTGGTTTGTCAGAGCTTTTGCTTAAAACCGCTGCCTACTGTAACTGGAAAAGATGCTGATGAGAGCTTGAGGAGTCAAAACGTTGTCGACTGTAAAGAAAACAACCAACAACCTTTCAAATTACACATCGTTATTTGACCCAATCTTCATATATCTTCATATATCATATCAATCTTCCTCAACACCTGCTGATAAACTTCTATCGGGCAACCAATGAGAGCCTCCTGACCTACTGCTGCACTGTGTGGTTTGCTAGCTGCACAGTGGAGGACAGGAGGGATCTGCAGCGGGTGGTGAGGATGGCAGAAAGAGTGATTGGGACCACATTACCCCCCCTCAGTGACCTATACGCTGGCCGGCTCTGTAAAAAAGCCAGCTGTATCTCCAAAGACCCCACCCACCCTGGACATGCACTGTTTGCTCCCCTTCCATCTGGAAGGAGATACAGGACAATTAAAACACGCACAAGCAGACTACAAAACAGCTTTTACCCACAGGCTGTCAAATGTATAGAACCCCCCCCAAAAAAAGCTGAGGACACTAGCACTAACTGCTGAACAATATTCAACGGCACATGCACTTTATGATGATCCACTTATTTATCTGTCTACTTGTGGTGTGAATGTTTCTATGGTTGTTTTTAATGTTTGTCTTTACTGTAAGAGCTGCTAAACTGTTTTTCGTTGTTTTCGTGACAATGACAGTATTCTATTCTATTCTATATAAAATCTTGATGAGAACAGCCGCAACTGAATATTCATCCTAATCAATGGAAATAATGTACAGAAATCGAGTGATTAAAAAGGTATTGCAGTGTAAAAGCAAGGCAGTCTTCACTCCGACATTGTCACGATATTGGAGCAAACTTTGGCCATCGTGATTGAGTGATTGTTAAAAAGACAAACATGTATGGTTCATTTGTAAAAAATGAGTTCAGGGCTGTTGGCGTGCATTAATATACATGAGTCAAGCCGACATAGACAGTCAAGCCGACATAGACTCGGCAGCCCAGATGTCTTCTCATCCACTGCTCTAATTGAGAACTGTTGGCACAGCAAACTGCCCACAACCAGACGTGAGGAGGTTCGAGACCTCTCAGTCAACTGTGTCCACTTAGCCTGATGAGTCTCAATGACTTTAACATCCCACCCTGCCGCAACTTGGCCAATGGATGTCAGTTTAGCGTCACGATTCGGCCAATTGCCTACTTACCCCAGCTTTGACCCAGGAGTAATGATGATGTACAGTTTAACTTTTCAGTCAATCTCTATTCACAGTCATCCAAGTCAAGGAAGGAAGGCAGAGTTAAACTTTAAAGGTCTCAGAGATGATATCTTGATCTACATCTGGAAATCAACGCTGACGTTTTATTTATTAGCCGACTGATCAAGGATGATGGAGGGCGGGGGGAGCAGTATAAGGGGTCGGTGCTGATGTTAGGAAACATGGATGTGTATCCGGTGTATATCCTGTTAGAGTTTAGGATCAGCAGGCCTCTTTTCTGTTGCTCTTCACATAAGGACTCCAGGGATATTTGAGGTGTCATTGAATATAAGGTTAATAGGTAGGACTCAATATGTTCCTCATGTGGGTCCTGGAAAAGAAAAGAAATACATGTTTTTGTCATTTTGGGTTTTATTTGATAGTTGACAGGAAACAAGGGAAGAGATAGGGGACATGCAGGACTGAATCAAAACCCTGTATGTTGCAGTAAAGTGCTATGCCTCGTAACCAATGGGCCACCAGGACTCCCACTAAAAAGTAAAATTGTGTTCAAAAGGTCTGCATTATGTTTAGTGGGAATCTGAACTTGACTTTAACCCTAATAAGGAACAGAAACACTCTGGTTGGGAAAGTCACCTTTAAAGTATAATTGAAATCCTCAGGATGTGAAGTTAAATGAACAATAGATTCCAGTTCACAGATTGCTTGGTTGGATTATGGGTTGGGACCCGAAATGGGTCGCAGGCCCTCTTCAAGTGGGTCTCCACATGACAGGAAAAGTTTGTATGATTTAATGATCCAGAATCCCAGAAAGAAAAAAAAAAGTCATTTTGGTCCCTGGCTGAAAAGTTTTAAGAACCTTCCCCCTCCAAATACTGTCTGTATTACGTTGAATAAGAAGAGTGGTGGGCTTTGAGCTTAACCTGTAACCACAGAATGACTTCAAAAGGATCACGGCACACTAATAGGTCAAAGCCTGATGTAATCTTAATCGAAAGCAGACCGGACTAAATGAATGAAGAGAAACAGATGGATGGAGCTAGATTAAGTGTGACTGACCACAAACAGAGAGAGAAAGAGGGTGAGAGAGGGGGGGAATGAGAAAGTTTAAAGGGGAAGGTGGGAGCGGGGAAGGGGGGAGACAAAAACACGATGAGGTAAGGTTCCTACGGTCGGAAAGAAAGAAAAGAGAGACGGGAGATGAAGCCAGAGCAGCACAGGAAGTCGAGAGGAAAAGGAGGAAGAAAGCATAAAAAGAGAGGGTCAGGTTTAAAAGAGTGTGAGGTTTGTCAGAAAGAGGAAGAGAAATGGAATAAAAGTGTGAGCGGGAGCAATAGACAAATGTATGACAGTGTATCGGGTCCTCCCGGTGGGGAAGGTATCCATCCACTGACCGCAGCCTCCAGGCCAGATGAAGTGTGACCGTCTGGTGGTCAGACTGGACCTGAAGATTTTCCGCTGTTGCAAAACACTTCCTGCCTGCTGTTTTCATGTAATGTGACCGCTCACACGGTTTGCTCCCCTGCCATACTTTAAGTTGTACAATATGTTATTTCTATGTTATTCCTTATGCCCACAGATTAGACTCTTGGCTCTCCGGGCCCTCCAAGCCTTGGACGGACTCCACATAAGCAAATAATGATTCGACTGTCCAACATGTGTTAGTCTTCAAATTGAGTGGTGCTCTCCACGGGGGGAAGTCTGGGCAAGAATGACGATGATCAGAGCTACAATCATATCTGACAAGGTGATATGTTGTTCCTGTGCTCTCTTTTAGGAGCTCCACATGATGACATGATGAGCGGGATTCTTGCCAAGAGAATCCTCGAAGCGACGGGGAATTAAATAAAAGAAATAAGAAGAAACAGAACGAGAGATAGAGATAGTCTCCGTGAAACTTTATCAATAAAACACACAGTATTAAGCCACTTAGACACTTGACTTTAACAAAATAAGCCAAACCAAACACTTGGTGATTTCTTAAAACTCTTAAATCTTTGAAACTTATTGGAGCTCTATTAAATTCACCCTGGTTTTGCTCATTCCTGTCCCATTCACAAACTCTGCTGCAGGGTCGGGTTTCTGCTCCTTGTCTGCCAGAGACCTGTCTGTGGCTGCTGTGGTATTCCACGCTGAATGAGTCATGTCTGGTGGTTATTATGGGCAGGCGTTTGGCTCTCCCCGTCTCTCACCCCGTCTAGTGGCAGCAGACAAAATTACATCTTTTTTTGAGCCGCGTCCAACCGAGCAGACTAAGATCAGGTTCTCAGTTAACCAGGCTAGACGAGTTAAGGAGACATTTTTGGTCGGTGATGCAAGAATACATTGATGTTTTAACGGTATATTAGGTTAATACCGCCTTCTTGGTTTACAATTATAGCCTAAATGATGAAGACTATACCTGATTTTAAAGGGGCATATGTGGATATAAAAATGTCACCAGTTTGAGGCTGCTATAAATGCTAAAACAAAATAAAGCAGTGTACCTTTACTTGTGTTGTTCTATACTGTATTTAAGAGTCAACCACTCAGCCTATTACCTTGTGGGAGGGGCTTAGTGGTGTAGGACGAGCGTTATTCATTCTGAAGATTGGTTTCTCTTTCACCAAACCTCGAGCATGAAGCTTTACCTGATTAATTCATATTCAATGGGCTAATGCTGAGAAAAGATTAACTAGCCAAGCATAACTCATCCTATTTTTATTTCATTTCCTAAACTTAATGCTCTTCTTCCCTAAACGTAACTTAACGGGAGTTTATTTTAAAAGACACTGTGCATATAATGAGTGGAAACTGACATGTCCAACACTGGCAGTAGAGCGGCACAGTTTGAAGCTTCGAGCCGCTGACCAAGTGTCGGTAGATGAGTTGGGAGTGGCGGGCAGCCAATGCCTGGCCAGGAAATAGTCTGGCCTATAACCCTGCTGTAAAACCATGAATGACTCATGTTTATAGTTTTTTGTATGTATTAAACAACAAGACACACCTTATTAATATGTGTTTGTTATTTGTACACTGAACCAGGCCGGCTGGTTCCCTGTTTTCAGTCTTTATGCATGGAGCTAACTGGCTACTGGTGGTTGCTTCACATCAACAGCACGGATATGTGAAACGATTCTTCTCGTCTAACCATCTGCAAGAAAGCTTATTTCCCAAAATGCCAAACTATTGCTTTAATATTTAAATATGAAGACAATTTCCCCCTGCATTTAACTTGTAAATGTTTTATTTGCCTAACAATAACCAGATGTCATGCCATTGGCAGTAAACATAAAAACATTTTGTGATTATACAATCATCAATCATATCAACAATATGTCTGCTAAGTATGATGAACCAATCTAGATGACTATACGAAATGTGTAGACCAGGTGTTTCATCGGGAAAGGAGTAATACACCCACAAACATTAGCTTCACACACAATAAAAACAGTTTGATCTGTGAAGAATCTTTGCCTTGGGTTCACAGGCAGACGTGAGGAAAAGAAGAGCACATTGTTCACCTCCTACTATCTTCAGTGGCACAAGCAACTCTCTGTCCGTCCGTCTGTCTCTCTTTCTGTCTCTCTGTTCCTCTCGTGTTCCCAGATATGAGCAAAAGCCATTTCCTGGTTGAGACTGAGAGAGAACATATGTGTTTTCTGTGTGTGTATGAGAGAGAGAGAGACAATGTGTGTGTGTGTGTGTGTGTGTGTGTGTGTGTGTGTGTGTGTGTGTGTGTGTGTGTGTGTGTGTGTGTGTGTGTGTGTGTGTGTGTGTGTGTGTGTGATGGTTTTACCATGTGCAGGGTCCCTGTATGGGACTGAATGAAGTCGGATATGAGGGAACCTGTCAGGTCCGGGCTACTGTCGGAAACCCTCCTTCTATTACCCCCTGCCCCTCCTCCCTCTCCTCCTCCTCCTCCTCCTCTTCCTCCTCCTCCTCCTCCTCTGCTTCATCCTTCTCTTCCTCTTCATACAACTTTTTACATCTGAAGATTGTAAAAAAAGACCAGGTTATATACATTGATAAGTATTAGGCTGTTATATAATTTGAAGAAAACCAAATCTCTCCAAAAACAGAGAGTTAGCTGTGTTATGGTCTTTAGTCTTTAGAGTTAAACCTCACTGAACCCTAAAACTGAATAAAGTTATTACACACCTGAAAGTTGTAAAACGGAAGTACGTCCTTCATCTAGAATGTAAAAAAGTGATGGTTTGCATTAGAAATTACAGCCATATCCAGTTTTTGCAGATGCAGCAGAGGGATAAAGAAAGATTACTCAACAATTAGGCTAATGGGTGTCGCCTAACCCAGCTAGGCCTGAGGCTACTCCTCTACCCAGCCTATACTCCAGGCTGTCTAACGCCCGGTCGCCCCTCTCACCCTGTGCGACTCCCCCGTCGACGCTGTGGAGTCCTTCCGCTTCCTGGGCCCATCATTTCCCAGGACCTCAAGTGGGAACTGAACATCAGCTCCATCACCAAGAAGGCCCAGCAGAGGATGTTCTTCCTGAGGCAGCTGAAGAAATTCAACCTGCCAAAGAAAATGATGGTGCAATTCTACACTGCCATCGTTGAGTCCATCCTCTGCTCCTCCATCACCGTCTGGCATGCTGCAGCCACTACCAAGGACAAGGCCAGGCTGCAGCACATCATCCGCTCTGCTGAGAGGGTGATTGGTTGTAATCTGCCATCCCTCCAGGACTTGTTTCCTGCCAGAGGGGAGTCCCTCCCCTCTGGCAGGAGGCTGAGGTCCATCAGGACCAAGACCTCACGCCACACTAACAGTTTTTTCCCGTCGGCAGTCGGGCTCATCAACAGGGCCCGGGTCCCCCCACTGACTGACTCTTTTTCTTTCTTTTCTTTCTTCTTACCGGTCACTCCTCTGCACACTTCATATTCAAACACTCATGCCACTTAACATACACTTTTTAACTTAAACACATGTCACTTTAACATACACTTTAACTTAAACACACATGCCACTTTAACATATCACTTACATTAACGTTTATCTGTTTATCTGAGCACTTTATCTTATACTTGATTTAATATCATTGCACTGTTGTCGTCGTTGATTGTTCTTTGTCTCGTCTAACGTCCCATGTCTAATGTATGCACCTTCCGCCTAGAAAAATGGATGCACTTGACGGAGCGCAGGACAAGAGGAGCTGGACTCTGTGTTTTACGTCATGACGCTCGGTGCTCAAACACGGTCAAAGTTCAAGGAAAAGGTTTTCCTCGTGTTGAATTTTTAATGTGAAGGAAGATGTCGGCCGATAAATAAATATGCAAAACAACAAGCAGAGTTTGTGAGACAGTGTGAGACCTTTAACGAGCTTTTGATCGCTATACAGCGTAACGTCAGTGGGGATCAAACCGCTGCGGAGCTTATTATGTTCCACTTTTTTGTTGAGTCTGTGTCAAAAGTGGGCACGTCTTTCTCTGGTCAATTTAACTCATCCAAAAGTCCACAAATGACCGGGGGACTTAAATATTTTGAAAAAGAAACAAATGAATTTAGCTTTGAGAGGTATTTAAATATACAATCTTTCAATGTGGAAGCCTAAAATATCCAAAGATATGCTACAGACTCTGGGCTGGTTCAAAGGGGCAGCAATCAGATTTGGACGGCGTCCAGCAGCACCGTGGCAGCCCTCTGGCTACGCCCCTGGTTTCACGTGGTCCACATGCTCAGTCCAGGACTTTCCTGCAATCCCAACCCCAATCCTAACCTTAACTCTAACCCTGTAATTAGTTTTCTTTTTTCGAGGGAAAATGCTCCACACAAGTCATTTTCTGGTAATTGACTGCAAGCGGAGTTTAAATGGTCACAGACACACGCACACACACACACACACACACACACACACACACACACACACACACACACACACACACACACACAGACACACGCGCCGCCTGCCTGCCTGCCTGCATGTATGCGGACACACACACACATAAACACACTTACTCGTATACACAGTGGTCGTGCAGCTGCGGCGTGTGTGATAATGAGACAATCCTTGGAGGGACCCATCTAGACGGTGTTATATCATCTCCCTGGAAACGGTCCACCGCTCTAAAATAGGAGTGTGTTCTCCCCGTCAGCTGCAGCATGATGTCATCCAATATAATTCCTACAATCAAGGGGGGGAAAAGGATATTTGATGACGAGTGAATGTGCAAAGAACAGTGGTTTCGTGACATATGGGGATTCTTGTGGTGCAGACTAATTCGGAGCTCTGTCTGTAGCTTGTGTTTGTCGAATAAAAAACTTGTTGTCTGAGCCCTTGCACCTGCCTCTTATTTTCTCAAGTGAATTAACAGCTATAAAAAGAGAAAACGCTCTATTTTTAATATGCAAAACACATTCATTATCACTCTGTTTCTCTGTTCCTGTTGCTTTATCAACTTTGATGCATAGACAGGGCCAAAAAAAGAACAAAAATATATAAATACACATGACAAATGTACCTCGGCCTGGCATTTCACACGGGCTTCCAGGTGTACCACTCTTCTAATGAGTTTTACTGAGCTACTGACTTCATAGAGCTCACTAGGTGTCCCCCCCTGCTGTGGCTTGTATTACTACCTCAACATCTGGACGGGACAGTTTAACAGTACAGTTACAGTTTTACAGTAGAGCCATATGCAGACAAAATACTTATAATTGCATACATCAGTAAAGAGACTTTCATTTCAATATATAAGCCACATATCTGTCATGGTTCGTAGGTTTAAAAGTCAGGATAATGAGGTTCTTCTGTCTTTTTGTGGGGGGGAGGGGCTGTGAGGACGCAGATCTATATGAATGTGAGCGTGGCCGTGTCACTCTCGCCTTAAAAGAGCCTCGGATTGGACGGGTCTGGACTGTTTCCCGAGCAATAGCTTTATTAAAGACTGCAACTATGTGTGTGTGCTTGCGTGCATGTGTGTGTGTGTGTGTGTGTGCGTGTGGTTTACTAGCTGGCTGTGGTGGTTCTCGGGGGACAGCCCTCTCCAGCTGCTGCTTTACAAGACCGTAACATCAAACACACACACACACACACACACTTAACACAAAGGTTTGACACAGCTTTCACTTCAACCCTCAGCCTCCCTTAACAAGTTCAACAAATGAACTCTTCTCCTCACTTCTTCCATTCTCCACATAACACTGATCTTTACCCTCTCACCTCCCACGGTCTCCCTCCTTTCTTTTGAGATACAATAAATGTACAAATGTCTGTTTGTACTGCATATGTAGTGTAATTTATCAGTGCATGTTGTTGGTTAAGCATGACAATAAAAAAATCAGTATCAACTCAACAGGTGTAAATCTGTCGGTGACCCTGACCTTTGACCTACCGGAGCAGGGCACGCAAAAACCTCTCTGCTGCCCAATAATTGAAGTGATAGTTTTAAAGGAGGATTGCTTTTCACTCTTCAAGGTCTGGTCTGTGAACATTGCTCCACTGCTGCACCACGGTAGTACAGTCATAAAATGCAGTATGAAGTATGAAATGCTTGGGCTTGACCTGACAATAAAACTGCTTTTGCACTTTAATATGTATTTGCGTTACACCTCCACTTTAGTTTTCCCAAAGTAAAACTTTTGAGGAAAAAAGGGAGTGAAGCAGGAAATCTGCCAGTGTTGAATAAGAGATTTAGCTTGTGGCTTCGTGTAGAGTACATCTACTTAGTCATCGAAAACTGCCGCTAATACATACGGGGCAACCATGAAACCAATGCCTGCTACAAGTGGAGCCTTGAAGGTCACCTTCATGTATTTGTCCCTCTCTTCCTCTCTGCTCCCCCTATTTGTTTCCCCCTCTCTCTCTTTCAGTGATGTGAACTCCCAGGCATTTGAAGCCTTACATCATGGAACGTAGGTGGGCGGTCCAACCAGAGCCTTAAGAGTTTGGAAAACCATAGTGTGAACCATTTTATATATTGTTACCTTTTACATGATGCCCATTTATTATGATCCAGCCTGTTACTGCTTCTCAAGTAGATGAGATTGTTGATTAAAGGTTTCAGTTGTGTTTTGTCTCAGTCCGCTAGTGCTCACCAGAGCTTCAGTAAGTGCTGCGTTCAAGTGTGGCTCTGGAAACGATTGCAGCCGTGCAGCTGGGGTAACAACAGAGCAGGGCTAAGCTCGTATAACCAGTCGGGGAAAACACAGGATAAAAAAAACAAAAAACACATGAGCAGAGATGGTGGCAGACATTGGGGAGAAGAAGAAGTGAGTGGGAAAGCGGTTGGAAGAGTGAAAGAGAAAGTTAAAAATACAGAGGGAGAGAGAGAGAGAGAGAGAGAGAGAGAGAGAGAGGTGAGCTGGAGAGTGAGTCAGGTGGTCAAATTGTTCCTGCCACCTCATTAGTGGCAATGACATCACAGCTGATTTTTCTTTTTAGTCTGCTACTACCGCCCCACCAATCCTCCGCTAAACAGAGAGGCAGAGCTGCTACTGGCCACAGGCTTTAACGGCAGCGTCTGGGGAGCTGCTTTTTTATGTCGTCAATAACTCAGAGCGAGTAAAAAGGAGGCTGGATTGGAGAAGCCTTTTTTGAGCTGAGTAATCACAGCTCAGATTTTTTAATATTGGTTACTCTCCATCACGAATAGACTGCAGGCCAGCCAGCTGCAGTGGTCTAGGCACTGATTTAGGTGTAACAAAGCCTTTGGCAGTTTCCCCCGAGGATATGGCTCACGATAGTGTCGATAGAGAGCTTCAGAATTACACTGCAACCGAGCGAATAGCTCACCGATGAAGACTGGCACTCAGTCAACTCCAAACAATTCCCATTACTTGTGTTAATTTCTCTTCATTTTCTGACTCTTTCCAATATTCATTCAACAGGAAACAGAGGCCTAATATAGTCATGAGAAAAGAGGTTCAAGTGCTGCTCAGCGTCTGATTGGCTGCAGAAAAGCGAACGGTTTCTTGATTTTTTTTTCCTGCTTTTTATATCCACTGACATGAACCAGACCTTTCACCTACACCAGAATGAAACGCTGAGGAGGGTAACAGAGTGTGGAGAGTGGTCTGGATATGAAATTGAGACTACGCTTTGCACATAATGAATACTTTACAGTAAGATACAACAGAATACCGAATTATCATCAATTCAGGCTTAAATATTAAAGCAGGACTTATGCATGTGCGTTAAGGTGTCACTCTCGTTGGCTATGGCTGAGAGGGCAAGAGCTATGATTAGTCCGTTTCAGCTGCTCGTTTTATGAATGATAACCAGTTGTATTTTATGTAAAATAAACCATTATTATGTGATGACCGTGCAACTTGACAGCAGTGTTTCATAATATCCGTCAATCATGACTTTTTCCCCCCAAAAAAACTATACAAAGTGACAAAATGCTGTTGTTGTTGTTGTTGTTGTAGCACATCCAAACAAGACGGATAAACAGACTGCTGATGGACCATGTGAGGCCTGTGTTTAGCTGTTAGTGTGTCGCCGATTTGAATCCAGTCATAAAGTGGCTGCACTGCTCTCCTGGCTCTCGATATCTACTGGAGGTGGCCTTTGTGGAAATACTCAGTGTCGCTGTGAAAGTGTGCAATTAAGTTACTCCAAAGCACAGAGGAACTATTACAACAACAACAACAAAAAACCTGCACGGTTAAAACGACAACTCAGACAAGCTGCAGTAAAGGAAAATTACAAGTGAACACCAGATAATGGATTAGAAACAGACTTCCAATCTCTCAAAGTTTCTTTTATCGCCCCACAGTGTTCACAAATACTGAAAGTTTCAAACAAACCAGAGGAGACACCCTCGCGCAGCGGGGCTCAGATGTATGACGGCAGCCTTCAGACGCTCAGACAAGCGAGATAAAAGTCACACAGACTTTAATTTCCCAGCATCTCTTTCATTGTTTTACAGCGTTCTGAGGGATGTCGAATCAAACAATAGCTTTTTTTTACTATGTGTTTGAACCCGGTGCACCGCGAGCGTGTTTGTGAGAAACTCTATCATAAAAAAGGGATATGAACGGAAAAAGCTAAGAGAGCGAGCACGGTTTCAACTGATGTCTTCCAGTTGTGTGACCTCTCTTTCCTTCTCCGTCTTTTTTCTGTCTCTCTGCCTCTCTCGGTTTAATAGGGCCAGCTGTAGAGTCTGGCACTCTTGGGAAACACAGTAGAGTGTGGCTGGAGCTGAGGCTGAATGAGGCTGAAATTGGGGCTGGTGGTGATGGTGGTGGTGGTGGTGGGGGTGCAAGTTTGGGGGGGGCGAGCACTTCCGACCATTTTCCCCATGAAATACACCATGCAGTCTGGATCGTTGGCAGGCCGCCGCCTGCTCTCTTCCCTTCGTCTTCTCTCCCTCTCCTTCATTTCCTTCCTTTCCATCCTACTTTTCTCCCCCTGTCTCGCAGCCTCCGTCTCATTTTTCCCTCCCGCTTTCCGCAATCCCACCGTCCTTTCTTCCTTTTCCTGTTCTTCTTCCTGCTGTCCTTCTTTCAGACAATCACTTTTGGCAATGACCCTCTCCAGACTTCTGCTCAGTGGCACCATCACAAGTCTAGATACTCTTCTCCTCCTTCTATCACTTTCAACACAGGCTAAAAACAACTGTCCAAGGACTTCGATAAATAGCTCAGCTCCTTGGAGTCCCGCTCCCCTCTAGACGCCTGCTCTGTGGTACCGTATCGGGTCCAGGCCGGCTTCCGAGTTATGACAGGTCCCTGACCCGCGCCAGAGCGGTTCAGCTGGGTTGGGACTGTGTGTGTGTGTGTAAATGTATATGTGTGTTTGTGTGTGTGTGTGTGTGTGTGTGTGTGTGTGTGTGTGTGTGTGTGTGTGTGTGTGTGTGTGTGTGTGTGTGTGTGTGTGTGTGAGCGAGCAAAGTTGGGCCTGGCTAAGTTGGTGGGTGTTTTTCATCAGACTAATGAATAATACGTCTGAGCTGAGAGAAGAGTATCAAGCGGGAGGAGAAACGGAGGAGAAAGGAGGAGGAGGAGGAGGAAGGGGGAGGAAGGGGGAGGAAGGGGGAGGAAGGGGGTAATGACTCTCAGATGGTGCTCAACTACTGTGCTGCTGCCGCCACTGCTGCTGTGTCCTTAAAGGGGAACACCACTCAACTTGGAAATTCACATATGTGATTATTTTTCTTTGGAGCTGTGCGATCATCATGGAGAAAACGAACAAAGTGGAAATGGAGACTGAGAGTCTAATGTTTAATTATCATTTAAAGCCCGGTACAAATGACAGCAGAGTTACTGGATGTCCTCGTTGCTGTGGACTGATTTACTCTTTGGTCTAACCTGAGTTGGGATACTTATTCCTTATTTTGTTCTACCAGTGGCGGGCCGTGCATTTTATACCTAGGCCTGCTGTCTGATATCGTATACATAAATACGCGCATGACGGGATGCTGTTCGGCCCGCCACTGGGTTCTACTATATGTTAAAAGACAAAGTGAAAATAATGTGAAAGGGGTCGGTCATAGTATGAACCTGAATTATCATGTGAATCTGCAAATTTCACAAATTATTATAATACATTAACAAATTAACTACATCAATTATTAAAAGTAATACATATTCCTCTTTCTGCATCTCTGCCAACCTCTGCCTTCAAAAACTTTTTTTTAACAAGTGTAATAATTCAATAACAGCAGTTTACAGTTTAGAAATACTTAGCCTAGCATCAACAATTAGTTTAACAGTTCAAACATGTGTAACAATTTACCGCATAGCCTAGCGTGAAAACTGATCCAGAGATGGTGCAACTTTTCACAAATGCACATTCTGTACTTAACCATTTGATACAGTGTATTGAAAGGAGGAATACAAATCTCAATATTATACATGTTAAGTTCATTATTTGATTTAATGTGAAAACATCTGACCCAGAACCTGAATTAAAAGTAAAGTGTGACAAGATGCCCCTAAAAACAAAAGTCCAGATACGCTGTGTGAGGATGGAGCAGAAGAGAGGAGATGAATCAGAGGCTGCAGCTGAGAAGAAGCTGCAGGTGTGTCCGCGGCCGCAGGGGGGCGGAGCTTCATAGAGGAGACGCTCTGCGCTCCGGAAATGACACTTCACAAACCTTTACGTTCACGGACCGTCGAGGTCACTTCAAGGACGCTTAAGGAGCATGCATGGGGTGTGGTTATAATTAGCACAATTGCACCTTGGCATAGTTAAACCAAAATGAAGCTTCTGTCATAATTAATGAAGGAATTAACTCACCGACCGGCGAGTACGCTAACGACACACCCTCAAAGTATATTTGTTCACATGTCCACGCTGTCTGCTTCGGTGATGTTTTATTCAACTGCTGATTCGAGAAGAAGTTCCAGGTGTCGTTTTATTTATTGTCATTTCATTTTGTTTGTCTACAAGCTCAGACTGCAGAATGCCCGTCTGTTGGTTTGGTCTTGTTGCTCCTGTTGTTCCACCTGTGTATAAGTTTACATTTAATGCAATCTATTCTGTGGTACGAAGAAAGCAGTATTATTTACCCCCCTTTAAACAGATACGTTACATGTTATTTAATGAATAATCACAAAAGAAATTTGAATTGTAAATGCGTGTGTAATGGAAAATGTATTTCCTAGTGCAGCCTCTGAAGAATATTTCAGCTGGGGCAGACATTTAGTTCAACAAGGGATAAATGAAAAAGCCGACCGTGTCCTCATCATCATCGACTTATGAAGAGTTATAGCCGGTGTCTGTGCGGCTTCTCTCTCATGCTAGTCACTGTCTCAATTTTACATTGTAAATCTAGTCTCAGTTTGATGCCATTTTAAGTTCACACTTTATATTAGTTTCTCAAATAACCCGTAACTGACAACGAGTGCTCTTCATTTGAAGCACAGTCAAGATGATCATGTGAAATCCAGTGTTGCAGACTTCAGTCAACACTTTATGTAGTTTTATGTAAATGTCACCATTACTGCGCTGTAATGTAGCTTTTCCTTTTTATACAACATTCTCCTGGCAAACGCAACCATGTGCGATTACGAAAAGACCTAAAGTCTACATTATACCCAGTCAAATGTTTTCTGGCCTGCGGGCAACGATTCAGAGAGAAATGGATACTGTGTTAGACCAGCTACACACTCCAGGGAGATGCAAATCAGAGGAAGATCATGCTAATGCATGTAATGTCGGACCACAGTGAGTGAAGCTGGTGGGGAAATACACCTCCGGACTGAAGTGGGCAGTCCCAAATATATGTACAGTCAGACCAAACAGTCCAACAGTCATTAATCAAGACATTTGGGTGTGGATTTACATGCTGTTGTTACTGTAAGTCAATATTTTAGGTAGGCCCATACCTGAATATGTATCATACATATCATATAGATTTAATCGTCTTCCATTAGATCTGAACAAAAGGTGGAACAAAACAAATCAATTCAGCCGTGAATTGCCCTTTGAACTCTCTACACACTTTCAATCAATCAATTGTGTCAGTAAGAAATAGCAATATAAAGTCCTCCTCATATCTGGAGTATTCTGACCATTATATCTCGAAGGCAGATCCAAAAGGGAATCAGAAACAAACCGCACGTTGCCATGATTTGCTCCCTTGCAAGAGCAATGAGCTGTCGGAGTGCACTTCAGTGTTGGTTTCTTGAAAGAGTTTGTTTTCATTGGGGGATTTTGTTCTTTTCGGTCAACCTTTTATATCCAAAACCAACATAACTCTTAACAGCATTGATATGGGCTGTTGGATCTGGGTCTCTGGCTGAGGTGAAGCCCAGGTGTAGGAATCTGATCTACAGTGAAGGCCACTGCGGAGGACCTATAGGGCACTGGCTGCATGCAGGAGTGACATGATGTAATGTAGATCCAGTCTGCGTCTCAGATGCTCACAGCCAGGCAACTGTTTTCAAACACTTTTGATATCCAGTGACAGGATGTATCCAATGAGAACTAGAGGAGAATGGAAAACTAGAAAGCAAACTATAAAATATAAAACTTTTGTTTCCATTGCATTCTTGGCCTGGTTCTTAGTCTCTTTGTCTGCAAATGTTGCCTAGTCTGATTGCATAGTATCGCAGTCTCCGTCTGCTTGACTGACCAACGCAATTTGCTGCAATAGAAATGATCGAAGTGAGATTGAACAGAGTGAACACTTTAATCTGTTAGATAAAAGATACATTCATGAATGGAAACATTTGAAATAGAAAAAAAGTGATACATTGCAATATATGTTATCGCAAAATGTTTGAAGGATTGTATTGGGACTTAACATGATAATATCGTACCTCTGGTGATTTCCACCCCCACTGGCGACCCAGAATTCTTTCTGGTTTTCTTGTTATATTAATGGGGGAAATTCAGTGTTTCTCCATCCTGACTGCCGCAAGCAACCAGCTCTGGCCTCACTTCATAATGTCAATACCACTGTGATTAAAGGGGAGAGATAGATACAGAGAGGAAGGAAAGGAGAGAGAAATATGGGCAGAAGAGGAGAAAAGAGAGGGAGAGAGTGATGAATGCTGACGGTAACATTGTGTAACTCTGACAGATTATTCATTGTGCTATTAGTTTTGTCAGCAGCAGCTTTTGGTTGCCAATCTACACAAAAGAGGCATACCAGCAATGGCAGTTGGGTTTAGTGTTTGCAATAATGCACTACTGAGGATTATAGACTTCATAGTTGAGTTTTACATAGGTTGTCAACCTTTAACCGCTGCACAGTCGAATCAGAAAAGAGAATTTAAAGGTCGGCCAGTTCCTTGGAAATAAGAGTTAAGTTGCACAATCATGGCTAATAAAACCCCTTTAGACTTCAAGAAGGAAAATGTGATTAGAGTCGGATGAAGGCTGCATAAAAGCTTTGGTAAAATCTTACGGGAGAACTTGACGTTCCAAACTGCTAGAGCACCTCTTCGGCATCATACGCGTAGTTCATTTGTGTAGCTCGATAGCCGGATCTCTTTCATTCTATTCTGCCTTTCATTAGTTTTCTCCCACTCTTTTCCTCATTCCTCCCTCTGTCTTTGCTCCCTTTGCTGTCTCTTCTCATTTTTGTCTTCTCTTTCAGAGGAAGACAGATCGTGAAAGGGAGTGTATGTGAGTAAAGTAGCAGCTCCCCTACTATAAACCCCTGAGCCTCCCCTTCATCACCAAAACACTCCACCCAAAACTTTGAATCCCTTGAGGGCGAATTACATTCAGACCCTCCAGCGTCACAGCTTGTACAGATAAAAGGCTTCAACTGTGGCTGAATAAACCCAGTTCCCGGCTTCAACCGCGAGCCCAGCCTGAACCGTGCGGTGCTGCGGCGGCACTGTAAGATGTAATAAGTTGACTTTCAAGTCCAAGCATTCACATTACTAGGAAATAATCAGGAAACCAATTGCCTTAAAATTATCAAATAAACTGAACTACAAACTGTAAACTGTTGAAAGAAAGATAGAGAATAGGCATATGGAAGACAAAGAGTTAATTTGTAAGAAAAACAAATGTCTTTTTGAGTTTTTGTCCTCCACGCATTTTGTTAACCTCAAATTTAGTGCTCAAAACGCTGGACATTTTGCCAGATTACGTTTTGGAACGCAGGCGGGAAACAGGCCAGAGCTAACGTTCTCATTTTCCAGATTAGCGGTACACTAAATTAGGTTTCTGAGGTGAGAAATATGGCAATGCAGTACCAGAATCATGCAAATACCATTTGGAGCACTAATCTGGGGTAGAGGAACCTGATTTTTTTTTTACAGATTATATGTCTAACACATATCGTAAAGTTTAGTAAAAAAGTTTGGCTGTTTTTTGTCTTCAAATACTGGGAATGGACTGAACCTCTGCCAACCAAGCTATTCAATTACTAAAGAAAAATAACATATTGGGACCCACAATATATCTTAATCTTGACATGAACTTCCTCAACTTTTATAAAATCAAAATGCCTTTCATCACTGATGAAAAATGGTGAACTGCTCTGTTCTTCAGATCTCTTTAGACTGTGGTGTGTAACAAACAACACATACACAAACTCAATAGCCAACTGGATTTTGGTCCAAATGAGAGAAGCACTCTTTGAATAAACTCCAAGGTGTTCCTCAGTTGTTGAGGGTACTCCAAATTCAGGGCGTAAATAAGTCTGAACAGTCGGCACATGGCATGCGTAAGATTGTTAAGGTCATCCATCACTACTGTTCCTTCCAAAATGATTGCAGTAGGTGTAGTAGTGCAGCGAGTGTCTTCGGTAATCACTATCAGGATCCCCATGGAGGTGTGGGACATGTCCAGAAGGTTATCGCAGTCCTAACAACAATAGCAGCATTAAAACCACAATTGCATGTCAAATGTCAGTTTGCATTTCTATGGTAGAACACACAATGGTTGTATTTGTACCTCACAGCAAAACAAGGCTCCACAAAATCAATCGGAGCATTGCTCCTGAGTGAGTAAATACTGTAATGATTCATTCATTCATCATTTGATTCACAGAATAGTTGCAAAAGCTAATAATAAAGAATATGGATTTTCAAAAGGGCTGGTATTTACATATAAGGATGATATTTGAATGGAAAAATAACAGCAAATAATGTAAATACAACAGAATGTAGAAGGGCCTGAGAACACCGGGTTGATGGCATCACAACAATAAGTGAAATATAAAAGTCAGGTCGTCAGCCCCGATCAGGACCCTTTGGTGGCATCTGCCGTCTTTCCGTTGGGTCAAGTCGCAGCTTCACACCATCCAAAACTCAAATAGCTTTAATTATGAAAAATCATGGTAAAGGGGTTGTATTAATATGATTAATCAAAGTTTAATACGTGGTTAAACACAAGCATATTCTGACCTAGGCTTGTCTCTGTTGTACAAAATGTTTAAACGGATAAACAGGTGTATGATTTTGGCTGGTTTCCCGATGAGGTCGCTTCTCTGATAGTCCCATTTTACTGCACCGTTGGCGGTTGTAGGAACCTCGGTCAAGTGAGCCGCCGATGGAAATGTAATAATCGTCTATTCCTGGTGTTACGCTACGGGGGCTTCGATAGCCCAAAAAGCACGGAGATATACCTATATTTAAGCAATAATTTGTCCAATTTGATATAACAAGTAAAAATAAATATTATTTTGGACGTTATATAAAAAATACAATTATAATAAAAGTTACACTACAGTACGTAGGGTTTGACATCTATAATATTGCCAAATAATAAAAACAGGTCCTTCATTGGTTAGCTAAATGATGTTCATGATGACCCCACATATGTCCGGCAAATTTCCTGTGATTTTACTAAACAGTTTTTGAGTCAGCTCAAACGAAATTATGATATTCATAATTTCCCAATATGTTAACTGTTATAAAAGCAGATCCTTAAAAGGTTCAATTAAACTTTCACTAGATTCTTGTTCACGAGGACCCCTGCTATGTTCATGTCTATTTTCACGAGAATTTACGAGATAATTATAGGCACATTTTGAATATCATATATTCATTTGAGCTGACTTTGTTTTTAATTTGGAAGAATATGGCAAAAGTTGATTTGTATTATGTAGCTGAAACTTACCTTCAAATAACTTGACAGAGCAGCGCTTTCTTCCCGCTTTTAACATTCGCCTTCTCACACAAAGCACGTCTTCGGTGGTCAACTGTGCATGTGTAATCGTCGAGTTTCTCCGGGCTTTGCCGATGGTTCCTCCTCGCTCATTCTTTTAAATGAAAGTTACTTGAGATGATGAGTTTACTGACCAGAAAGCGCTCTTAACCAAGTTTATTGGTCGACAAAGTAAGCAGAAATGAGTTAAGCTCACTATTTTCTTTAAGTACGGTCATCAATTACATTTTACAGTGTGGCTGCCCGCCTCCCGGCCTGCTGTCCAGGGACAAGCACGACCCGCCGGGGGAAGAAAAGAAGACACAGGGAGAAAGGAAAACTCTTACTTCTCCACTCAAGCTTCGCAGCTTCTTGCTGTCGAGGAAGTTCAACATAATATCCGATCCTCAAACCCAGGTCCCAGTCAGATGATTTAATCATTATTCACAATGCTAATAAGGTAATTATTAAAAATGACAGCATTTTCGGGAATAGGTGTGTGCAAAATCCGACATGCTATATGAATAAATTATGCAACGGTCAGAGGATCGGTTGGATCAACAGATTATGCCGACTTCAACTGTGAAATGGACCTGACCCCTGTTGTCCAGATGTGGGCGTGTCCTTGTTGTAGCTCGCTAATCAAAAATGGTTGGCAAGCGACCTCTTGTGATCTCAAGAGCTCGGAAGCTGCAAAAAAAACAGCTGTAAAGAATCGAGAGACCGGACTTAGAAACCAGGGCGTGCAGGATCGGGATTGCACGCTGCAAATGGAGACTGAGTAGCGTTTTGTGTTCTCGCAAATCTTTGTCGTCAATACACGTCCATGCGCTGTCAGATAAAAGAACGAGGAAGAAAAGTCACCCAGCATGGAAAAATAGGAAAATCAGAGCAGACTATTTTTTTCTTTTCTTTGCAGAATGGATCCAGAAACCTGAAAACCATAAGTTTGAGTTGACACGGTTTGTGTCTCATGTATTCGCAGCAGCAATATGAGAAAACATTGATTGCACTGTCAAAGATCAAGGCTTTTTAATTTTTGTCGGAAGACATGAGTAAAAATCGAGGTTTCTTTTCCATTTCTTTTCCATTTGAAGTGATCCACAAAACTAAATATGCATCCAATATTCTTATTGAGAGGGACATGTGTTTCAGAAGCCTCCGCGGTCACGAAGACCACCGAAGGCAACGAACAGTCATGCAAGTTCTGTTGTAGGGTGGATTTCCCCAGAAACAAATCAGCGTGCAGCCAAAACAAACTCCTGCTGATGGTTTGCCTCTTGCCTCCGGTCTCTCTGGCCTGCTTCTAGACAGCAGCCGAGGGACCCTCAGCGCTCAGAGGGAGGAGCGGAGGAGTCCTCCGGCCCTCCCACAGGCTATAAGACCAGGGGCAGACGGAAACACTCAGACAGCAGGCACACGTGGAGCAAAGAGGCAGAGAGAGAGAAGGACGTGAAGAGAGGCTGAGAGAGAGAGAGAGAGAGAGAGAGAGAGAGAGAGAGCAAGAGAGAGAGAGAGAGAGCAATAGAGAGCAATAGAGAGCAATAGAGAGCAAGAGACAGTGAAACTGCTGCCACAGACTGGGAGTAGTTTTTGCTATTGGAATTGAAACAGACAAATACAGAAACAAAGGACCGAGAAAGAGATTTAGAGAGGAAAAAGAGGACAAAACCAACGTGCCATTTTAAATGTGGCTTTCTTCTGAAGGATTAAACAGAACGAAGAGCTGACCTTTTGGGATGTGAAGTGTTTTTGTGTGACTCAAGAGAGAAAAACACAGCCGCTCTGAGGTCAAGTTGCTCTTGACCACTGACTAAGGATCAACTGGTTGATCTTTTTAAACCCAGCGTAACTCTGCGTCATAAGGGCTACATCTGACTCACCTGGCTTCGCTAAAAGAGAAGTTGGGGGTAAAGTAACAATTTTAAAGGGGTCGGCGCCTTAAATCAGCAACACCAACAGAAGGTTTGCCAAGCGGCTTCCGATCAAGTTCAACCTCGACAAGTGGAAGTCTCACGAGGACCGACCAGTAGCTGACAGAGCGTCGTTGCGTTGAAGATGACATTCGCCATGCTGCGCACGGCACCTCCAGCAGGCCGCTTCTTGTACGGCGACATCGCCCTCCTCTCCGAAGACGATGACGAGAACGGGAGCGAGGGTTCGGGCTCCGAGGAGCGCGACTTCCGCCTGTCCTCCTCGTCGCCATCTGCCTTTCACATCAAGGTGAACAGGAAGAGGAAGCTGTGCGGGGCAGGAGGGGTCGGAGGGATGGACGTAGAGGCCATGATGGGGCGGCTCATCCCCCAGGGGTCTCCACCCCACGGGGAGGTTCGCCAGAGGACCGCAGCCAACGCGCGGGAGAGAGATCGCACCAACTCTGTCAACACGGCATTCACGGCGCTGCGCACCCTCATCCCCACCGAGCCTGCAGACAGGTACATGGCATTTTATCTGTGGCACATTCTTAAAGTATTAGGACTACATATTTTATATCTTAGAACCAAAATATGTAGTCTCTGACCGATGGCATGCACCTTTAATCCCCAAAAAAATCACGTCATTTTGTGGATATTTCTGATTAGAGTTAGTGTCTACATATTTGACATCTAATATCACTGTCTATATGTTTTACATATGTTGCACCTTCCTTTTTTTTTAATTATTGAACACTTTTTAGATATTTTGTGTTGTTATTAACACCATAAATATCCTTCTGGTTTCATGATTAGGAAGCTGTCGAAGATCGAGACCCTACGTTTGGCCAGCAGCTACATCAGTCACCTGGGGAACGTCTTGCTCCTGGGCGAGGGGCTTCATGATGGACAGCCGTGCCACGCTCCCTCACCGCCGTTCTTCCATGTTAACTCCTCCCCCAACCGAGGGTCTGACCAATCAGCTCAGCCAAAGCACATCTGTACTTTCTGCCTCAGCAACCAGAGGAAAATGGTGAGCAGATGAAAGTGATGAATCAGTGAGGAAGAAAAAAAAAGCCAAACAAAACAAAAATGCTATCTATAGTAAGACCTCCAACAAAACAGTGGTATAATTATTATTCAAAGACAGATCAAAGATAATATATACAGCTTTTGATTATGACATACATACTGCACTGATTACCATACTATATTTCTTTAGTGACTTTAATTTCCTGTAAACAGAACAAACTAAATATGTTTTCCAGAATTAGAAAACAGAGAAAGCTGATCACACTGTAGAGTGAGGCTTCTTTTTGGGAAACGGTGCAGTGCTTTAGGGTCAACTTGGTGTTTAAAGCTGACCTGAGATCAGTGACTGTGCCTATAAACCTGATTGGCCCTGAGGGACATTAAAAGCAGAACCTCTTTTAAAGTCCTCTGTTGGGGTGAAGGACTGCGTATTATTGTTCTGTTGGGGGTTCGTTTTACTCGAGCAGGTGGCTTGAAAGTTCAAGGTGCTTTCTGAAACTCACTAGACATTTCAGTTAGTAGACAAGACGAGCACAACCATTGCGTACAAAACCTCTAACTGTGGTGTTTGTCTTTCTTTTAAAAAAAAATAGGAATTTAAAGTTGACAAGGGCATTTATGCAGCGAGTGAGATTTATGACCAGGAGCCCATGAAATCTATCCAAAACCATGTGTACAATTTCAAGAATGTATTGACGTCAGTTTGAATATGAGGAGGTTTTAATCATAACTGCTGCAGAACTGACCTGAGACGCAAAGATCGGTAACCGGCAATGAGATTTATTCCACTGAATGTGGATGTCACGAGAAAAAATGGCTTTATGTGCATTTAACTAATACACTGCAAGTGTTTCCAAAAGCACTTTCAGGGTTTCCTTCTACTTAGCCACAGGTTTATACACGCATAAATGAAATGAATGGACACGCAACAGGACGAGCTATACAATCAATAGTCAGACTCATCATTTCAGTGTCACAGCCAGCATTTCGGTTCACAGTTTTGTAGCGGTTGTCAAACTTTCTCCGCACCTCCTCCCTCCACTGCTGCGCTGTGGGCCTACGACTTAATAGAGATATAGAAACAGGAGAACCTGATCCAGTGAGAAGTTCAACTCACATTTGATTGATTCAACACAGGAAATAGACATAATCAAGAACACTCTCGGCATAAGAAAGTCCCTCAGTCTGATGAGAAATAACAGGGAATGAATAATTCCTATCAGCTGACCGAAATCCAACGTGTACGAATGCAGCTCCGACTTCAACAAACAGTCTGCGCAGGAGATGATAGAGAGGTGACGTCCACTCGACTTTCCCCCTCTAGCCGAGCCGCTGCCCATTTAGTAGGATTTATGGGTAAGGAGCTGACATCTGGCAGACTCCCCCGTTACCCCAGCAGTGTGTGAAAGCTAATACCCTCCTCAGTGTCTAAACCCGGAGACCCTTTAGCTGGGGGATAACCTGAGTCTCAGCAGTGTGTGTCTCGCCCTCCCTCCTGCCTCCCCTCTGAACCTTTGTGAGTGAAAGCCTATACGTCCTCAGCGTCTGAAACCCAGACACCCTCAGCTGAGAGATAACTAGCCTCAAATCTGTCTTTCTCTCTCTCTCTCTCTCTCTCTCTCTCTCTCTCTCTGTCTCTCTCTGTCTCCTTTTCCTTTTGCTTCAGTTTGTCCTCCCCGAGTCCTCCATCTTCATCCTCTTCGTCCTTCTCATTCTGCTCCACTCAGCTCTCTGCGTATCGATCAGCCCGCTGGAGGTCAGCGCTGTCAGTAGGAGCTGTGTAATACTATCTGCTGCTGTCAACTCGCTGCTGCAGACGCATGGCTGACCCGTAAATGCATGCTGCGTAGAAAACCATTTGGAAACTTTCTCATGTCAAAGCCTTCAACTGTGGACTCTGACTAAGTTAGTCTTTCTTGACCTCCGTCACACACAGTTTCCCATTAGCTCAGTAACAGTGGACTGTTTTCATAGAGTGCACTGATTAGGTGAACCCAGGTGAAAGTCATTATCGCTTGGCTATCCCTCGATTCATTCGCCGAAATAAGTGAGCAGAAAGGCGACGAGTTAGGGAGAGATTTTGAAGTTTGTGCAAAAGGAGTGAAATGTAGCACGTAAAATAATCCTCCCTGCTGGGTTCAGCTGACAAATATATAGCGATACATATTTTTTAATGGCTCAGTAAATTAATTCAACTGCCGGGTGCTGTAGCTTTGAGCAAACATTGCTCAAACAGGTGTAAGGAGTATTTGATGGGGACTATTTTCAGTTCGGATTGACTCAAAATAAACTGCCCGTGTTTTTATCCTAATGAAGGAACATGTCACCCAGTTGATGTGTTTGCATAGTTTTGGGGCAACAATGGAACAGGGCACACACACACACACACACACCAATTTGTTTTTGGTTTTGAACATGAAAATATAGAATATCACCAGTACCGTATCGTAAGGGATCCCATGCTCACCTGGCACATAAATGGTTAACTCTGATTGGAAGAACCTGAGAGAATTTCATTTTCCCCGGAAAAGTGGCTATACAGTGTGATTAAGTGGGCTAAAGGGCAGAGCCAGCGCTGGTGATTACAGAGAGGAAACGATTGTGAAGGTAAAATGAGACTTTGTGTCCTGAGTGCTCTCTTTGTATGTTTTTATGGTCATTGAGGTTCATCACAGCTGTCAGGTCCGCTTAGACCAGCTGCTTCAATTATGCTTATTTCCAATGTGGGAGAGGGTGAAAGTGAGAAAAGTATATGCTCATTTCCTCTTATTATGTGTGTATACAGTATAACCGTTTCAAAACAAACAGTGCTGTTAGTAATGACTACTGCACAGAGAGGGCTACACTACTGCAGATTACATATTCAGTGGATTATAATGTGACTCGTGCTCGTGTTTCTGAGAGAAAATCCCTTTTACACAAGTGGAGGATATATGATTTATTCTTTATAGATTTTCCAGAAAACGATACGGTGCCATTGAGATTGAAAATTATTAAAACCTCCTTATAGCTCTGTCCTGAGAAAACCGCGACTATTTTGTATGGTTTTATTAAGCTTCAAGTAGTTGGAGTTTTTTTTTTATAACCTATAAATGAGTAAACACTTCATCCTTCAGTTTATCTGCGCCATTCAAAAATCACCAAAGTTTGAGAAACATGGTTTTCTTTTTGTGAGCGACACATTGTTTTTCTTGAGATGTTTAGAGACAATTGGGGAAAGAGTGGAAATCTCAGTGAGCCGAAAGCACGATAAATTGTTGCTTTTTCTGTTTCTAGTGATATTCTAGTCTCTTTGAATATCTTTATTGCTCCACTTTAGTGCAGAATAGTGCAAATATATTCTTCTGCACTATTAGATACTCTTTTGTGTATCCCACCTCACGTTGTCCGGTATCGAGCCACACACCGTGGGACATTTCCACTCAGCATCTTTAGATCAGAAGCCGAGCTACTCCTCTGTCGTACACGTATATCCTGACATATTTGAGCTTCTTCAGAAGAAACTGCTCCGGGATGGAGCGCCGTCCGTTTGGTTAAACTGTAGCGCAGCCTTCACATGCTAGAGTCTTTTGATGAGTGCCATAAAGAACATGGGACGCTCCTGATGGCTACATCTGTAAATGAGATGTCCAGGGCTGAGGGCGGCGGGTCGAGGTGAGCGAAGGGCTGCTGAAGTCCCTGCGCTGTCTGGTTGATTGATGCCGATATCCTGTGCTCGGCCTCTCTGCTGCCGCCGATCAGTGCAACTGTCAGGTGCCGGAATTCAACCTATATGGCAGGAAACCTGCACGATTTCAGTTTGTTTAGTCATTTTGGCGGTATTATCTCCAGGATATCATGCTTGAAGTCACCTTTAATGACCTTGAAATGCAGTTGAGCATCAGCGACGCTATTTAAATACACATTAATGTGTGCTCTAGGTGAAGGCAGAATGAGTATCGGTACAACGCTACTGAATTATATTGAGATGGCGTTTGTCAATACAAAACAAAAACAAAGCTTTTTGAAATGTGTTAATCTGTCGACTGTGTTGTCTTTGGGCCGTACGCTTGAAGCATAATTACAGCTTCCTCCGCGGTCCGCAACTGTGGCTTTTTCTCTTGGCCCAACACAGTGAGAGGGTCAATTCAAGTCAATGGCAAACGTAAACAGAAATGGGGATTCATCTGCCAGTAACAGCAATCACGCTCAACCTTTTCCTTTTAAGCGCATGTGTATGAAAAGTTCAAACATTTTCCAATATTTAAAAATTTAAAGTAGCCCATTTGATGAATTAAAAGAGCATTTATATGTTTGGAAACAAAATAAAAATCCGGCAAAAATATAACTACTATTATAGTGTGGCTGCTGTAAAAAGGCCATTGTTCCTTTTGTGATGCTGACATTTAGTTGGGTTTTACAAGCGTGAGAAGGCACAACCCTGATTTAACTCCGACTTGAAGGAATCTCATTTATTTGCAATTTCTAGAAATTAAAAATACACGTGCAAATTTAGAAAAATGTCAAGCATAACAAATTATGAATACAGCTCTTAACCTATTAAAACGGAGCTGTTTTTTTCACAAACAGTTCTGATTTATATTTGCGCTACAATACAACTTTTATATGTGATGATTCTGTGAGAGGGTGGAAAGATGCATGGGAAAATGGAGAGACTGTGGCACTAAAACTGCACCATGCAATTGGAAACTGACTTATCTGAACACAGACTGTGTGTGTGTGTGTGTGTGTGTGTGTGTGTGTGTGTGTGTGTGTGTGTGTGTGTGTGTGTGTGTGTGTGTCTGGGTGTGTGTAGTTGAGAGAGAGGAGTGTGTCTGATATATATATATATATATATATATATATATTTGTGTGTTTATAACTTGGAGATGAATGTGAGTGACAGAGAGGGAGATTTTGTACCTCCATGTACGTATACTGCACACACACACACACACACACACACACACACACACACACACACACACACACACACACACACACACTGGCTGGCTCTCTGTGTCTGGAAGTCATTGGCAGTGCAGAGCGGAGCAACAAATGAGCTAATTGTTCTGTAAATGATTTATCCTCTGCTGAGGCCTGTACAGCCAGTGTTTAATTCAGCTGCTGCTATTAGAAACACATTGACGTTTGGCTTTGATGGTGATGTTAAAGAAGCCTGGAAACCGCTCCCTGTGAAACGCCCTCGCTGCTTACACACACACACACACACACACACACACACACACACACACACACACACACACACACACTCACTCACACCCACACACATGACACATAGACACACTCGCACACATGCATGACCACAGAAATACTGACACGCTCTCAGACTTTTATCAAAAGCATTTCATTCTACCTTGATTTTTTTTCTCTTTCCTGGTCTTTTCAGCCAGACGGCAGTTCATTGCTTCTTTCTAGACACCCCCTCCACACAAAAAAAGATTACTCACTAAAAGAGCGCTGGATCACGACTATGCTTTCAACACTTTCTAAACTAATGGTGTGCAGGAAGTTGTGGAAAGAGAGATGGAGAAGGAGAGAAAAAGAGGCAGATAAATAGTCAACGACTCAGCGGGATAATCAACGTAGCTATTTATCCTCCAGTTTGGACAGTTGTTTTTTTTCCGATTGTGGTGAAACTACACTTTGCTTCTTTTATAGAGATCAAATGAGCCGAGCACCTTAAGAGAGCTTAAATGCACAAACAGGACACGTGCAGGAGCGTGCCAAGGACTGCGCTTTTTACAGTTGTTTTGTTATTAGCCTGTTTTCACTGGGGAAAAAAGCATTACGTCACCTGTGTGCGTGAAGTAGACGTTTCGAGGTCAGAGACGAAAACTAAATGACCCTCATTCACTGATAATGCTGGGTGTTGACTTGGGGTTAATGTGCAGTGCCTCATGAGCGAGAGCTTTGCCCGTTAGCCTGTCGGTTCATGCTATGCTAACGAGGTGCATCGGAGGCAGCTAATATACTGCAGGCAGTCTTCAAATACCCACGTTCAATGTGCGTCCGTGTGTGTGTGTGTGTGTGTGTGTGTGTGTGTGTGTGTGTGTGTGTGCGTGTGCGCGTGCGTGTGAGAGCCTGGCTTTGTGTACAGCTATTAGCCGTCGTCATGCATGGACCCGTCTGTATATTTTCAAGCACAGATGGAAGCGGTTAAACCCTAATTTAACACCAACAGAAGAAGTCGTGTCAGATGACTAACAAAATCTATTAGCAAAACTATCATTCTGTTGTCGTTGGCCCTCCAGGGAGAGGGTTGCTCACGGAGCAAATTAAAACAAAACTACAGAAATCCGAGCCAGTTCAAATAAATCTAAAACAGAGAGAAGAGCAGAAATTGGCGGTGTAGGTGGTGCCGTTTCTCCTAACAATATCTACGGAAGCTAATGACATGTTGCCTGTTGCAGGGTGCTCATCTCAGCGCTGATGATAAATTGCCGTGCCGGTGCGTAACGTAGCAGAATGAAATCATGCGAGACTGCCGAGAAAGAAGTGGGGCTGGAGCCGTTATAACAGATCATTAAAATGTGGGAACAATTAGACGCACGTGTGGCCGGCTGGTGAGAATTACAACTGATTAGTCAATCGCTGATAAATCAAGTGTTTTTCAAAGATGCTTATTAGCAAACCACAGTGAGCATGAAGTACATGTCTGATGCATCCAAGCCACATAATGGTAGACTGTGGCTTATTTTGGTGTGTTAGTTAGTTTCATTTAAAAGTCTGATTGCTGCACTATTTCAGTGTGCTTCTACGTTCCACTGAGGGGACTGACGCATATTCACATATTTCATATTTTTTATTTCAAGGGATATTACAGTTTTCATTTCATGGTTGAATACCAATCTCCTTATACGATTGTCGGGCCAGTACCCAAGAGGAATTATTTTTTCCAACCAGTCATCCTTCTCGAGAACTAAATTAGATGTTTGTACTTGACAGAACGGATTAGAGAGAGAGAGAGAGAGAGAGAGAGAGAGAGAGAGAGAGAGAGAGAGAGAGAATGGAAAATCCACAGTTATAGGTGAAGGAACAGCCCGGATTGAGTTTCGGAAAAACAATATTAAAGTTTGAATTTTAAGGGTTGATAAGATGCCGTGAAGAGAGAGTTTACTATCTTCCTATTAAAATTAAGACTTTGATAAAACAACAATATTGTTCCAGCGTGGTAATATCATCATATTGTATCTAAAGTAAACATCATCAGGTAATCATATTAGTGTCGGACAAATCACCCCCCTGGGAAATCAGTGGTATGTGTGTGTGTGTGTGTGTGTGTGTGTGTGTGTGTGTGTGTGTGTGTGTGTGTGTGTGTGTGTGTGTGTGTGTGTGTGTGTGTGTGTCATCCGACCGTGCCATATTAGTCCTCAGGAGATTGTTTTGACTACCAGTCCGGCCTCACAGCCCCCTCCTCCTGTTTTGACTGAACCAGTCCGACTTCAGCTGAACTGCCTACGCCAGCTACAGCTGCGCTTCGTCAACTATCGCTTAGCGTTCACAGTAATGGTTCCATGGTAATTTTGGTGAATCACCCAATTGTCATGCGCCGTTTTTGAGTGGGATTATTTCATGTACCCACTTTCTCTAACCTGCCTCAAGTACTGCACTTTCCACTGATAAATACCTTCAGTTTTCCACAGCGCCTTCCAACAAACAACGGAGAGCATTGCTGCACTTGTCTCCTCCAGCTGTTGGTTTTATAGTTTGTGTTAGTAGAAAGCACAATAACAGCACTGCCAGTGTGAGGCCCTACTCATAGAGATATATATGTGTCAGGAGACATCACTTCTTCAGGTCATTAAGCCTCCGGACGTTCCTCCTGAAAGCCTAAATTCACTTTTTTTGTTCCATCTGTGTTTGAGCTCTTTGTTAGTGGCGATCATTCACTACTTCTTATACTGCATGGTGAGATAAATGTGCAACCCTATCCCGTAGAAATTACATTGTTATACTACTTATTTGTTTTGCATGCGGTTAAGTTCAAGCAATATTTTGTTCAGATCAGGAAAAGATTTCTTTCTTTTTTCTTGTGCCATAAGTCACTTTTGACTTTTTCATTATTTAAACCAAACACCTAAAACCGAAACATAACTATAAAACTGTCGAATCATGCTTCAGCAGAAGCGGATATTGTAGGGGGAAAAAATTAAATACACTGTGACTGAATTATGCTACGTTTGTTCAGTATCAACTTTTGGAACTTGGTAGCTATGTTGAAAACAAAAGTCTCGTGGCTGCAATGGATCCTGTTGTATTGAGTCAACTAACAAACAAAACGATGGTAATGGTTCATGTCTCGATGATAGCACCTTAGTCATGATCCTCTGCTCCAGCTGGAGGAAGACTTGACAATAATAGTTCCTGTGTCTCCTCACATTCCCCTCAATCAGTGGGAGTATTATTCCTGTCCAAATCCTATGATCTCACTCTCATTACCACCTGATCCCCTTCCAAACACCTACCCACCTTTGTTGATGTCAGTCAAACGGATTTTTCCAAACACCTACACCTTGTGCGCGGTCTGAGAGGAAATGTGTAACAGGTGTGCGGCCGATGAGAGGAAGGCGAGGGGGTTAGTCGAGACGATATGAGAAGGGGAAAGGAAAGTCAGGAGAGGACAGGAGCAGTGAAGCTGACCCACACTCCTTTGTGCACTTTCACCGCCATTTGAAATAAAGTTTTCACTCGCAAAAAAAGAATATTCCACATATTTGTCCATGAGGATCGACCACAAATTGGGTTGCAACAGCCCGAGATCATTTTCCAGCTCCGAGTCAATCAAGCGTCAGCCCTGAAAAGTGATTAGTGAGACAGGGATGACGTGTGTTGCGTGTCACTCAACGGCGTGTTCGTTAAAATGCCTTGGACTGGAGCCTGAGACGCCAGAGCGTGGTAGATGGCCTGAGGAGCAGAGCAGAGGTTAGGTGAGGAGGGAAAATGTGATGTTATTTTCCTGGCCAGATAGAGAAAGGCTCCTCACCAGCCAGGAAATCAAGGCCTCTCTGCTCTGATACCACAGATAAATGAGATCACGCAGGGCTGTCATGCATCAGCTCATGATGTCACTCTTCAGGCTGTTATAAAACCAGCTACCACAATTAACGCACAGCGTGCACACTGCTGCACAGAATGCGTTTGCAGTCGAGGTTAATTTACTTTATCGACCCGGGTAAAGTTCATATAAATAAACTGTGCCATTGATTGCACTGAAATCACATCTCTTTCCACAATATGCACTACTTTTTCCTGGAGAGTTTCATTTAATGAGACTATAAAGGAGGTTGACATCAAAGACAGCCGTCTAACTCACCTCTTAAGCATATTTAAGTATTTAAGGTGGTAATCGTCACATACTTGTACTACTTTATGAACTAAATAAAAAGATTTAATAAAAGACTCATTCTTAGCTTGTCAAAGTGACAAAGCTGATCTATGTGCCACCAACTTTCGCCCCTATTTCTAGTCCCTGTTTAGTGTTGAATCCTGAATAATAATAAAAGATGTTGTTTCTCTCTCTTGCAGAACAAAGACCGAGACAGGAAGACGGCCATCCGAAGTTAACAATGAGGACACAAACCACACGGATGAAATGCAATGATTTTACTGCAACTTGAAGACTTATCAGACTTGTGATGCCTTTCAAAGACTTTTGAAGGACTTCTTTAACACTTCCAGGACTTTTTAAGGAACTTAACCAAGCATTTCCCTTTTTTTTTCTTACATTTTATATCGCTTTATAGGAACTTTTTACTTTTTAGGGTGTTTTCAAATCTGTTGAAACACTTCTGAAAAGCCTAACAGTGCTTTTTAAAAGGCTTATCGAGACCATGACAAACCTTTCAACAACATTTATAAGAGACTTTTTACTGTATTGTTCAAAGACCTTTTGTTCAGAGTCTGAGGAACGTATGGCACATGATCGAAACACACAGCTTTTGATGAATACAAATGCGTCTTTCTTAGGATCTGTGTGTCATTAATGTGTAAACTGAAATATAAATGTATATTTATGTGACATAACATTATATAATGAAACTATGTTATTTAACCGGCATTGACATCCGTGACAAATAATGTGTAAAGGTGCAAAACATTGGCTATTGACATTATGGCGTCCCAAAAAAAAAAAACATGCTGGAACTTTAATGGTATTGGTTATTTCTCACGAAAATCTCTGAAAATGTCCTAATGCTGGAAAATAACACAAGATGACCAATAAATTGTTTGTATATCTGGGAGTAAATTTCATTTATATGTTGGTGGCAATTTGAGCCTGGTGTCCTCTCTAATCCTTCCCATTTCCAACCAATAAACATTATACATATTTTCCACTGAGAAACTATCCAAACAGTGGTTTCATCATACTTTTCTTGCTGATTCAGGAGGGAGCACTCTGAAGCCGCACAGCGAGCATAAGTGGACGTTCCACAGTGACTATACACCTGTAGCTCAGGTCAGCCGTATACTTTAGCTTTACTTTATGCTCCCTCTCTACTGTCTCTTTTGCCGTCTTCTCTTTTTTGGGGCACCAAGATCAGAGCAGTCAGACAAAGACAGGTTTTGAAGAGGAGGCGGACAAGAGAGGTTAGAGGAGCAGAGGGAAAGGCTAGGCAGGAGAGAGGAAGAAAAAGAAAAAAAGCAGAATTGAATCTGCAGGTATGGCTGTTTGGACATCTGCCCCGTGTCCCCGCGCTGTCCTCTTCTTTACCTTTCCACATGCTCTTTCTGTCTTCTTTCCTCTCCTCCTCTGCTCTTCCTCTCTTTTCCCTGGAGTGCCACTGGCCAGAGTCTGACTGGTGATGGCTTTCCAGCGTGTTTAGCCACGCACCACTTACCCTCTCTTTGCCTCGTTTTCCTTATTATCTCTATATATGTATCTATCTATCTAATCTTCCTTCCCTTTTCTTGTCTTCTTCCTTTTTTCTCACTACTTCTCTCTCTTTCCATCCCTCGCTCCCTCTTTCAGCATCTCTCTACTCTGTTTTTCTCCAAATGTGTCCACTGCCTCTATGGAAAATGATCAGAGCATTAGTGATGTGGAATGTTGCTCTTGCTTCTTTTTTTTTTTTTTTTAATCGTCACATTTTTCATAATAGCTTCTCTCTCCGTCTGCCTACCATACACTTCTCCTAGACCATAAGCTGTGATATTATAATCTTTGAGGCCAGTGGGCTCCGCTTTTATAGTTCGTCGGCCCTCTGGTCGCTGCAGCAAAACTTGCAAATCCACATCCAGGGAAACCAAAGTTACCTGAAAATGTCGCACAGTTCGACTGATGTTGTAGTTTTCTAGGATTAAGAGAGTTGGAATCTATTAATACAGTCTATGCCCAGTCTATGGTGTCCTAGTTCATCATTTTAAAACCACATAACAGCAGCATTCCTGCAGCCATTTTCCACCATTAAGTGAAATGTAAATGAGCCGTTCTTTTAATGGAGTCTAACCCCTGTGCTGCACCGGCTTGGTGTTTCCAATTTTTTTTTTTAACAATGCTAACAAGCTGTTTCTGCAACCGAGGTGCCAGTTATGGAGTTTTTTCCTACAATGTGACAAGTGCCCGGTGAAGAAAATCAACCAACAAAAAATCCCAACGCCACTTGATCGCGCTGCCAAAACACCGTTTTTAGTGGAAGCTGCCCCGACAAACAAAGCTCATTTATTGTGTGTGTAATCTCAAAAACACCCGCAAATCTATAAACAGCATCCAACACTTGCAGTCGGTTTTAGAGTTAATGTGTCGGACTTTTCCTCGCAGTGATGTCACGTAAAGGACACTCACTTTAACGAAGTAACTCGCAAAGGTGACGAAGGGGGAAGAGGTGTATCGATTTAAATTTGGGACTCGAGAAAGACAGATTCACAGCTGATAGCGTGCTTTATGAAGTCGAAGAAGAAGAAGAAGAAGAAGAAGAAGAAGAAGAAGAAGAAGAAGAAGAAGAAGAAGAAGAAGAAGAAGAAGAAGAAGAAGAAGAATGGCAGCCAAGCAATGAACTTAAGATGGTTGCAAAATCCTTCCTGGAGAATAGTTTATACCAAAGACAAAATGCAGTTTGGGCATATTATGCTTGAAATGCCCTTTAAATTCAAGTGCCAGAGCAGGTTTTTTCCTCCCCACACGTAACACAGGGAAACAAAAGACACACTTTTGTGTAAGTGGTCCCTGCTGCGCGTTGGTTCCTGAGACAAAGGTTTAAAAAGCGCAGTGTGTCTTGTTTAAAATATCTTAGCACTGTTATGAGCCGATGAGACGAAGATAATCTTACTGCGGAGCGTTTTTTAAAAGGAAGCAATAGCTTTGAAAAAAAAAGAAAAAGGCTCTGTGTGTCTAGCGTGTCCTAATGACTTCTGGTCCAGTTAGTCTGAGAGTCTGATCTCTCTAGCAGGCCGTCTGTCTGAGCAGCAGTGAGGGGGGAAAAGGAACTGGTTCCTCCCACACAGACCAGATCAGGTTCCCCCTACGCCTACACACACACACGCACAGATGACCATTTACACACTCATACGCCAATGAACTTCCATATGCACAAATAGATGGACGAATGCATGCATGTGTGTGTCGAACACTCACATGCGCGCACACGCTAAGCAGAAGGATCTGTGATATAGCTTAGCTGTCTAATGATCTCTGTATTTTACATTGATGAAAACAGATCAGCTGAGAGGGCGGACTGCTGTGGCGTATTTAAGTGGGCGGTTTTTGGACCAAGGTGAACCGGAGGTTGGAAGATCGACTGGTTCTTATTATCAATATAATGGTCTCTGACGAAGATGCCCCCATGGAAATCTGGCATGTGAATACTGATAGCTGAAGCAATAAAAAGCTGCTTTTTTGAGCCTGAGGTGGTACCAGTGCCAAAGGGTCTGGTGGATGTAGCCTGAAGACGTGTTAGAAAAATTTAACATATTCGGAATATACACATGGCCTAATGGAAAGCTGGCAGAACGTATTGAGGCCTGAATATTGGGAAAAAACCTTGTGATCTATTTTAATCAGTTATGAAAGAAAAAGATATCACATAACAGCTATATATGCTCTCTGGTGAGCTCAACAATAACAATAATTATCCCGCCAATTGATTTTCCTTTTGCTCATGTGAACCTTAGTAGGATTGTGACTCGCCAAGACGATAATACATCTCTCAAGGTAATTAGATTCTTCACTGTAACTAACTATTGGAAACTGCAGGTCATGTTCTCTGTTTCCCATCTTTACTCCATCTGTCACTCTGCACGTTGAGCCTCCTCATAAATTGTCCTGTCATTGCAAACAGATAATATGGAGCCTGACAGGCATGTAGGCTAAAGTTTCTAATAGCAAATGTGTTGGTTGTGGGCTGGTAGTGTACAGCGGGTTTATCAGAGCTCTTTGCTGAACAGCTGCTGAACATAACACTGTGAGAGCAGAGAGACTGAACCAACAGTATGCCACACAAACAGAACAATGTCTGATTGATGCTTAAATTAGTAATACAAATTGAGATGAAGTGAACTGCAGATTTAGGTCCTCGATCGCTGACAGCAACCTCTTTCACGTTACACAAAGATTGTTGAGCATTTGTTAATTAAAAACTATTAATTGGGACAGCTTTAAAATGGCTACTTAAAGAACTATCAGACTGCTTGGCTTCAGAGGATAGTTGCTTTAGCCCCATCCTCCATTACAGACTCGGTAACTGAGGAGTGTTTTTTGTAACCACAACAGCTTTAACAAATAAGTATATATTTTTAAATAAGACAGGCTCTTGGACTTACTCTCAGAAACATAAACTAGTCATGTCTACTTTTTTCAACTGTCATAACATGAGAATCAGTGGAGGAGACAGGAGCACTTCCTGTTTTTTTTCCAACTCATCCATGTTTTTGTGCTGAGATGGTACCCAGCTGAATAAGGTCTATTAATTAAAGATGGATAGGTAGCAGTGCTTTTCCTGAAGCATGACCTCCTGTTGACATTGGAGCAGAAGTTTCCTCTGGTGTCCTCTCCTGCTCCGTAGGCCTGTTGGCCAACTTCCTGCCTCCACTCCAACTGTCTCAATAAAACATAAAGAACAAAGATATAAAAACGTGGAGGAAAGAGCGAAATGCACCTTTAGGAACATTAGTCTTTCTAACCCAAATGGGACCTGAGCTACACAAACACACACACACACACACACACACATACACTCACACGGCAGGAGGCTAACTGCTCCAAGTGGGAGCTGTGCTGCTGAGGGCCGGATGAAAGGAAACACTAAAACTACAACGAGGGAAAGACAGGTGGCCAGTTTGGCAGCTCCACACACTACTGCACAGACAAACACACACACACACACACACACACACACACACACACATATACACACATATGCACGCACACAAACTCCTTCCTCCTCGAACCCCCTGTTGTGCACACCTGTGAAAGTGCCAAATCCTGGACTCTACCTCGATCAGCTCTCCAGCTCTCTCCCTACCTCCGCTCTCGTTCTATCTCTCTCTCTTCTCTCCCCCACCGATGAATCTCTCTCCCCCTTCCTCTCCTTCAGAGAGCTCCTCTGTGTAAACATTCCTCGTGTAAGCTAGCAGCCTGGCTCACCTTTAATTGGTTGTTAAAAAGACATTTCCTGCTCACGAGGATACCACCGTGGAAGCCCCTATGATTGTACGTGACTGTGTGGGTTTTTTCAAATACACGCATACACACAAACGTGTGTTTATTCCTGTAAGATCACCAAGCGCTCATCACTCGTGTCATCATCATTTATATTCAGCCACCTGATCACAAAAACACTGAGACAATGAGTAGAAACACCTTTGTGTTGGAAGCCTTGTGAAATGTTTTGACTCCTGGACACATCCTGACTTTAAAAGGCCAGTTGTTTGTCTTCAGCTCCGCTTGCCAGGCATCTTTCCATTCCCTGATGCTTGTGGATCAGGGTGATATGGCCGGGTATTGAAAGCTGGTGTTCAGTCTAGAGCCAGTGATTGTTTCCTCATTGTGCTCCTCCATTGTTATTCCTCTGGTTTTCCCCTTTTTATAAGGTAGAATTCTCACGGGTAGCTTACAGTGAATGTCTTGACTTGGCTTAGTATTTACATTGAATTACATTGACTATATGTGTTTGCACGCACACAAATACAGAGTAGTCATATTAAGACAATAGTTTGATTTAACTTCACTGTGACATTCCAATAAGCAGAATTCTTATCAATTCAGATTGTCTGAGACATTTGCGTTAGAAGGTGCTTGTTATCATCAATCACGATATCTTGATATATGATGTCATCCAGTTATGCTTCCATTGAAGGACAATAATGTTAGATGTTTTAGCTTCCTTTGGGATGCGCAGTCTGGTACTAACAAACACAAAACAAGTAGAAAGTCAGAGAAAGGGGATAATGGCAGCATAAGGAAATTGGCAGGCAAACGCTGAAGAAACAGGAAATGGTCGAAAAAATAAGCATAATTGCATTATGGGCCAATGATTGATTGCGTAAATGTTAATTCTCAGAGCGTTGGTGTTGATACTGGCTGCTATGCTGTTGCAATAGTTCACATGTGCAATCTGGACAGGGCTCCCACATGTTTAAAACTGCAAAGGGAACCCAAAGGGCACCAATTCTGATCCTAAACCAAACCAGAGCCAGGCCCCGCACACATGCAGCTGAATAATTGTGCACTTAGAAAAAGTTTAATTAACTGGTTTTACACACCTTGAAAAAAACTCAACCACTGTAAAGAAGTTTTCATTTTTTTTCTTTTTTAAGTGAATTCCTATTTTACCTACATTGGAATATTATACAGTGCTAAAGAGATTTACATTTGACATAACAGCTCTTTGCTGTCAAGGATGGAGAACAGAGCCAGACTTTAACCAAGTACAGGCTCAGTGACCGCCAGCTGACAATCAATGGAGACGTATGAAATATTAGCAACCAAAAGAAAACAATATATCTGGTAACTGCAGGTGATGCTGAGCTCTTCCTCCATTCCTGTATTAAGTTGTCAGCTGTGAGAAACACTGGGTGACCTATGCAGACTTTTCTACTTGATCTGGGCTGGTGAAAGATGGATATTGAGATAGATGGAAGTCGAGACACACCCCGAGGTGCCTATTGTGCATGTATGAAGGCACGCAGGGCTACGAGTGCTGCGAGTGTTTCATCCTTTTACAGGCTCTGTGAATCAGGAGGCTCTTTAGGTTTTATTAGCCTCTAAGCAGGCTTGTACAGATCCAACAATGAGCAAGTGCTTCCCTCCCCACAGTGATAACTCTGAGCACTCAAGACACACTTATTAGACGCAAGACATAAAGTCCCAAAGATGAACACAGGAAAAAGTGAAGCAAGAAACAGGAGAAGTGAATGGGTTAACTAGCAATAGAGAGGAGAGGAGGTCGAGGCGAGAATAGTAGACTGCAGTAATCTTTTCCTTAGTTATAGATAGACTAGTGAGAAAGAAGTAGATGGTAAGAAGGAGAATAATAAGAGAAGCCAAGCCTTCAGTCAGTAGCAGCTTGCCAGAGCATTGCTTTGCCTCGCCAGGTCCCTGTGCTCTCTGCTCTGTCCTCTCCAATAAGACCCCTGGTTTAATGCTGGAAAATTCCCTCCAAGCTGTCAATCACCCCCTTTAATAAAAACAAAGTATAACATTGCGGTCTCGCTCGCTCTCCATTCCCCCTCGAGAATTAGAATGCTAGGTTTTGTCTGCGGAACTGTGAAAATCTCCTCTGCTTTTATTAGCAAAGCCCTGGTTCGACCGAAACTCGCTGGAAAAAATCTGGCCACTCTCCGCTCTGCATCGCCCATCTGGACTACATTAAAGCCAACCACCTGGACCCGAACCAAACCTGAAATGAAACTGGGGGTATTACAGAAAATAACTCCGGGATCTGCCTGCACACACACACACACACACACACAGACACACACACAGACACACACACACACACACACACACACACACACACACACACACACACACACACACACACACACACACAGATACATATCTTCCTTCGTCCACTCACACACTTTTGTGTGCGTGTGCGCTCCACACACGGTTCATGCAGCCTCCTGTTTCTCTCGCTTTCTATTCCGTGCTTAATCAGATTTCCTTAAGGAAAACTAGTCTTAACCGGCATGATGGGGACCTGATTTGACTGACTGGCTGGTTGGCGTTTTATTTATTTTGAGATTGTTTGGTTAACTGGCTAGCTGATGGGCTACTTGGGTGCTGACAGGCTGGCGAACATGGCGGACAGAATGAAAGATTGACTGGCTGACTGATGAGTGACCATTACTGACTGACTGAGTGGCAGCTGGCAGCGTACAGTACGTGTGAGATTAATGGTCTCTTTCTTCTACCTGTTGATCCAAGAAGAAGTCCTTCACATTAGGACTTTGGGCCCTGAGTGGACTGCAAGTCAGTCAGCAGCCGCGTCGTCTTTATACAGCATCACAGGATATGAAGCCTAAATCATAATCATAAACATAATTTTGTCTTTTTTGTTTTCAAGGATAATCCTCTGTATTTTTATTATTGTCAACACATTGCATTAAAAACAACAAGTCTCCAGTCACAAAGTGTATTCCTCTGTGCCTTAGAGCTCCATTGTTGACCATAACTATTAAAACCACATCAGTGAGCCACACTGTTGCTCTGGATGACATGATCCTTCAATACCAGGAACACACACTAAAGTTTATTTTGAGTCTATCCCACATACACCGTCCTGCTGCTGTATATAATTATTAAAGCACCAAATGTGTCATAATCCGCCACTGAAAATAGTCCCCAACAAAAAACAAAAAAAAACGATTTCCTTCTGTTTGAGTAGCATTTGCCAAGAACTACAGTCCCCAGCTGAAACTATATATTTGTGAGCAGTTTTTAAAGATTTCCGTCTTCAGTAGGAATGATTGGGCGTGAGGCTGAGTGACACACAGAGAGTAGGAGTGTGGAGAGATGTATACACATTATCACAACGTTACACAAAGTTATTATTAGGATGATGGAAGCAAAGTGTGGCTTTAAAATGTACCAACCAGGAAAAGACAAGAAAAAGACCAAAACAACTCCAAAGAGCTATTAAAAGAAATGGTCTGTTGGTGACATCATAACGTGGGGTTTACTCTTCATAGACTTGATCTCTTAAGAGCTGTAAAACATATTGTATCAACCATTCAAGAATATTTTACAAATTACATTTCGATCAAACGGCACACAGTGAGATGGCAGGTGCACAGGTGAAGCTGTTGCATCCCACCTTATCACAAACATACTGCAGAATAGAGGACAGAAGAAGCACAGAAGAGGATTCAGTATAGCTTACTTTAGAGGACACGCACGCACACACACACACACACACACAACACACACACACGCACACACGGCCAGCTGGTTGTATTCCAAAACCACTCTTAGCCTCCTTAAATCACCAAGGTAAAGTGTTAGTAGAGGCAGAACAAAATGAAATGAAAATAAACATGGCAGAGCAACGTTTACAGCCCAGAACTCGGTATCACTCCCCTCGGTGGAAAACACACCATAAATTACCGCAGATCATTTTGTGGAATTTCGACAAAAAAATTGTTCCGCGCTCCAACAAAAAAAATTGGGCACTTGATTTATGTCAGCATTAATTGTGCGTGCATGTGAGCGAGTGGGGGTGATTTGTGTGTGTGCTTGCTGGGTGTCCTTGTGTGCATCCATTTGTTTATGTGCCTTGCCTGTGTGTGTGCGTGCGTGTGCGTGTGTGTGTGTGTGTGTGTGTGTGTGTGTGTGTGTGTGTGTGTGTGTGTGTGTGTGTGTGTGTGTGTGTGTGTGTGTAAGAGAGTGAAGGAGGGAGGGAGAGAGACGTTGGTTTTAGCCGTGGAGAGTAACAGCGCTGTGGTTTTGCACCATATGATCTGTATATTTCTTGCTCTGTAGGCAGCTGGACCGCGTCCACCGCTCATGACAACAACAAAATGTTCCATATGAATCCCGCTGCTCACTGACAACGTCCATCTGTACAGGTTTGTAAAGTATATATCCTTTGACTTGTACTGGTCTGGAGCCAACAGAAAAGGGACAAGGCAAAACCATCAACGTCAAGGTAATATCCAAGACAATAAAAAGTAGAGCAGCAACGGAACTCTTTGCTCAGACGTAAGCTCCTGTTTGGTGCAGTCCGGATGCTCGTGATATACTGTACACTGAAGATTGAGCTTTACAACCCTTAACCCTTAATCCTCACACATGTTACCCCATTATTCTGTTGTATTAGTCTGTTCACTTGCTACTTCCTAACTTTGGTTCTGTTCGAAATCCCATACTAACGCGCTGCATACTATTTAATCATTCATTATGTACCGTCTCATACTCACAAATTCTTGCTCATCAAGAACACATCCAAGCATTTCTCAGACACAAAATCCACATACCCTGCAGTTGGAACACACCACATACTCATTTTTCTTTTCTTTTTATGATACTTAGTGTAGTATGTTAGTGTACTTTGAGAAGAACCTTTGTGTGTCTGTGATTGGGCAGCTAAAGCTTAAAACAACAATCCTGATAACAATAGATTTATGCACCAAAAAAAATGTCTAAAATGTTCCGAAGAGCCGAGGGAAACTGCAGAGTTTTTTTTTGCTACAATGAGCGATCCCTTTGACATTTACACTTCTGATCCATTGTTAATATAACATATATAGAATAGTGCAGCTTTAAGATGTACATTTGGTAAAAGCATGAACTACAAAGTGTGACGGTTACAGTTGCTCACCGAGACCAAAAGGCTTCCAATGTGCGGTTGTGGACAATGTGATGCAGAGTAAAGCAGTAGCATAAACCCTTCAGCCAAAAATATTGTTCTATCTGAATATGATGAGAAAATTGGTCGGGCCCTTCAGTAGCAGTTACAGCTGTGAGCCTGTGTTGAATAATCGTAGCTTTGCACATCTGGACACAGCAATTTTTGCCCAATCTTTTCTTACTGGACTAAATTGCTCCATCTCACTGAATTGGAAAAATGGGCGAAATGAAATTGTCAAGGCCTTGTCTTCGTTCTCAGTTCAGCTGATGTTTGGGCTCCGCCTCGACCTTGGCTGTGTGTTTGGGGTCACTGCCTTGTTGGATGATTGATTCTCTGCAGCAGGTTTTACTCCAGAATTCCAAGCTACAAATCTGCATTCATTTTGTTATTTAAACCTTCAGTCTTGTGTGTCAGTAAGACCAAACTCTTGGTTTCATTGCCTCCCAGCATGAGAAAATGTGCACTATTAAACTATTGTGAAGCCTCATCATCCTGAATAAATGTATTTCTAAACTATAGGAAGTGAACCTAAAATACATATTTTTATGAACCCTTACTAATAGGTATATAAATAAGACAAACTGTGAGCAAAATCTCCTGAAGATCTGCACCATATTGTGGAGCTCAAAGGCATGAGGCCGGTGTCCCAGTTTCTCCCAGAGTTTATTTGTGCAAAGCTCTTGTGGCCTGGGTAGCAAATCAGAATCTTCTGTTTTTAAGTATAGAACTGAATTGGTATGGGCATCTTGGCTTAATGTTTCTTTTTTTATATATATAATGTGAGCAGGCTTGTACACTGGCAGTGGCTCAAATGGAAAAAGGGGCATCAGTCACGGGAGTGTGGTCGGAAATTTAACATGCAGGACAGTCTGCAAATTCTGGGTGACTTAGTGTTCCTCTCTCAGCTGTACTTGTCATTTTACAGGACCAAGAACACTTGAAGCTGAGTCGTGGATCAGTTGTCCCTGTGGAAAGGTTACATTTCCTTAGTATCGGAGTGTTAACCTGGCTGCCAGCCATTCACTCTTTAGATCGTCCAGATTCCTTTGTGTATTTGTTTGAGATACATTTGTCATGGACACAAACTGAGAGGGATTTGTTTGGTCATGATGCTGAGCCAACAGGTAAGGAAGGTTCAGGTTAGTAAAGTATCTCCTTTCAGAGTTTGTGATTTAATATTAAATTGCTGGGAATGTGCTCAAGCTGTGTGTTCTGGATCTGAAGGCCCTAAGCTGTATCACTATATCACCAAATGTTTGAGAAAGCCTTCCACAAATGTAACATAGTATATCACAAGGTCGAAGCCAGGTTGAGATTGTGCAACATTCATTTTCTAAAAGAAATATGAAGTTACTGGCAATGCGACAAATGTTAAAAGAAAAAAATGCAGATACTTGTGCACTAGTTAAGTACTTTAAATGCCCCTCTGTATACATTGACATATACATTTCCTCTGGAATCATGATACACTGAAAGAGTCTCACAGTATTTCAGTCAACATGAAACATGATATCATTGAGAAGCTACTCAAGACTGAGGTTTATTTGAAAAGTTAAATCCCCTGCATCATTAACCTAAAGAGCAGTTGTCTGAAAGTAACAAAAAGAGTTAACTGATCCAAAGAAGATACACTAATACAATTAAATACATTTGCACTTGTAATTACTCCAGATAAATCATAACTCAAATAGCAAGAAGGCGCTTCTTAACAGAGAGGATACAAAATATATTGGGAAATCCAGAATGACCATTCATTTATGATCCTGCACTGAGAAAGTCGGCAGCTGCCAGATATTTGACCTGGTGTTGTTGTGTGTTTACTTTGCTAAGCTCACTTTGCTCTGGGAAGATGTGCTGCATGTGAGGAAGAAGCTTCACCAGACGAGCAGCAAGTGAAAGTGCAGGAAACGCCCTGTCGAATGTGGGTGCCATGTCTTTGTTGCCACTTCCACGAGCAGTTTACCCAGGCAGGGTGTTGTGGTCAGGGCGGAGGTCAGAGCACACTGGGCTTCCCTAGAGAGGAGCAACTCTGGCTGAGAAAAGAGAGGACAACCCCCAAAGGCTCATGTGTGAAGTTGGTATATCCTCTGCTTCTGCAACGTAATTGTTTCACATAGTTTCAGACCGACGGCTAACACATCCATTTGTACCTGATAATCAGACTGGACAGCCATCATCTACTCTGTGGTGTCAGGATCCAGGCCGACCTCACGTTGCCCAGTTTATCCTTCACGAAGCAACAAGGAGTTTGAACTTTTCAATGTTTCCTAAGATGCTTACAGCAAATGGATTAGTCTCGTTGTGTTATTGCAACACTTCCTCATCCCTCAACCAAAGAATAGGTTGTTTGAGAGTGAACGTGCGCAAGTAAGTTAAAATAAGTCAGCGTTGACTTTTGGGTTCACTCAGGACACAAACAGCGGTCTCCTGAGTGAACATTGTGTGTGTGTTTCACACATCCATTGTGGGTCCTCATAAGCTCCTTGCACAGACGGAGGCTGGTTGAAAAACAAAAGAATAAAACACCCACACTCTCTTTAGAAAGTAAGACTACTTATTTTTGACATTTCAGCAGCTTTCATTGCATTTTAAAAAGATTCTATTACAAATTGGACCAAACATTGTTCTTTGTATCACTGGAGCTCCACTTGCTGTCTCTGACAGTGTGCAGGACATTACGGTTCATACAGCATAATGTTGCTCCCGTGTATTTCAGCACTGCATCAGCGTCAACCTCACACAGGATGGATGAGTTGGGGCAGAAGCTAGCGGCACACTGTGTGCATTTACTTGACATATGATTTCATTTGTTTTACAAGGTTTTATTGCTTTTCTAGGCCACACAACATTGTCATTTAGCCACTGCACAAACACACACACACACACACACACACACAAAGGCTCATACAAACTAAAGTTGTGGTTTAAGTGGAACGGATTAGAGCCTCAGAACTATATTTCCCACAAGGCCTATGACACACTCCAGACTCCTGCACAGACTCAAATGACAAAAGAGACAAGACAGGAGGAGAAACAGAAGGGAAGCCAAAACCAAGCAGACATAATGAATGTTGATGCTTGCAGTAAAGACACAATGAAACATTTGAAAATGCAGTGAAATCATGTAGCGAGCGGAAAGAGGTTCTGTTTAGCCTTTGTGCAGATTTAAAGAGAATTGACCCCAGCAGTCAAGTAGTGCAAACGTACCGTCAGATGTGGAGTGATGGGATTTCGGGGTCCCAATAAGTTATGGAATGTGCTTCTGCCACTTGACTCTGAATGGACAATAAAGCAAACTTCTCCTCTATACGGACAATGAGCTTCCTTGTGAGAGAGGAAAGATGTTCAGGGAGAATGAGACGAGCCTGCCAACAGAAATAAAAGATGGAGGACATGGAACACTCTGCAAAAAAATGTGGAAGCTCTCAAATGAAAGAGAGAATAAGATCGCTGGGAGCCATTAATCATTCAGAAGCCTCTTCGCTACAAGAACAAATAATAATATTTCAGCCTAATAAGAAGCTCCAGTTTACAGTACTTTGCAGAATGCTCTATTTATTATATGACAAACATGGTAAATGGTTGTTCTGCAGTAAAGACATTTAATATATCTTATAGTTCTCGTTAAGACTGATTTGGCCTCAGGAAATCTGACAACAACCGAAGGGAGTAAAGTAGATTCTTGGCTTTCTATGATTTCTCTTTCGCTTCACATTGTTTCTTACAGGAATTAAAACATAGATCATTGGACTTTTTTTATGTTCAAAAAGGTTCAACTGTCTCCCATACAATAATCCTTTTTAAAAGGTTTTTATTGGACTGTAAAATAATAAATGTTGGAACAAGGAGTGAGTCAACAGAAAAGTCACTGGTGTTCTGCTCAGCTAGAGACATACATTACATATTCCAAATACTGTACCTGAGCAATAGAAAGCTAAATTAAATCTAAATGAATCATGGTTTGGTAATGTACTTACTAATGAAGTCAGCTAACTTTAAAGGGATAGTTCAACAGTTTTGAAAGTGTTTGCTCCCTTGCTGATGATGAAATCAATACCACTCTTTGGGTCTGAGCGTGGCAACACTCGTATCATTTATCTCTTCAAGACAGTGAACACAAGTGTTACAGGAAAAGTCCAACTATTCCCTTTAGCACAGAAAAAGAAGGGGACTCGTTATAGGCTTATCAGTATTTTTCTTGAACATTTGGGTCTCGACCAGTTAGCATTCATGATCGAGTTTTGACCCAAAGGGTCAAAAAACTCGACTCAACTCGACTCAACTCGACTCATTGTCAAAAAGAATAAAAATTGAAAAATAATGTAGTTTCACTGTTGTTGTTTTTTTATGGAGGGACTTATCTGAGGTTTCACAGTAAATGCTGCTAACAGTTTAAGACAACAGGCAGCTGAAGATGGAAAAAGGAAAGTGAAGGAAAGTTTCTAGTGGGATCCTTTTGGGAACAAATTGGCTGTGCTAGGGGAGTTTCTGTTAAGTGTCGGAGAGTTAAATATACTGTTTAGTGGCAACTGCAGCTGACTCGTCTTAATGGAAACAAAGTGAGGGATGCATGACAAGCTTCTTTATCAGCACAAAATATGGTTGAGACAGCATTCATTTCGACAACAAAAGACAGAACGTGTGAGTGTGCCCAAACTGTACGGTTATTGTCAGCCATCATTTCAGGGAAACTGTCGATACTTGGTCTTGTGTCTTGTGTCTTGCCAATGGCACACAACCTCATGCAACACAAAACCTGTGTAGCATACAGGAAATAAGTCACCTTTTGATTTAAAGCCAGTCCTGATTCCTAAACCTTTAATAGTCTTGTTGTGGCCAGCAGCAATGCTGTGGATATAAAGGATTTTGGATTTTTCAGGATAATTGTTGTTATTAATTATCTCATGTTTTGTGTCTTTTGCCGTGTAAACTCCTCCACATGATTAACGTTACACAAGAAAAGTCTGCTGCCTGTGTTGCTCCCATATGAACCACCAGGCTGCTCCTTTTTTGTGCTTTTTCTTTCTAGTTCTTGTCACATCTCAAAGTGTCTCTCCTGATTGTATCACACATTTGGTGATTGGCTGCCACCTTTAGAGGTGAGTAGACATACAGTATAGTGTTTTGACTGCACGTATGGACAGGTCAAATGCTTATGCCAAGTTGGGTTGAATTTCAGCTCCTGCTGCAATGTATTACATCTGTTTGAAATAAAAAAATAGTTGCCACACTAAGGAAAATATTTTTGCTTTGACTGATTGAATGTGATGATTGTTTCCACTCATTATTTTCTAATGTGCCTAAATGTAGCACCAAGGTAATGTAACTTTTACTTTCTACTTCTCCCCATGTGAGGTTCTACTGTTTGCCTTTACTTTGTTCAACCTTTTTATTTTTCCTAAATCCGAGGCCATATTTAATTTTGTTTCAGTTATCACCAATTACCGTACCACCCGTCAATCCCCAAATCGCCTTGCTACATTTAACAGCTATGTCTAATAGCTTAAACCAACTGCAACAAACTATCCATTCCTCCCTTTGAGGTTGGTTTCAATCTTGAAATATGAAGTTGGAGCATATTTAGTGATGGAAACCGCCAGAAGTGCTAAAAATACCTCTGCCAGTCTGGTAGCCACGAGGCTCCATCACACACTCATTACCACATGACCTGAGGTTGGGAGGAGAGGAGAGAGGAGGGGATGTGGTCAGGAGAGAGAGGCATATAGCGCGCGTGTGTGTGTGTGTGTGTGTGTATGTGTGTGTGTGTGTGTGTGTGTGTGTGTGTATGTGTGCATGTGCGTGTGCGTGTGCGTGTGTGCGTATGCGCGCACGCGCGCGCGTGTGTGTGTGTGTGTGTGTGTGTGTGTGTGTGTGTGTGTGTGTGTGTGTGTGTGTGTGTGTGTGTGTGTGTGTGTGTGTGTGTGTGTGTGTGTGTTGAAAGGGTTAGCAGCAAAAAGGAAGGGAGAGAGAAAGCAAGGGATGTGGTGAAAAGAGGAAAAGAGAAGTGGAGAGTGAAAGAAAGGAAGAGGGAACGAGGCATATGAGGTGTGTGTGTGTCTGTCTGTGTCTGCACAGAGTCAAGAATGGTTGTGGTTAGATACATTAGTATTATATGATATTTCCTATGGTCTCCTGGCATTTCTGAATGACGGCACATATTGCAGCCTACTGGGCTATTATTGAAATCTTGCATCACATCATTTCTGAAGAATTTGCCGTTTGTTTGTCTGGACAAATCTCTTTTTATATGACCCCCTCCTCCTCCTGATCCCTCCTTTCCTCTCCTATCCTCTGCTGTCTCTCTCGTGCTCTCCGTCCTCCACACTTCCTCGTCTCCTCGCTCGTCTGATTTATTCCCCTGTTTCTCTCCATCCGTCCGTCCGTCTGTCTGGTGTTCTCGGTTCCAGCTGCCGAGTCCCTCCAGGACCATCAATCCTTCTCCTCAACCCATACCTGGCCCTTATTCAGCACACACACACACACACACACACACACACACACACACACACACACACACACACACACACATGCATTCGATATCTACACTTGAGCAAATGCACAGCCATGTGCACGCATGCAGACACATGTATGTAATTCCAAGAACAAGCACTGTACATGAACACACACACACACACACACACATACATCAGGAAGCCAGAGGGGCAATCTGATCCTTCAGTCGACCTTGGAGTGAATCACGCAAATGAAACTTCCAGATTTGATTCAGAATCTGAAATCAAGACTAACAAGCTGTGGCTCAGCGGGCCGAGGCCGCGTGCTGCCAGCAACGTGGGTTGAAGCGCGGCTCACGAATACTCACACTGTTGATAATAGACTGTAGATATGCAGATGACAGCATCTGGATTTGAAGGAAGAGACATATTCAGAACGTATTAAGTTACATATGGATGCACTGGGGACTTGAAGTGTAAAGTTTGCCTGCTTGTTGGTTTTACAAACACACAATTCAAACAATATGTGCAAGAATATGAATTTCATATTTGAAGAAATAATACAATTAGAGATTGGATTACATTTATTTTTTACAATACATATTATGTATATAGGGTCTTAAATGTAGGGGCCCACTAATTACTGCCTCCTAAACCACAAAGTGGCCAATCAGGAACCAAACCATGTTTTTCCATTCTTAGTGAGTTATATAAGCACATATACATTTTCAGGTTTGTTATTGTTGGTGGTTTAGTGGGAGAACACTGCAGGCGGTCAAGGTCTGACTCTGACACAACGACCTTGTCAACCTCCGTCATACTGGAGCAGATTGATTGGTGTGTTTGATGGAGGAGGGAAGGGAAGGTGTGTGTCTAAATATGATGGAGAGCAGGGCCCCCGTGACAAATATGATTCTCTGCATGTGTTTGCCCATGGAAATCAGCTGCTTTGCTGAACATAGATCAGCTGCTGCAGCAGCTGCTGTGAGGAGGCATCCCTCGTTGTGTGAATTCAAAACTCCATTCTCAGGTGACCCAGAGCAGCTCGGAGCTCATTGTGGATTTGCGATGACTTGTTGGTTGCTTCAGACGCGTTATAGCTTGAAGTGCAGGGCGCTGCTTCGAGAGCCAGCGTTGCACACGCTCGTTCGTTAATGCTTCTCTTCAGGAATTTAGAAGTGTGAATTATTGTGTTTGGACATTTAAACAGCCAATTAAGGGAGTTGTCTGGGTAAACAGTATCACAGGTTTTGGCCCATATACATGTCAAAGAGTGCAGAGCAGCCCAACGCAAACACATGACATCAGCATACAAAGAGAGAGAGACACATGGACGTATAGAGACCAGTGTTGAGAGAGACTGAGAGATGAAGTGTGAGACAAGCAGGCGCAGGGAAAGAGAGGCTGCAACAATAAACAGACTGAATTAAGTGAAAGAGACAGTAAGAAAAAAGTGAATTTGAAAACAAAGGGAAAGTGTATGGATATGTTTCTTGGGTGGCCAACCGCTGGACGATGTGTTTAATACACTTTACAATCCCTATTTTTTTTTTTGCTGGCAGATGTGATAATGATGAGAGAAAGGGAAAGATGAGGAGTGAAACAAAAGAGGGAGGTCACATGCAGGACCGGGTGTTGATGCGTGAAGGGGAGAGGAGAGGAGGAGAAGAGAGAGGAGGAGAAGATGAGTAGAGGCAAGGTGTTAATATGCGTTCTGGTAGATCTCAATATTGAAAGATGAGAAGAGACAGAAAGGCAAACATAGAGGAGCGATATACAGTACGTATGGAGACGGAGAGGAACGAGGAGCGGATGGGAGTTGTGCATTTAATTATTGTGGAGAAGAACTTGACTTAGCAGCTGTTTAAATAGTAATTCATAGTTTATTGTGTCTGTATGAGCTACGTTATTGATAGAGATTAGAGAAACCAATACAATCCTTTTCCAGATGAAAAACAGCCCAAAAGCCGCTGTGCTGTCAAATATAGTCAAAGCTAGTTTGTATTCTGTAACATGTCATTTGTTTTTACAATATTTTCATATATCTTTTACTGTTTCAAACTGAAATAATTCAAACAAGAATTCTTCAGAAGAAACTGGGTAGTATAAAGCTTTGGATATGTCCTTAAAGAACTGTTCTTACTGCGGTGGTTTTCTTTATGGAAAAATACAGTCATACATTCTCCTTGATTTCATACACAGCATGTTATTGCATATTTAAAAAATAAAATGCATAAGGAGAAAAGCATACTTTGTGAACTAGTAATTTTGTGGAAACAGCTTATTCTAAAGAAAGACATATTTTCAGTAGAACCTTTGACTTCTAGAACTATGAAGAGACAAAATAGACAAATAACTTATTGACTACTTAAATTAAAGGTTGACATATTGTTATGTTACGCAAGGTTTTGAGAGGAAAATCCATGGTATGCATGCCTTTCATTATATACAAATCAAAGTATTTGCCTTTGTGACTACTGTGTACTGTATTATCAATGACTTAGATGTTATTATGTATTAAAACGCCTATCAATGAATCGAGTACTGACATGGTAATCACTGTAATTCTGCGGTGAGGAGCAAATTTTGATTGTCGGGAAAACATTTACAGCTGTTCAAAAAGAGGTTTTAAAGAATTTTGCTTTCGGCTCTGTCTTAGGACTAATGTCTTAGCTTTGGTCAACTATATTTTGACAAAAGCATGTGTGTGTGTGCTGCGTCAGTTACATTTGAGTTTGATTTGTAAACTACCGGCTACTTTTGGTCTAAAATTAGCTGTTGTACAGAAACAGTCATCATTTATTCTGGTAAGTGTTTGCTCATCTCTCTCTCTCTCTCTCTCTCTCTCTCTCTCTCTCCCTCTCTGTTCCTCAAAGAAGGTTTGCTCATCTCTCTCTCTCTCTCTCTCTCTCTCTCTCTCTCTCTCTGTTCCTCAAAGAAGGTTTGCTCATCTCTCCAGAGACCCACCTGATGTTTTTGACAGAAGGTGAGCAAAAGAGAAGAGACACGTTGTACTCTTGTACGAAGAATGTCGCCCTAACCCTGCCATACCACGTCCTACACACACAAACTCATCACCCACACACACACACAAACTCATCACCCACACACACACACACACACACACACACACACACACACACACACACACACACAAACACAGAGAGAGAGAGAGAGAGAGAGAGAGACATTTGTGAGCACATTCCACTGTCTTGCTTCACTCTTTAAACCTGAATGCTGACATTCACCCAAACCACTGTGCTGAATTCAAACCGCAACAAGTAGCTGAACATACTTACAAACGCACTCACCTGGAAACACAAAACATAAACTGTGTGTATGCACGTCACCTCCCCAGCTGGGAAACTAGTTAGACGTTGAACATCCTCTCAAAGTGTACACAACACATCACACGTGCACGTATTGCCCACGCAAACACATCCTTTACGCCACAGTCAAATATTGTCGTCTGCACGGAGGTCACATTGTCTGAGTATCAATCAACAGAGGAGAAAAGGAGACCGTAAGAGAATTTGCAAATAAGATAGAGGAAGAGGAAGGGAGAAACACTAAGGTCGACACTAAACACTAAAGACAATGGAGTGAAAAGATGAAAAAGGAAAAAGATGAAAAAGAAATTGAGAAATAAAGCGCTTCTTGTATCGAACTATGTTCTGTCATTTAAAAGAACCAATGTTGCATTGCACTCCTTAAACATTGTCAGACTCACTATGGACGGTTGCAACTTGACCACAGACAGTTCAGGCTGAGATTTTGGGTTATGCTATTAGTGGCTTATGTAGCCTCGTGCTGCTAAAGCCTCAAACGGAGATGAGGAGCGGGCCGCAGATGTCTGGAAAGCTCACTTCTTTTTAACTCCCTACCCCCAGATTTTTTTTTATTTTCAAACTTGACATTGACTTAAGTGCCATTACATGTATCATATTTGCGCCGCTCCCTCAGCAGCCACAAAAAGGCTTTAAACAACTTATTTTCACATCTGCTGTAGCTTCTCCTCAAGACCTGTATGCCGGTTTTGATGTGTAAAATTGATGGAGCTCTCCTTTAATTATCAGTCAACTCAGATCACCTCAATTTCCATCACTATCCTCATCTCTTGGTGCAACGTTCTTATATATTAAGCAATAAAATGCTTGCAGCAAAAGTGAAAATATTTAATCACAGAATTATTCATTTGATAATAATATACAATCCTATTTTGAGGGGCTGAAACATAGTGTTGTTTACAGGGGAGAAGGGACTTGCTGCTTGTTTCTTAAACCTCTATCCAACCAGTTACTGTCATGCAGATAGACTTCCTCCGCAGAATAAACTACCTTAACATAACAAACCTCATGCAGGGCTAGCAGCACAGTGCAGCTCCTTCAGTAGCCGACTGCTTCACCCACGCTGTGTGAAGGGGAGACGCCGCGGGTCTTTCCTTCCTGCTGCTGTCAGACTGCACCACCAACACTGCTCCCAGTAGACATCACATACCAAAAACCCACAAATTCCTTATTAATTCATGTGCAATATCGAGCCAATGTAACCACTGTGCAATATCAACATTCTATATTAACTGCCTCATATGGGCAATAATATGATCCCAACCATTCAGTCCTATTATATCATGTTTTAGGACATGATATATTTAGTTGTTTTTATGTTTTTTTACTTATTTACTATACCTTTACTGTGTGATTATTTATGTATATGTTCTTTATTTATTTATGATCTGTTTTGTTCTTTTTTTTCCTTTGCTTTTTTGCTCTTTCCCCTCTGCTGCTGTACTCCTGCTAACTTGCCCGCTGTGGGACTAATAAAGTATAATCTTATCTTATCTTTGCACACCGTATATGACTGATAAATTTCCCATTCAAGTATATTTGATCAGACTGCCAGGATGTCCATACATTGCAGGTATACGTGGAATTTGAGAGCATTATACTACACAATAGCTTGTCTGCTCCCATAGTAAAATCCCAGCCGAAGTAAGTTACGGTTAAAAACTCCCCCGCACCGCTGAGGCTGATTGTACTTATACAGGCCGTCTATCTTTCAGAAAGACGATGTAAGACGGACTTCATAGAGCCAACGGTGTTTGTAGCCAAATCCATGGATTTCAGATCAGCTTAACAGACATCCTCCTGCAGCCTCCAAGGGAAGCAAAAGTCTGCTGTGATGAGGTGACACTTCCAGTCCCTCAGTGCCAGGCCAAAGAAAACACGGCAGAATGTGAGAGGAAGTGGAGGAGATATGCACCGTGAAGAGGCAGGTAGGTTGGAAGGAAGGTAGACGGATGGATTGGTTGATCCGGCTCTCAGATCACTGTGGAATCTTTTTTTATGGCGGTAATATAATTGAAAAGGACCTCGACATGGGAAAATAGGTTCGGGTTGGCAGATATTGACGTACAGCACTGCAATCGACTCAAACACAGGTAGCCATCACGCTGTTCACCCGCTTGCATGTTTGGTCGATCTACTCCGTATGGGCAAGACGTCTAGTGTTCATCTGAGCTCCTCCACTTTTGGGGTGCTCCAGGTTATTGTTTCTGCTGCAGTGAATCAGGAGGACATTAAGAGCAGCTGAGGGAGATGGGGAAAAGTTTCTTTCAACACAACCAAACCACCAGAGCCTGGCATCCACACAGATGCTGGAGTTTTCCATCATGCAGGTTTTGGACCCTGTTGACTCTTTTATGAAATTTCATTCAACATAATTTTGTTCAACTCATAGTTTTTAAATGTATTTATATATATTGTAAGTAGACAGGGCTGGGCTAATTTACATGAGAGGTTATCATAAAAGAAAATCAGTTTCAGTAAAGCTGCTGAGTGAGAATACTTTGTATCGACGCGCATGCGGGTGAGACAAATGCTTGATTAATCTCTGTCAGCAGATATCTGGAAGCACAGGGACACGATTTTGGTATCTGAAATGTTCTGGTTTCCATTTGTAGCCCGAGTCAGATTGACCAATCTCGTTCCAGCGGGCTTCGGTTGCATGCAGGTCTGTGTGGATAGGAAAAGAGCCAGAACGATCGGCCGAAATACAAGAAACCATCGGCTATCGTCTGACGACGAGTTAGCATTTCATCTGCTTGACTATTTGGCTACTTGGTCGCAGACGTCGTCTCTCAACTCCAGCGCCATTCTCACCTCTCAAGTTGCTAATGGGACTGTAAACAACGAACGGCACACAAAAGAGGAAGTCTGAGTAGAGTAAAATCATCATCAGACCAATAGCCGATGGGTTTAGATTGACGCTTGATGCACTCTACGCCATCTCGCCTATCCTCCTTCATTGGACTAGCTGTTAACGATGCGCTAATGCTAGCTAACCAATCCTAATATAATAATACTTTCAATTTTATATAGTGCTTTCCTAAATACTCATAATATCTTAGCCGTCAGTACTTTTCCAATTTTGTATGCGCCTTTTTAAAAAGGAAAGGCCTCATGCAAACTAATCACAGTGCTTTGCATTTAGTATTGGCAGACGTGTGCTGCCCTCTGCTGGACAACACTGAAATGCAACTCGCCTCCTCACTTTGTTGTCTGTGTTGGGATTTGATTTGAATGTGGCGTGGAAAATGCTTAACACAATGAAAAACTATTCAGTTAACAGTGTGTATTGTATTTCACTTTATTTCTGGGTTGTTGTCGTTTTTGGTTTGGACATTTAATCTCTTTCCGTGGAGGTAAAACCCTGTAATGTTAGCATCTCACTCAGCCAGCCCAAGCTTCAAAGCCAGGACCCTTACCTTCAAGCAGTCTGCCTCACCATTTGTCCACCGCTGCCTTCTCACCCTTTGTGTCACGAAGTTTGGAAATGTGTGGAAATGCTGCAGCCCCAGGCGCAGGTTGTGTATAAATGGTGTCAAAGGTTTAAATCTGACTAAAGATGGCTCCGCTGTATTTCCTCCCCTATCCTTCCCATCGCTCCTTTTATTTTCCACTGTGTACTTTATTAAAAGGCAGATACGCCATGAAAAATAATTGTTATAATGAATGTTTTGACTTTGGCTAAAACCTAGCCCTCTAGGCTCTCTAGCCAGACTTTGCGGTTTACTGATGCTAAGCAACTCTTGGCGCGAGTGTAACTCTGCGATTAGTGCCCCTTTAAACACTTATAATTCACAGCCTATGAAAATATTATCAGAGAGGGCCAGCTCTCTGCCTGAGGGGGTCAGGAGGTGGTTTTAATGGTACCATGGGCTCAGTGTGTTGAACTGTTCAAGTCCACAGCATTAGCGTTGTCTTAAATCACTTTCAGTGGGTTGAGAATGTGAAGAAAAACTACACAAGATATAATCATATGGCGTAATGTAAACGTGAAAATTAGGCACAATGCTCTGGCCAATAAACACATGACATAACGGGAACATATGGAAATTATTTTTAAAGTTTGAATTATAATGACAAATGGTTTGTTTTTCCAATGTTGTGTATGAGGGAAAGCCTGAAATCTCATACATGTTCACATCTGCACCACCCCACACACACACCTCCGCTCAGACCTAAATTTCCTGTTAAGTAGTGGTAGGAGGTGTATATGACAGATTTGGCTAGGGGCTCAATTCAGCTGACGGTTTATGTAAGGAAGTTTAAATATCAATAAATACTTTGTTCTGCTACACAGGTGCTCTCTGTTTCCAAGACATAATATATGGTGTGTGGAGGAAAGAAATAACGAAGAAAAAAAGAAGAAGAATGCACTAAAATATATTGCAAAGGTGTTTCCTCATATTATATTCTCATAACAGATGAGTGCACTTTGTACTGCTTTTTCTCTTCTTATTTCCTGCTAAGAGTTGTACGCATTGGATCACAATTATTATTATTAAAAAGTTATCATTTTATTATCCGTTACCAGTTTATTATATTCCCCGCACACATGTTGAAATGACTCATTCTTGTTTATGGCAGTAATTCACAGATGACATACACTTTGCTCTTAATAATCCAAACAATGCACACATGACATTGTCTATATCTGAGAATCATCTGTGACCTTGTGAACTTCTGGCTTCCATCGAAATGTTCACATGATTAACAGTTTATTCAAATTCATATAGAAGAGATATAGCAGTTAATAAATGGATTACCCCAGCACCTTTTTGTGCATTCATTTGACACTGCTTTATTATTGATGTATTATTTTATTTGTTCTCAGATAGTATTTCACATCTTAGATTAAGCTGAAGGTGAACAGACACAAACACTGACCATCAATGAACATTCCCTCATATTACTATATCACTGTAAGGGCAACGTCGCCACCTACTGCCCACAAAGAAAATGCACGTGTTGTGTAATTAAATGGCCCTCAAGTTGAGTCACTCTTCTGTTTCTTCCTATTCTACTCTTTACATTTTGTATACAAAAAATAAAAAATCTGTGAATATTAGGAAAAATAGATGAATTATATTACGTCGAACTATTTTAAGGGTTACTCAGCATATGTTTTTTTGGTTTGACAGCAAACAGTTCAAGGTGATTGTTGTTCAAACCTAATAGCACCCTGGACAACCATGGGGAACATCCACATCTATACCTGCAGACATTGTATCTGGTGCATGTACACCCTTTATGCCCTTTCACCTCCATCACCTTGTACAGAGCTGTTTAGTATTTCAACATGGCCTCTTTGTGGTGAGACCCAATGTGTGGTCAGGCCAAAAAATAATGATAGGTTCAAGTGCTTTCGCAAACAACTTGCTGTCTTTACCAATTTGAACACATTGAATTGTTTCACGGATGAAGTCAAATGTTTCCACTGCTGTGAGCGCCACAAACATAAGAGCTCAACTGTGAAAGTAAACACATGGACCTCCAGAAAAAATACATCCTAAAACCTTCTCTGTGATGCACGCAGTACTTTGTCCAAACTGTGCTGACACACAGGCAACAGACTTATCAGTGTGGTGTCAAAGAGTCTTGTGAGGACAAGGCACAGTTCAAACAGCCCTGCACAACATTTCCAGCACGCATGAACAGGAAGATCGCGCAATAAGCTGCAGAACGATGTTATGTCCAGAAGATGGCGCCATACTTTCACCTCTGGTTCTGAGTGGACCCTGTGATGGTGCTGAAATATAAATACAAACATGTAAATAGCGCACTCAGAAGAACTACATAGGCTGATTTGATTATTTTATATTATTTAAACTTTAAACAAGTTATGAGCATGACCTGGAAATTATCATGTTTAAAAAAAATGAGGAAAAAAAAGGACTACATGTTATGCATAGATAGATAGATAGATAGATAGATAGATAGATAGATAGATAGATAGATAGATAGATAGATAGATAGATAGATAGATAGATAGATAGATAGATAGATAGATAGTGGTATTGTATACGCATTTAAATCAAGTATTATGAGAGATCAAATTAAGTGTAAACCAATTATTAGATAATAAGGATATCGTGAAATTTCGAACTAATCGTCCAATTACATTTTGCATTCTTTAAAAAATAAAAAAAATAAAAAAAGGCAAACTATAATAGACGAATAATCTTGCATTACACTGCGGAAGTCAAACGGCAATCAGAGATGACGAAATGCCAGACAGGATGTGCAGCGCGTGTGTGCGTGAATCATTTTGGTCAACGAGCTTTACTCCCTCTTGCGCTGCACTGCAGGGATTTCCCATGTTGCACTTGTACGCCGCCTCCATCACGTAGGCTCGTTCTCAGACTGACACGTGCTGTGATGTTACAAGAGGAAAAGGAGATGGGGGATGGAATAGTATAGAACAATTCATCCGAAGTCTAATGATCGATTAATCTCATTTTTATGTTGTTTATTTATTTACTTTAATGTATATTGTTATAGCTCTGTACATGCATATAAACCCAACTAAGCAGCATGAACAGCGTCCAAAGGAACATGACATGTTAGTGTCATGACTTCTTATAGAACAGTGCTGCATCTATCCATATAGGCACACACACACACACACACACACACACACACACACACACAGCATCCATATGCGACCCTTGAAGATCAACGCCCATGGAAGACTGTTATACAACACGTGCAGTCAAACAGGACCCTGCACCATGCAGAGTGACCAGCCTACTAAACACATTGTGTTTTTACAATTGTGATCTACAGCTGCTATAGTTTCGTGCCTCTGCCTATTACAAATAACCGATGATGAGTATTCCATCACATGCACGTGACCATCTCTGTAGTGGGAATAGGACAAAATGCTTCGTCATCCCCCACTCTACTAATATGTGAGTCTAATATGTGTCTAATATGTCTAATGTGTGTCTGGTGACTGTGATCTGTGACCATCGACCCGACCCTCGGGTCTTCAAGGACTAGATGTGTCCGCGGACCAGGGCTTCATCCCTCGTGTTACTATGGCAGCCGCTGAGAGTCCGTGACCAGGACCTCGTTCCGAATGGAGCCCAGCAGCAGCAGCAAAAGGGAGGACATGACGTCACGTCGTCAGGGGCGACCAGGCTCCCCGGCACGTGCCCTGTATAAAAGCGGAAGGCGGCACAGCGGACTGCGCACACAGACTCGAGAAGCATCAGCTCAAAGGTAAGCCGCCGCTCCGACTCCCCGAGTAGCCGAGGCCCTTGTGACGGCTGCAGTACACGGACTGAGGGCTTTAGATGTGTTCTCACACGATTCAGCCTCCACGACCGTTTGAAATGTTAGCTTTCATCTGTCGGTGCACGAACGTGCGCAAAACCTGCCATACATCAACTAGCTTAAATTGCGTGAACTAATGTCGTTTTAAATGGAAATATGCATACCTATATTTAAATACATCGCATATTTTCCGGAGATTGACTTTTATTTGCAGCCGTACATTATTTACGGAAGCAAGTGGCCACCCCTATAGCCTTTTTTTTTTTTTAGGGCGAGGGAGAGATGCATTCGTATTTCAATCCGTTTGTGTTGGCTTAGAGTGGCGCTCGTGCACGTCAGACATAAGCGAGTGGAGTAACGTTAGCTCGGAGCTCGTTTGTATAACAGCCCTTTTCGCAGGATGAACGCCGTCATAGTACAGGAAGAGAAACGCGAGGAGGAGGAGGAGGAGGAGGAGGGGATGCGGCCACGGCCTTGAGTCCTGGAGGGAGGCCGGTCGTTGTGTAATGCTGAGTCGTGTCGTTGCATCGTATAGCCGACATAAAACAACCTTCAGCATTGAACAGACAATAAATGACACCCTTTTTTTTTTCTCCTGTAAAGATAATTTGCAAATATGAACTGTGCGCCACTCATCTGAAACTGAATCGTCTCACTGAGCGCGTAACGTGACATTGTCAGCTCCCGCTGCATCTTTGCGGAAGTGGATTAGTCTCCATGTTTTTTTGTTTTTTTAATCCCAATACTAAAACGTATATTTCCGCGTTTATCACGGCAGCAACAATATCCTATGTAGGTAGCTATGTAGTTGTAATGAAACTAGGTTTGCAGGAAGACTAAATGTTCGTGCTGAGCTGCAGTGGAGTAGCTCTCGGGGTGAAGGAGTTTACGTAACCGGAGGTGGACGTGCCTCCTGTGATCTTCGTGATGAAGGCCGTCAGAGCGCTGCGATGACTTGCAGCCTCCTCTCGCTACGAAGGGAGGCGGAGATCACAGTGACTCAAGAGCCGAAGACGTAAAAACGTTTAACCTTGGCTTTATTAAATGTCGAAAGATGGGAGAGGCGTGTCGAAAGCCTTCCTGTGAGCGGCTGCGTCGTGTCGCAGTATTCTGTCGCAGTTTGACTCCAGACTCGACGGACCTGTTGATGGGGGGGGGGGGGGGCGGTTTGCTAAGAGCCCTGCGCTTCTCTTTTCCTTTTTTAAAAACTACAATACCACACATTTTAAGATTTCTAGTTTATTAAGCTACCTAATCAGCCTTACAGTATTGTGATGCAACAAGGGTTTCATTTAAAAACTGGATCAGTCAACCTTGTATTACTGTGCAAAAATACACTCATTTATGTACCATTTATAATAATAAAATGAATTGTGACAATCACTAGTTGCTTTGCAGTTACACTCTGTGGTCTCATGTAGGTGTGGCACATGCAGCCATGTCTGGCCTTGTCTCACCATTTGAAGGTCATCCCTCCACCTCAGGAAGGTCACTGCAGGCCCAGAGCCGCTGTAGTGATGCTGATCAGCTGCTAATCTTTATTACCAGCTCCATATCGACTGGGAGTCCCTTCTCTTAGCTCCAGCTCTGGATGAGTGAAGGTCACTACTAACCGGCACAGTGCTGCCAGGGAGATGCTACGCATTGTAGTCTAAAAGCTGCACGTGCTGCCAAACTTCCAAATCATAGTTTTGGAAGACTGATCAGCAGATGATTTTGCAGTCTTTTAATTTACGTTCTTTATGATTTTATAAGCTCCCTCCAGATTAATTTCTCCAACATACTTTTAAATGCATGTACTTTTAGTTAGTCTTTCATTTTGTGTCCAATATCCAGTCTAGAGATTAGGTTAACATGGCATTGATTGCAACAAGATCTCCAAATGTAATTGGGCTACTAGTTTCATAATTGCATTTGCAGTGGTTAAATGCTACATTGATACATCATAGGCTCGTATTGGCCAAAGGTGTGCCTGCTCTGAGTTTTATATCTTATTTTTAGACATTACTTTGACATTCCTTCTGTTCTTGTACTTAATGCAGATCAGGGTGGGTTCTCAGGTGCTTGCTGTAACAAGTACATACCATTTTATTTTCTTCTACTAGATTAGTGTCTGCGATGTACTACTTATGCAGGACAGTTACTCTTCAGGGAATTTTTTCTTGATTAACACCAGTTTCCCACCTAAACGTAGTGTGGTTGTTTCCAGGCTGAGGATAGCATGAGTGTCTCCTCCATTATGCTCTTCAGCTGACCTACCAACCAGCCATCTTGTCCAGGATGTTTGTAAGAGAGAAGGAACTCCAGATTGACTCAGCACTAGACCTAACTGTAGGCAGTTTTTTTGTTGCAGTTATTCAAAATTGCTAGCAAGCATGTTCCCGAGGAAGTTGGCAAACGCAGCCTAAACCTGTACGACTGCACAGAAGCTTGGGAGAGGAGGCAATGACAGGGTCTACGCTTTAGGAAGGATCTGTCATCTGCCTGCTGACACGAGCTGGTCGGCAGTGTGTGTGTGTGTGTGTGTGTGTGTGGTCGAGCGTTTACCTCTGCAGAGCGGTCGGGTGTCTCTCTGCTGTTCAATCCTTTGCAGTTTGCTATAGGGCACCTTTTACTAATTCATGACGGTGTGTATGTGTGAATGGACAATAGTTTGACCATGCCTGCTGAGTCGGACAAGCAGCCTGTGGTGCTAATATGGGTCTGCCTGGTGAGGCGACTACGTTCCCCATTTATCTGACTAGTTTACGGCAGCAAAGTGACATAGTTTCAGTGAGACTATAAAAAGGGAAGAAGTGAGTGATGACCAGAAAAGTTCCTGAAGTTCAACACAAAGTTGACTATTTCATTAGTGTGTGTGTGCACCTAAGGGTTTATAACGGTCATTTATTGTTCAGTGTCTGCATTTGATGTATTTGTTGCACCAAGAAGAGCAACCACGTCCTAATTAGACAAGCTGTCTGGCCTCTAGCCAATCAATCCATTGCAGTGGAAAAATACTGAAAGAAAGAGGGTGTGGCAGAGTGGTTTGAATGGAGAAGAGGGAGTGGACTTCGTAGACGGGAAAAGCGAGTCAGTGAGTTCATTCACTCAGTGGGTTTCCGTAGTCTTTATAAATTGGGCACTCAACAGACTGAATACTAGTTTTATCCAAGTTTAGCTCGGTTGTAGTTTTACATTTGTTCTGTATCAACTGTAGAAAACAGCCCCTCACTTCTATACTGAGAAAGTAACCCTGACATCACCATTAAGACTTTTATGAACTTTGTTTTCTTTTTTAGTCTGCATCCTGTCTGTTAAACAGTATACTGTTGGAAAGATGTACGGCAGTTTGTCCATGTAAGGGTTAGACCGGACTCCACTCACTCTGTCCGAGTGCTCGGCTAAGACTGTTGCCATAACACAGAAAAGAAGAATCCCTGTTTGTTTGGCAGAGTGTTGGTGTTTGACAACAGAAGAGGTGTTGTCAGAAGTGAAATGTCAGGTCATGCTCCCTCCCTTTCGCCCCTTTAATTTGTCCAACAGTTATCTCAGTTTGTACGATTTTTACCACCTGATGCTGCCTGCTTTCTTTGTCCCTTTTTTTTGGTCGACTAGTTATGGGTCATCTTTCCCTCAGTGGTCCCTCCGGTGTACATGCGCACACACAGGCATGGTGACCCTGTCCTGCACCCCCTCCCTGTGTTTGTGGAAAATGGGTCACAGCTCAGATGGAGGGCAGGGTTGTGCTAAATGAGGGGGTGAGGATAAGGAGGTAGGGTATTGAATTTTAATTAGTGTGGGGGGGGGGGGTTGATCCAAAAAAGTGACGAGACTGTTGAACCAGTGAAGGAATTGAAGGGCAAAGATAGAAATAGCAGGTCGACGACAAAAGAATGGAAATAAGCCAAACCCCTGTTGAATGAGGTTTCCTGACCCGATGTGAGGTCCTGGTCCTTGGAGACAAATTTGTGATTCTGGGCTGTACAAAATAAACTTCTTTGCCTGAAGTATAAGGATGGGGGGGGGCTGTAGATGAGAGAGGGAAATGACTGACTGCTCACATCCATAATAAATCAGTTCACATGCGAACATTAACATTGGAGCGAGGGCTCACGTTGACCAGAAAGGCAGCGTACTACACTTCAAATGTCTGGCCGTTGGTCTGCCCCCTCTTCCTACATTTTAATGAGCGTCTGCAGATTACTAACTGCACAATACTTTCTCTGAGCTGTGTGCATGTCACCCCAGTATGTGGTTGGTCAAGAGGCAGGACCATGTGAAGTGGGAAGAGCTGCTGGCTCTGGAGTTGGTATTGAAAGTCTTCTGTCCATGAAAGTGTATTACATTGGATTATTTAACTATACTGTAGTGGGGATCTACCCAAACTACATGAGGATGCAATGTGGAAGCTGACCAGTGGCGCTACAGCAGAGTATACTGGTTCAGCGCCAGTGTTTCATTCCAGTTCATTCATTATAGCTACAATGAGCAGTGTATTTTTTTGGCTGCCTGGTGTAACCTCCTACTCTTCCCAGAAGCCAAAGCCCCACACTGTTGCTAGGCAACAGTAACTGACAGCGAGGGGGAGTGTCTCCTAAGTACATATTGTGTAGTCTGACTCACATTTTCGTAGTTTTAACTCGAGCAACTAATTCAGCAACTGTGCAGAGTATTAAAAGTTGTTTAATTCTTCACTTTTGGATCTGCATCTTTTAGTTCAAGTCCTTATGTGGCTCCACTGGTCTTCGTCCAGACCTTCCTCCTGCTTTAGGGAAGCGGAATAGCCCACTCTGTTAAAGGTAGTATCATTTGTCAGAGCAGCCATTTTATGTTGGGGGAAACCCAGGGCAACTGTTGTGTGCCGAGGAAATGTAGAGTTTAGCACAAACTGTGACCAGTACACAGGCGACCAGGGGAAGGAGAGGTTTGTGAATGCACAGTAGGTAATGGTGGGAACCAAGTATAAAGGAGAGGAAAGACATAGAAATATGAGAACAGCACAGTCATACTGTTCTCCCTCTCTCCCTCTCCCCTTGGTGACCTTGTATAATGGATGCTAGCAGCAGATCACAAAATGGCTGCTATACCCCGAGGAAGGCACCCAAGAAATAGTGCTCAAACCAGTTCCACTCTGTTAATGACCCTGTTAGAAATCTGACAGCTGAGCCTGCGGCAGACTGTTCAATAAATTGATTTTGACTGGCATCCCATTGGGTGACGCTTCCAGCGACACGGCACATCTATTTGTGCTTAATAGCAAGTGAATTAATCCAGGTTGAAATTGTTCCCAATTATCTGCTATTGTTCAAGAGCATGTGTGATACAGATTTATCCTAATCTGGTTGCCCCCTTTTTAGTCTATTTAAAGTGCTCCCACAATGCATTTCACCAGATCGACAGCCTGTCTTGCATGCTCCCCACTGGCTCACAGACACACACACAACAGATAAGTAGATTACAGTAGTCTAAAATGACCACCAACCAGTCTGAAGGACGATCTGCGTTGCCCTGACTTCATCTACCACACACGCACACGCGTGTGTGGTAGGTGCTAGCCTGGTCAGCAGGTTATCTGGTCACCTGTATGAGTGTTTGGATTTAAGAATAAAGCCTAAAGGTGTCTGTAAATTAGTTCAGATTTTGAAACCTGTCTTCAAACAGCTCTTGGGTGCAATATAATGCTCAATTATAACGTGACTGCAGTTTCAGGTGGTTTTCGGTGCCGCAAAGGATTTGGGAAGCTACATGTGTGCGTATCCCTTCTGACAATGGACAGGTGAAGGAGAGGAAGAGGTGGGGTTAGAATATTAAGGGGCGGCGATGCAAAAAGATGAGGGCTGGAAAAGTAGGCGGCGAGGACAGAGGAGGCGCAGAGTGCTGAATCAGGCATAGGAGTGTACAGCGCGGAGAGCTGAGGAAAAGGAGGTCACATAGTTGAGTCGAGGCCAGAGGCTTCCTTTTGTTCACTCTGCATACAAGTCTGTTTGTTTTGCGTGCATCAGTACCTTGCACTCCCCCCCCCTCCCCTTCTTCTCCGTTGTTTTCTAAACATGTCCCTGCGTGATGTAGCACGCCTCATTCCTGCAGCAGATGCACGTACAACATGCTGTTTCACAGCCTGTATTTTTCCGTCACTGACTACAAACTCAATCACACACTTTCACAGCTGCAGTCTGGTATTCTAACTTTACCACCTGGGTGTTTTTTAGGTTTTGCACCCTTTTTAGTGAAAATGCATCACGCCCGCCTGTCTACTGTTAAGCTACTACCACCAGTCTTCCTTCATGTTGGTGTAGCGTTGCTGTACAGACCTTACAGTTGACGCCACAAAAGAAAATAATGTCCATCTGAAAAATGTGTTCCACAGATAATTTTCATGCCTCAGTCCAAACACTCGCGAATACTGAATGTCTTTTAAACTCCATGACAAAGAAAATAGGGTGTTTGCTGTCACATTGTTAAACTAGTCATCTGATCAGCTAGAGGTCACATAACTGAGATTGGATGCATTTTATCAATCAGCAGTTGTACAGTTTCAGTCTTTCTAATGTCATTGTTTTTGTTTTTCTCTCCCAGGTAACTCAATCTCCCCCAAGCAACAGCAGCCATGTCAGACCTCTGTGTTGGAATCAATGGGTGAGTAAAAAACACACTCTCTTTAAAACAGGATTCAGACTGGGAAACATGTCGGAAGCATATTTTGGGGTTCATTTATGATGAGGGGTGAACATGCATTTGCTCTCAGGGTGAAATGGTTTTCATGAAATCCACCCTTTTTTAATACAGTATGATGAATTTTTATATGAGCAATGAAGAACGGCTCAAATGATAATGGCACAGTAAGAGCTGTACATACTTTGACATGTTCGCTGTAGTTGCATGGTCTCTCAGAATTCTTACCCTTGCAATATATCAAACTGATCTGGTTTTTAAAAAAAAGCTCTATAACTTTACAATAAAAGTATTTTTGGCCATAGAAAAGCTTTCAATTTGCACCAACAAGAAGTGGTAATCCTAGTTTAACAGCAGTGGAAATGCAGGAATATAGGAGAGTTGGAACTATTGAGCAGATCTCCTCTATAGTGGGAAAGGCACAAAGTTATTTTACAAGGACATGAGATCACAGTTTGATTTGTTAGAGGATGCATGTGAGATCCCAGGAGTGGTACGACAGCCTGAAGTCTTCCACATTCCCAAAACTGCTATTATTAATCTCTCTCTTCCCCCCCCCCCCCCTCCTCTCTCTGCAGTTTCGGTCGTATTGGCCGTCTGGTCCTGAGGGCTTGCCTCCAGAAAGGCATCAAGGTTGTGGCCGTCAATGACCCTTTCATTGACTTGCAGTACATGGTGAGACGCATGCTTGCTTACAAATGCCTTTTTTTTTGTTTGTTTTTTTGGGTGGAGCATCGTTTATTTATTTTTCCCAACATCATAATTGCTCACTTTGAATATTGGTTCCCTGCTCTTACCCCCATATCGTTTCTCTCTTGCCTCTTAGGTCTACATGTTCAAGTATGACTCCACCCACGGCCGTTACAAGGGGGAGGTCTCCCAAGACGGGGGCAAGCTCATCGTCGATGGCCACGAAATCTCTGTGTTCCAGTGGTAAGTGAGGATCATTAGTTGTTGGACTGATTTATGAGGGAATTATTTCATTAGAGGCAGCTTCAGAACAATTAAAATTGTATCGGCGGTCTCCGCAAAAGACACAGCCATCTAAGCGCTCATTTATTTTACTTTAAATTATTTAATACACTTAAGTTGCGGTATTTTAATGCCAGTTTCACGTCCTGGTCTGCAGGATAGAGTGATGTAATGCAAATGAGGGGTTTATGCTGACTCTGGCTTCACTCGTATAGCTGCCCCTCCTCCCAACAAATCCGTTTTACCAGCTGTTGTTTTAGTCCTTTCAGTTATGGCGCCTCCTCTCTGCAAAATGCAACACCAACAGAAAGGAGTATTATAGAAGCAACATTCCTCTTTGAGCACTGACTATACATTTGTGAGGTGTCCCTCCTTGTTTTTAACCACACAATCTACTTCTTTGGCAGACTCTTTACATCTCAGTGTTATTTGAAAAGTTATACTTTGCTCATACGCTAGGCTGTTATACAGGATGTTCTTTTCTAACTGGATTAGCCCTCACGACTCTAGCTGAATGTAACTTGCTCACTATGTGTTTGAGGTATTTTGGTGTTACTTGTCAATGCCAATTTTAAGAACCACTAAATGGCAGTGATAAATGTTCATCTTCTCTGATTCTAGTATGAAGCCAACAGAGATCCCCTGGGGCAAAGCTGGAGCCAAGTATGTTGTTGAGTCCACTGGAGTCTTCCTCAGTGTGGAGAAGGCCTCCGTATGTACTCTCATACACTCATTCATATGTACAAATACAGACTCTCGTCCGGTCTCTAACCCATGCCCTTTTTCCCCTCCTGTCCAATCCCAGTTTCACATCCAGGGAGGAGCAAAGCGTGTGATCGTTTCCGCTCCCTCACCCGACGCTCCAATGTTTGTCATGGGAGTTAACGAGGACAAATACGACCCCTGCTCCATGACCATTGTCAGGTAAAATACCTTTTGGTTTTGGACATGCATTCACACTGCATTTATTTATTTATTTTTCCTTACCACAAACTTGTTCTGAGATTTGTATTTCAAGAGAATTGAATGGCGTGTGGTTATTGACTGTCTGTCTTTTCTGTTAGCAATGCGTCCTGCACCACCAACTGCCTGGCCCCCCTGGCCAAAGTCATCAATGATAACTTTGGCATTGAGGAGGCGCTCATGGTAAGTCCCAGTACATCTTTGCCCAGGCCTTGCTGGTCACGTGTACTCTTTCACAGCTGGTACTGTATTTGCACGTGTGCGCTGGAGTTCCTGATGTTTTGTGTAATACGACACTCCTCCCCGTAGACTACAATCCACGCCTACACAGCCACCCAGAAGACGGTGGACGGTCCCAGCGCCAAGGCCTGGCGTGATGGCCGCGGTGCCGGCCAGAACATTATTCCAGCCTCCACTGGTGCCGCCAAGGCAGTGGGCAAAGTCATCCCCGAACTCAACGGGTAAGGGTTATCCTCTTGATAATGAGATTCACCTCTGCCAACTGTAGCCAGGTGCTTAAAGAGACGGATGGCGACGGGTCCAATATCTCTTTTTGTCCTTCCGCTCTCTAGCAAGCTGACCGGCATGGCGTTCAGGGTGCCAGTGGCTGACGTGTCAGTGGTGGACTTGACATGCCGTCTGTCAAAGCCTGCATCTTACGCTGAAATTAAGGAAGCCTGCAAGAAGGCCGCCGAAGGGCCCATGAAGGGAGTGCTGGGTTACACCGAGGACCAGGTAACACCCAATCTTTATTTCACGTGGACTGTAAAGCAAATGCATCGCTAGTAATAATGCCAGAGGTTGAGGCCTGGTGATGTGCTTTTGTTCATGCACTTGAGATGCATAGTTTTAACATTATTTCTGTTAATTGTGATTAATTTAATTAAAAAAATATGGCCTCTGTTGATGGCTGTGCTTGTTTGTATTTTGCCGTTAGTAATGAGTTGCCGACGCTGTACCTGGCTACACTGCAGTATAGCTCACTTGTGGATGGGTTTGTGTTTTTTGCAGGTGGTGTCCTCTGACTTCATCGGTGACACCCACTCCTCCATCTTTGATGCTTGTGCCGGCATCTCCCTCAACGACAACTTCGTCAAGCTCATTTCCTGGTGAGTTTTCAAATGTCTTGTGTCCCACATTTAGAACAGGAAGTAAGGAAACGCAGTTTTTATCTCTTCAAAACCAAACAATGAATTTCTCTTTTTTGCTCCAACTCTCTCCAGGTATGATAATGAGTTTGGCTACAGCCACCGTGTTGCTGACCTGATGCTGTACATGCACTCCAAGGAGTAGACTTCACTTCCTGTCCAAAAAGGAAATCCGGAAAGGGACCAACCCAACTCTCCCCCACACACACACTCTTCTCTTTACGCACAGGCGCCACCCATAGCCAAGTCATAGCATCACAGCCCTTAGCTCTACTACAGTAGGCAGCAGCCGCCGCGTGTTTAAGTGTTCTGAGTTCATCTGTGTTTTCCTTTAATGACGATCGGTCGGTGACAGTGTTTGTGTCTGTGTGCCCCCTCTCCACCTCCACCTGCCACTTTAGATGTGTCCTTCTGGCTCAGTGCTAAGGTAACTACTGTATCATCCCCCTGTTGTGTGTCTTAAAGGCTTAATCACCAGTGGAAAGAGGAAGCTGAGAGGAAGAGCTACTTGTAACTCCGCTAAAGAGTATTGAAACAAAGAAATAAAAATAAAAAAACCTCAGTCACGTTTTCCTTAATTTTTTTTGTGCCTTGAAACTGAAATGTAGAAAAAGGTTGTCAGACAAATACAAAATATAACTGAATACATCCATTCAATTGTAAATTAAATAATTAACATGGAGCACTAACTTTAAATATTTATGAATTTAATCTCTAAATCATTTGTTTAAACTTTTTTTTTCGGAATCCATGAATTATCGGTGGATAAAAGAAACTTTGTACTGAATTTCTTTCGCGTCTCATGTTGTTTAGTGTCCAGGTCATTGTGAGGAACCTTCTGGACCATAACTGTGCATTGAACTAATGAAAAGGGGGCATTCTGTTGAGCACTAGCTTCCGAAGGTACATGCGGTACAAATGCATGGTTCATATAACGCTCGTTCTTCCCGTCCATTTCCTGTGTACTGTCGCTTTAAATTTCTTTTGTACATTCAGGATCAACTGGAGAGCTTTAAGAGACTTATTAGAGCAGCCTGATAAGGAATTGCAATAATGTCATCTAGAAGTAACAAATGCGTGAACAAATTGTTCTGCATTGCTTTGAGACAAGATGTGACACTTTTTAAAATGTTGCATAGATGGGGGGGGGGAAGGCAGTCCTTGAGATTAGTTCTACGTTAGAGTTAAAGGACAGTGGTGCTGGATGCCAGGGCAATGTCATCTAGAGAAAACCTCATTAGATTGATTTTGGAGGTTTTCTGGGCCTAGTAAAGTGTCCGATTTTAACATGCGTCACCTGTCAAAAGAAAAGTTCATAAGTAATAATGCTATGGAAGAGGCTGTAGAGGCAAATGTTGAATTTAAGAGCAAGAAGTATTAATTTCTTAAAGTCCAAATTCCCTCTTCTCAGTTCAGCACCTCTGTATTCTTAAAAACAAGCCTTTAACACCGAGCCTACTAGAACACGGGGGAGACAACTCAATGAAAACATGAGCTGCAGTCTCTTTCCAGAGGGGCGTGAACCCTATCCACCATGTCCTGTAGTTGGTGGGGAGGGCTCTTCAGAGCCACCTGTTGCCTCTTTTAGGTTACTGCAGCAGGACTGGGCATGAAGGTTGTACCCTAATGCAGAAGAAACGTTTCCCCTTCTACTTTGTTCCTGCCTCAGCTAAGTAACTCCTAAAATGACCTGACATGAAACACTTAGAACGTTTTAAAACGTTGCTGCAGTGCCACCGACTTTTACTGAACATACTGCTATGGAACAACACTTCACACGTCCACTGAGCTATATGGATAATGGGGCGAACAGAAATACATAATTGAGGAAAAAGATACATTGTGTCATGGATAAGGTGCAATCTTATGTCGGTCCAAACTGTCTGTCGAACTGTGTCTTTTGACATTCGTTGAGACAAACTTTGTTTGAGCAAAGACAAACACGTGAGCCTGTTCGAATGCTATCGTAGAAGCGTTGTATGGATAAATCAATATTATGTAATTGAATATAAAAAAACACTCAGCCAAAGATGAAACAATGTTCTTTTACCTAACTTCATTTATTTTCCCTAATACCATAATGACAGCAGTGATGATACAGGGAGACAAAACATCAATGCCCTAAAAAGAAAACATGAGCGATGGGATGAACTCTTGAATAATAACGTTAACTTTGGTTGTTGCTTATTTATTAATATTTGATGTTGTAGAATAAGAACAGAATTATAAACTAGAAAATTCCGCAATACATTTTGATGGTGTGGTTGCTACTGCTGTGAGACGTTGCAATATATATATACGCCAATATTATTAATGTTAATACATTTTATTTGTATTGCGCTTTAAACTACTGAAGGCACTTTACATGGTAAAGACAAACAATAGAAGCAACAACAAAACAAGAAAGATGACAATAGTACCAGCAGTAAGATGTGATATTGGGTGAAAATGTTTTATATATATATATATATATATATACATACACATACATGTATGTATATATCTGTATTTATGTATAAGGAAAACTAAAAAGACTCTTTATGTTTACATATAAATTAAAATTTAAAAAGTTTGGGAATTACTGTCTGGGGCCCAATTTAGATACTGGAGTAAATAATATGCAGCTCAAAGTACAAAAGAATTTCTGCAACACAATCATTTATTTTAATTGTACCATTTGAGGACTTGAGATATATCTCGTCAAATGTAAGTCTGGAAATATGGATGAGAGTGAAAAATGTTATCAGACTCATGATTTAAAATTACAACCCTATTTCTTAATATTCAAAGTTAGAGTTGATTGTAATTGTTACCAAGCGTCGCTGAACTGATCTTTAACTGAGATTAACACTATAACTTCATACATATGTGTGTGTGTGTGTGTGTGTTCTCAAGGAAGATGGAACTTAATAGAAACTCAAAGTTTGGACATTGTATTCTCAGTTTATTTTACAAGGTACTCAAGGCACTTTACATGGTAAAAACAAACAGAAGCAACAAACATGTAACAAGAGAGATGACATAACAGTAAGAAACTAAACTAAAACATAGTTAAGTAGCATCACAGGTTAAGAGCAGATTTAAATAAATTAGTTTTTTAAGTGCTGTTTTAAAAGTGGCGAGTGACGGAGAATGTCTGAGGTGATGGGGAGAAAGTTCCAGAGGGAGGGGTCAGCGATGGAGAAGGCCCCGCCCCCTCAGGTCTGATGCTTGGACAGAGTAGGGGGGGTGAGGAGGTCAGAGAGGTATGGAGGGGCTTTGTAGGTGATGAGGAGAATCTTGAACTGGATTCTGTGCTGTATGAGGAGCCAGTGGAGGTTTTGGAGGACTGGGGTCATGTGATCGCTGGAGTGGGAGACGAGACGGGCAGCTGAGTTCTGGATGTATTGTAGTTCGTTGATGGTTTTGGTGGATGTGCCGTACAGGATGCTGCTGCAGTGTTCCAGTCGAGATGTGATGAAGGCCGAAGAGGAGAGAGAGGGGCGTAGACGGGCGATGTTTTCAAGATGAAAGAAGGCGTTTTTTTGTGATGTGGGTTGACGCCACATCAAGCACATAACAAAAACGCCAAGGTAACGAAACCTTTGAACGCCACATTCACCAGAGTCCAGATACAGCCACGACCCATGGAAACCTGTGAGGCGAGAAAGCTCAAAGACTCCGGGGAAGAAGCAGAGTTATGATGTGCATTGATGGGACAGGAATTCATAAAAGGAGAGAGGAGCTCAGTGTATCCTAAGATGTCCTCAGCAGTCTAGGCCTGCAGCAGCATAGGGACCAACACAGTTGTTACATTTTTAACTCCACAAACATAAAAATGACATCATCGCGATCAGCAGTCTTTTCTCGCTGTTGATAATTGTATTTTGGTGATTGGACTCGTTTTTGCAGCATGTCAAGCAGCAGCTTTCTTGCTGACTATTAATGGTGTCAGTTTTAATAATAGCCTCATAACAGCTTCACAATCATTTGACCCATTTACATCTGTCTACATGATGCTGGTATCAAACCTATGAGCACAGTCTCCACTGAGACGGTCAAACTGTTCAGAACACAGTTCACTGTAACATTTCTGATGGCAGACAATTCAGTCAGAATCTACTTGTGAAAACTAATTAAAATAACACCGGATCTGGTCAAAACACCATTTTGTATTCATAAAAATGAAGGAAGGATTAGGCTGCAGACGAGTCGCCCCCTGATGGCCGTGAGAGAGAAAGCAGGTTTAAGACACTTCCGCATTTTCAGAACCGGAGGTTGCCGCCTGGGATATGTTATTTATCTCATAGTTTTAACCGCAACAATAACTTTATTCTCCCACATAACGCAGATTTTTCAACCAACGGTCGAGGTATTAATGACAGCTGTGCAGAATAAAGTCTGCAGAATAAGGCGTGTCCCTTTTCTTTTTCTCTGTTTGTTTTTGGTTTAGCAGATTTTTGTCTCTCTTATTTATTTTCTGCTATTATTAAATGTAACTTGTATAAAAGTATAAAAACGTGCAATGGACTCTAAAGTAAACACTGAGATGATGAAAGAAACGTATCAATAAAGTGTTAAAAATAAGCGTGTGGCATTCAGGTTCTTGGTGTTCTTACCATGCTGCTGGTTGCACTGAATTGGAAACGACGGGCCATCTGAGGGAAAAAACAAACAACAAACAAGATAATTACTATTATTATCTGTCTAGAAGCTCTATTATAGTTTACACAATCAGATACTTTTTACACAGAAGTTACGCCAGACTACATTTAAAAAAAGGTAAATTTAAAGCCGTCGTTCTGATCGACTAAAAGTCGGAAACATATCGGTGCCTTTTCTGTAAACAAATGTTGCAGTTGTTTCACTCTCTGCTGCTCATCGTGTTAATGTTTGGGGCACAGTGACATAAAAGTGACACATTTATGAATGTTTTTTGTGTGAAATAGCCTCCTCTAATATCAATCAAACTTTATTTCAGACTCAAGGTCCAGATAGTATAACATAATAAATAGAATAAAATACATACAAAAGCACAATTAAAATACATAGACCTACCAATGCCTTATGAATAGACAGCTGTACCAACCGCTGGGACTGGTAGCGTGTAGTACTAAACATTATGTTTGATAAAACCAAGATGATTTCATTTATTTTTGTAATATGAAAAACATCACAGGATTGTTGGTGTGAAACAACAACTGTGTCTTGTCTAGTTTTGCTGAGCAAGGCTAAATTTCTTATCCATCTAACAAACTGTATCTTCATCAAAACTGCCAAGCGAGGTCTAATTATTATTCTAGCAAACTGTATCTTACTTAGATTTTCAGGCGAAGCCTCTGCACCTAGCGTTCCCACATTTTAGGTCTTGAGATTAGAGTGATGACCTTGAGTCGCAGACTTTTTTGACGCCTGCTCTACAATTTGAGTTTTCCCTTCCCTGAGAGCAAACTTGTTGTTTTCACCTCAAGTAACCGGGCCTCAAGGCCTGTTGAATAAAATGGATGCTTTAACAAAATGGATACTTTCAACAATTACTATAATTATAATAAAATAATAATAATAATAATAATAATAATAATAATAATAATAGCTGAATTTGAATGATCAGTAAAAGTAAACGCACAGCTACACAATATCAATCTATTACTGGCAGAATAATAAAATCACTGTGTGTGGAGGGAAAGTTCCCACTGTAATATACAATTATGTTTGTTCTACTTCGACTTTACTTTTTATTTATTTGACAGCTACATGTCCTACTTACTTTGCAGAGAAACATTTCGTATGACGTGTTCCTTTTACAAAACATGAAGCATTTTTTAAAGAGGGAACAAAGTTACCCAACAATACTTACTTTATAATTGATTTCACCTGCACAGCATGCTACATTTAAATACAGCGTGCATGTTGATGAATTAGTATTAATAATCCAATATTATAAAATATGATATTTAACTTTGAAATGAGCCAATCTGCAAGAAACACATTTATTTGGCACTTATTGTACTGATAACACTTCTGAACCTGAGTTGATTAACTTTATTCAATAATTATTTATGGTGAACACTTTTACAATTCACAGACCAGAGGAAATATGTTTCAGTAAAGTTTAGAGAGATAATAAAATAAACTTCATGAGCGTTTAACTACTCTGGGTGTAAACACATGGCTACATGGCTAACAATACGCTGGTTGAGTCCTTACCTTTCTTGTTGTTCACTGAAGGTCGAGTTGGGTTAGCTTGAGTTAGGTTAGCTTGAGTTGGGTTAGCTTGAGTTGCGTTAGCTTGAGTTGGGTTAGCTTGAGTTGCGTTAGCTTGAGTTGCGTTAGCTTGAGTTGGGTTAGCTTGAGTTGCGTTAGCTTGAGTTGGGTTAGCTTGAGTTGGGTTAGCTTGCTAGCTAGTTGTTGAAGTGGTTTTCTTCAGGAGAAGTTCAGGTTTGCTGTCCTGTCGGTGGGGTCTTCAAGCGCAATGAGGAGAAAAGAGGGACAGTGTTCTCTTATAGGAACACGCGAGTTCTATAGAAGCTCTTAGATTATTCCATTGAGAATGTTAAAATAATGACGCCAAAACCTGGACCACGCCCCCTGGCTGCCGGAACGTCACTAAAACCCCGCTGTTGCTAGGCCACGCCCCCCGACTGCCAAATCACTACTGACAGCATCAGTAATTAGTGTGAGGTATGTTTATTATTATCTCCTGTTATGAAATGGGTAACTGATCAATGTGTGTAATATTGGGTCATGCATGGAGTGCAACTATGTGAATGCAGCATACATTCATATAAATCACAACCTGATTTGTTGTATACATTTTATTTAAAAAATAAATAATCATTAATCTGACAACAGTTGGCCTATATATGTTACTGGAGAAACCATGATTTAGTACATATTTTAGTCGGCCAACTTTAGTCAAGATATTTTTATTTTCATTTCATCTCCACAATGCATAGACTAGTCCAATGCATTATAATTAATACTAGAAAATGTCGATGGTGTGGCAGTTACTAGTATTTTTCATTTTTCCTTTTTCAAGTGGATTACTTGAATTGTGTGTATGAAAATGACTGTGGTCTCAATTATATCACCTCCCACTTGGCTCAAATGAGTGCATTCAGTGTTTCAGTGTGGCCTGACTGTAACACCTGGAGAGCATGATACAAATCACATGCTATTGGATTTCACCCCAACCTCCTCTGCAACAAGAGCATCACACTTCCTGCATTGGAAACAACATTGTACCAGTGAACATAATTAATTCCTTGTTCCTCCATACAACACTTTGTTGGTGAAAGGGAGGCTGTGGTGCTGACATCACGATATTGAATGCCCTCCATAAGATATGGATAACGTTTACATGCACTTAATAGCCTCTCATTAATCTCTGCAGCAATAAAGTGACTGCCTGCACAAGGAAATACTTTTTTGTTTAGGTGGAGATTGCAAGGCTCGCTGAAAAAGCAAGCTTGCCCGAGTAGAAAATACCCTTCATGCAACTGAAGACAGAGAGTATACACTATTCAAAAGTCATTATTAGACACAAATATGAATATTACTTCATGAAATCTGGTCAGAAAGTCAGAAAACTAGTATTTTCAACAAGTTCTCCTACCAACACTTGTGGAGTTGAGTTGATGACTGCAGGTTTCAGAGACGGTGAAATGAACGGCTCAGGATCCAGTGGCTCAGGATCCAGTGGGAAAGCAAAGTGCTTTGCTAAATGAGATTATTGAAAAAAACAATTCCGTAACTCCCAGCCCATGCAGGACTCTCTTTACAAGTGGCCTGTTGATACAGTAGCTGTGTATTACAAGAGCAGGTGACCGTACTTTACCCCGTGCTTTGATATTAGCACAGTTGGGTGACTGTTTTTAACTGTATTTTAAAGTTAATATGAGGGCCTTTTTTTATTTTGTTGATCGTGGAGAAAAAAAAGCAGCAGTGTTTCCGAGCACCATTAGTATCTTCGGCAAAACTCTCATTTTGGTGACAGTTGGCCCTGCTCTGTCCTGGTCTTCCCTTGCCTCCCCATCCACCAAAAGACCCGGCAATACGGCCCCAGGAAATGTTTATTACTGTCTGTAATATGTGGTAAGAAGTGAGAGACAGCATTGGAATCATTGTAATTACTCCCAATCCACTGATCTGAAAAGAAATGATCAGAACAAAAGGCTACTAAAATGGTAGCAGTGTAGATGTCTGAAATGATTCAGCATATTTATGAAGCTAGGGAGATTTTGATCAAGGATGCTTTTGATGCAGCAAGATTATATATATATATATATTCACCATTTGAGGGATTCCAACTGTGACCTGCACGCCCTCCAAATGGCCCAAAACTGTCCAAATATGGGAGACTTAGTAGTTTATGGTGAGAGAGGTTACGGCTAGGAATGATTGACGACCCAAACAAAATTGTTATATTTTTGGTCCCAGCCATGAAAGTCTTGATGATGTTTCCACCCCAATGTTAATGCATTCAGGCTCAAACATGCATATATTTGAATAGTCAGGCTTGAACACAAAGTCCTTTCCAGTGTTTATTGTAAATAGTATTTTTAATGTTTTTTTGTTAAGTGAGGTGAGCAATCTTTCCATTATGGCGAGTGTCCTTTCGGTGTCTTTTCAAGTACAACGTGCCTAGTTAGCACAGTACACTTCTCCATAAATTACCAGAGCAGTATCTTATCACACAAACATATGAAAAACACGCAACTCTTACTGAACACATTTTAGACAGATTTTACCCATTCAAATGTGTGTAATGATTTGGCCAAGCTTTTTAATTTCTGGAACTGTCTAGAAGAGCATCTGAAACCAAATGTACATCATGAAAACCATCATGACTTAAAAAAACAGGTGACCTAGATTTGTGTCAAGGTGGTGATGTTAATTTGCAAACGAGAGCGAGAGAGAGAGGTGGAGCAAAAGAGCTGTTGGAAATGAAGCTGCTGTTTAGAAAATGAGCTTGCCTGACCCAACAGCACTCTGCTCTGATGTCGACAGATATGATGGGTTGAGACTCCAGCACAGGTTCCCATCCGTGGCGTCTTTGTTAGCGCATCACGGTCCGGTCCCTCTTCTTCATTTGCGTCCGTGAAGTTAAGCTCTGACTGCCACCTCTTTACCATACATTGTGAATCTTCAACCCATTAAATTAGTCTCTAACGTGTCCACGAATCCTCCCAGAATAGACGGGAGACGGCTCTGAATGAGACGTTCACTCAGCGGCCTCTCTTTCATGTGTGGGCTGCTTCTCAATATTGCCCTGGCTAGTTCAGATTTGTTTACTTTGCTCTTTGAACACCGGCACAAAGTATGTTGAGATGGCAAAACATCTGCTGACTTAAAATGACCTTAGACTCAGCCAGATACGGTGGTACTCAAACCCGAGTTGATTTAGAGTGGAGGAAATGGCAGACTGAAGATGGAAACAGTGCAGCGAGTTGACAATTCTGTATGATTGGCAAGAAATCATCTTGAGAGCTTGAGGTGGTTTGAACAGCCAGGCTACTTCTCACCTGAAAATTGACACGTCTCAGTTCATTTCACAGTGCGTCTGCCTCCTATGTTTAAAAAAAGAAGAAGAGAAAAGAACAATGAGACCATTTTTTTTCTCCAGCTTTTCGAAAGGAAAAGAGCTATAAGATCTGTCTCCCTTCAAAGAGATGTAATACCACGTATGGCTCATAGTGTCATGGTTCTCATGTAGTAGAGCAAAGACTCCAGAGCAGAGGATGACACTGGAGATGAGGGGAGGCAAAAAGGCGAGGTCTTTATAGGCAAAGGGGTTCAGTCCGGGAAGGGAAACATTCGACTGGTAGCAGGCAAAGATCAAAAACAGAGAATAATGCAAAGTCCAAAACCATATAAACTGACAAGGGAAAATAATGCTGGAAGGCAATACACACAGCTTGCCCCAGAACAGGGAAAGCAGGGGAGTATACTATGAACAATATAATAACACAGGTAAGAGGTCAGTAAGGATGTGGTCAACATGATCTGGCTTGAATAAGAAGATTAAAATCCTGTAATTTGCCTGCTGCCTGATTTCCCCATCCATGCATGGACACAGTTTTGAATGTAGAACATTTGAATTGCTCTAAGAGTCCGAGGCACAGAGCCTTACACGGCACCTTCATTTGGTTCCACTTTGTTTTGTTTTTTATTCCTCCTTTTTTCCGAGTCATTTGTTTTCAATTGTGACGGAAAGCAAATTTAAGCAAAGTCAACTCTGGTTCATTAGTTGATTTATTTTATTTATTTTTTTACCTCTACCTTTTGAGTGTTTCTGATCACTTATTTACTTGACTTCTGGTTGTCTCTTATTTATTTTGCTGAATGAAAAGTTTGAGAATAAAAATGAATTAAAGGCAGTCGGGTACAAAGAGAGGATGATGAGTGGCCTGAGGCGGAGAGGCATGGAGGAAGAAAAAGGACTGATAGAAAAGATTTAATCGGACATACACATGTTCTCTCATTATCCATAACCACAAAAACATAATGTAGTTGTCATTCACATTGCTGCATTCTGACCACACAGGCATTTAGAACAAACGGAGAGGGATACACACTCCCCTGCACTTTGACTCAAGTACCTCTTCACTGTGGCCCTTTATATGGCTTTATGGAATTATGCGATGGCTGAATTATGGATCTGTGTCTGCGGTGAGCCCATATGGGTCCTGTTTATGTTTAGGCTTTGTCTATTTTTTTTTCCCAGAATGTGTGGTCAAATGTAAATTTATTCTAGTACTCTTGCCACTTTAAGGTGATTCGATTGATTCAAGTCAGAGAGTGATTGAGGCACGTCCTGTGTAGTCAGCCCATTATAAACCATACTGACCATTATCATCCCACCGTGTAATCCTGCTGTTCATATTTCTCCGAACACAAATATGTGATGTACATCTTTTTACAAATGAAATTATCATTGTTTTTTCTTCTTCTTCTATAAAATTAGCTCAGCCACTCACCAATGTTATCCTTGTGTACCCCGAAAGATCGGCACATCTTCCTCTGAATTTAAAGTATAATACTACAATTTAAAATAGTCTGGACAGTAAACAGTGGACTGGAGAGGTCCTAAGGTGTGTCTGTGTGGGAGTGACCAGGTAGCTGCTATAAGAGCAGAGTGACAGCTCCCCGCCAGCACCAGACCTCCTGACCTTGGCTCCGAACGGTTCTGCAAACAGGTCTACACCTTGCTTTGACTTGACATGAAGACGGGATCGGGCGCGCGGATCATGCTCCCGCTCTCCCTCCTGCTCGTCGCCGCCCGCTGCGTGGACGCGTTCACCATTCACATGATAGCGCGCTCTCCAGCCGAGCCCAGGACCTGGACCGAGGCGAGACTGTACTGCCAGAAGAACCACCTCGATTTGGTCACCTGGGACATGGTGAGCAAATCCGAGGTGACTCAGGCTTTGAAGAGCGCGGGGGTCGACCAAGTCTGGATCGGTCTGCGCAGAGACCCCCAGAAAGAGTCCGCGTGGAGGTGGATCAATCTGACGTGAGTGTCGCAATTCAATAGCGAAAAAAAATTATATATATATACAAATGTAAACGAGGCAAACTGCAGTTGCATAACGATCTCATTCGTTTGTTTTCTTCCAGAAGTGGAGAGGGCATCTCAGGGAGCGACCTCTCACAGTGGGAGGACTGGGCCGATGGAGAGCAGAGCGGTCACTGCGCAGTAGTGGGACGAGATTCAAAGTGGCACAGTGCGAAGTGTGTGTCTAAAAGTCATTACTACTGCAAAAACATGGCGCATATACAACATTACAAATATTCCCGTACATGGTCAGGGGCTTCTAGAACCTGTGTTGGGTATGGTTATTTGGGTTATAGCCTAGCCACAATCACGAGCACAGATGAGTTAAGCGACGTCGGCTGGATTGGACTGTACCGAAGTGCCGGCGACAGCTGGAAGTGGGCCTCAGGTCAGACTTCTGACTACAGAAACTGGGGCCCCGGAGAGCCGATCAACGCGGACTGTGGCTTCTTTGACGCTGGCACCGAGAAGTGGCACAGCAAAGTGTGCTCCGAGGAGCATCGGTTCGCCTGCTATGACGACAACATGGTGGTGGTGACCGAGCGCAAGACCTGGGAAGGCGCCCTGGGTCACTGCAGGAGCATGGAGAGCCAGTGTGAGGACGCAGAGAATCCCTGCAGATACCGATACGAGCTCCTGAGCCTGGAGCGCCCGTCGGACTACAGCTACGTCAGAGGCCGGCTGTCCGGAGCGGAGACCGACGAGGTTTGAGCGGGTGGAGGGGCTGAAACATGAGCACAAAGGCATTGCCACTGAGCACGATCTTGATTTGGAAATTAATCAAGTTACTAATTGTTTTTCTTCTTTTTTTCTTACGGCTTGCAACATGCGACCTGTGGCAACGAGTGATTGGGTTCCTTATCTCATTTGTACAGTCATTCTAATTATAAGAAAGTCAGAGGAAATATGAATTGTCATTCATAAAATAAAATAAAAGGTTTATCTTGTGGAGCATTCTGGAAATCATGACAAACATTATTAAATAGAATAAGAAGTCAACTGTAAAAGCTTTGGAGGTTTCCAGTCATTAATAATTAATTTAATGACAGAATATGGAATTGTATCTATGAATTGGCTTTTTTTTTCTTCTTAATTTAAATGCAAATTAAATTACTATTCAAAATGACAACGGCGCTTTTAAATGCATCTATTTTTCGCATTAAACACTAAATGGTGGCATAGTCCCATTTTTAAGGCAATTGTTGAATAGATTTAAATGTTTTACTCGTTGCGGTTACACAGTAACTTCAATTTTCATCATTATTAAATTACACCACAGTTCAGTGACAAAGAAGATTATTACATGTTATATTACATATGCTTATTGTTTACACGCTCTAATCCTCTTCAGACAACAGCAGTCACAGAGAAAAGACTTTTAGCAGAGGGATGACACTCACAGCTCGCCTTGTGTTCCGCAGGTGTGGACGGGCCTGCGCTTCTTGGGAAGTGAGTGGTGGTGGGTGGATGGACAGAAGCTGGAAGACCAGGGGATGCTGCCAGACTGTCCGTCCCCGGGGAAACACTGTGGGACCCTGTCCAAATACGACACGAACAACTGGATCACCAGGGACTGCTCGGAGCGAAGAAACTTCATCTGCTACAAAGTAAAGTTCTTTCTCATGGTGTAAGCAAACAACACCGACGACCACTGGGCAAGTTTAGGGGTTTGAGCCTTTCAATGCTCCATCAAGGTGTCAGTAGATGTCTGACCTCTCTCAATAACAGGGTGGTCTATATTCTGTAGAGGGACATATTTTGCTGTCATTGTAATGTTTTCTGAAAATAGAATATGTGATATGGTTTATTTAGCCACAGAGTGAGAAAGAATTAGAGGGTGTGAGGACGTCCTTTGACCTTTATCAAAAATATATGTTTTGTGATCATAAGTGAAGTTAAGTATCATGGCTATTTGGCAACACAAACTAGTTCATAAATCTGTTTTTACAAAACGTTTGATGTGTTAACATTATAACTTCTTCATGACTGCCCTGAATAAATGACACACAAAGAGAATGGGACCATAATAGATCTGTTTACCCTGCTATGACATTAAAGGGCTCATTGCTCAAATATTATTTAGTTTTTTTTTCAAATAAAGTGTAGGTTTAGCACCAGTTTGTTGTTGTTGTTGTTTTTTCACCCGCTAAGAGAACGTGCCCTTTTCTTACTTTGATTAACGTTATTTTTCACACAGCTTAAAGTCATGTTTAAGAGGTCATGACCGGTGTTTTTGTAGGCTTAATGTTGGCCCACAAATTTCAAGTTAATCCATCTCAATAAACATTTCATCCGCTTTATTTTTTATTGTGGATCTAGAATCAGAAACCGTTTATTTGGCAGGAATGTTTACACAAACGAGGAATTTTTCTAGGCAGAACGTGCATACATTAGACATGAGACGTTAGACGAGACAAACAACAATCAACGACAACAACAGTGCAATGGGTATTAAATTAAGTATAAGATAAAGTGCTCAGACAAACAGATAACGTTAATGTAAGTTCAATTCAATTCAGTTCATTTTATATAGTCCAACATCACAAATACAAGTTTGCCTCGGAGGGCTTTACAATCTGTACACATAACATCCCTGTCCCGGGACCTCACATCGGATCAGGAAAAACTCCCCCAAATAAAGATAGTAAAAACCCTTTCACAGGGAAAAAAGGTAAGAAACCTGAGGGAGAGCAACAGAAGCAATAGATGTCATGTGGCCAAAATGATCAGCAGGGCCATGACAGGAGGCAGGACCATTTCCAGGCAGCCATGAATCCATGGAAAAAGAAAGAGTTAGTGTATGTTAAAGTGACATGTGTGTTTAAGTTAAAGTGTATGTCAAGTGGCATGAGTGTTTAAATATGAAGTGAAGAGTGACCGGTAAGAAGAAAGAAAAATAGTCCTGGGGGTGACAGAGACAGTCAGTGGGGGACCCGGGCCCTGTTGATGAGCCCGACTGCCGACGGGAAGAAACTGTTTGTGTGGCGTGAGGTCTTGGTCCTGATGGACCTCAGCCTCCTGCCAGATGGGAGGGACTCGAACAGTTTGTGTCCAGGGTGAGAGGGGTCAGCTACAATCTTCCTAGCAGAAATATTAACCAAGATATTGAATGCTAATAACTGACTCCAATTTAACCTAATCCTATCCACACGTACTCTCTGTGTGTGTGTGTGTGTGTGTGTGTGTGTGTGTGTGTGTGTGTGTGTGTGTGTGTGTGTGTCTTTGAGCGCGTAAGCCTCTGTGGAACGTTTGGTACATTACTACGGGTGTAGTCGGACGCATTTGGAGGTTGAGCCAACCCTACTTCCGTTTGTCATTCGATGAGCCCGCAGCGCGACAGCCTGCCTCCTCTAGCTCTTCAAACGTAGTAAGTGCTGTCACTGAAAGGCTCTGTTTTACGTTCGCTGCCATGTGGTTTAAATGGTAGCTTAATGAAGATTATCACTTCGTGGTGAAACACGACAGAGATAAACATGTCCTCAAGATACAGAAACGTGTCTAGCGTTTACCGACGACAGGATGGTAACGTTGGTTTAGCTAACGACCAGCTTATGTCCAGATTATTCATTTCCTCAATGCCTTTAACGTTGCTAAGCTTAATAGCTCTGTGAATTAAGTAATAAAGACACCTGCTAAAATGTTTAAATGACTATGACAGCCTTGCTGTTGCTTTGCAAACACTGTAAATCCGCCTGTTAGCCTGTTTGTATCGATGTGGCTCCAGCGTGACACGATACAGGACTGATCAGAAAGTAGGAACTACAGTTATTGTTGAGTAGACATAAACATGTAAAATCAAGAAGTAAAACAATCATTGAATGTGTCTACAAATGATGGTCACACAAGTGTTGAAATAATGAATCAAATAATCGATTAGCCAATCAACCAGCAGAAATGTAGACCTGTATATACAGTTTGTCATTAAGACAGCAAACTTCTATCATCACATTATCTGGGTTTAGCTTCTCAAGGGCAATGATCTGCTGCTTTGTCAGTCTGAGGTGACAGTGAGTGTAAACTGAATGTATTTGGTTTTGGGGCTGTTAGTCGGTCAAAACAAGACTCTTTTTTTTTCTCACCTTGGCCTCAACGAAGTTGTGTATTTACTACTTATGACATTTGAAAAAAATGGGTCTGTATAAAAAAAACAAAAAAAAACATGTGTCCTGTTGCATCAACAGTCTTTTGAGTCATATATCCTTCATCCCTCTTTCTCTCCAGGGAGCTGAGTTTTGTGACCAGACATCATGACTCTGTTTCACTTTGGGAACTGCTTCGCCCTGGCCTATTTCCCTTACTTTATAACATACAAGTGCAGTGGCCTGTAAGTGTCTGTTTGAATGAATCAGGGATCTGCATCATGTGTGGTGACTGACTGCATGATGTGTATACTGTATGATATCCATCTAGTAATGGCCAGTGAAAGCATAGTTTTAGTACAAGATAGAAAGTAAAGCACTTTGTTGCAAAACAATATATATTCCATAGTTTCTTTATATTCCCATGTTGTAGCAGCACATGCTAAGACGTCTGTTAATAATCTTCTTAGTAATGTCAGAGGTTTGGGAGGAGTCCCACATAATCTTTCTTAACACTGTGTAGCGATTCTCTTGAATTTGGCTGTGATTTACTGAACACATTAACTTGTTTCTCTCACCATTAATGCACTGAAGTCTTAGAAGGATTGTGTCCCAAATTGCCAAATTCTTGCCAGACAGCCTGGTCTCTGTGCCTCCTTATTTTAAATTCCCGCCATTTAACTTTGTGTTTAGTTCAGAGTACAATGCCTTCTGGAGATGTGTCCAGGCTGGAGCGACCTACCTGTTTGTCCAACTCTGTAAGGTGAGCGAGCTTTCTGGTGGTGAAATGATCCTTCATCATAACATTGAGCAGTGGAGATCGCATTGAAAAAGCACAAACTATGCTGTCATTTTGTATTTTGCAGGGTGTAAACTGGGTTTTCTTTGTGTTTCAGATGCTGTTCCTCGCTACATTTTTCCCCACATGGGAAGGAGGAGCTGGAGTATATGACTTTGTCGGGGTGAGTGTTGCGACTTCGTCATAACAATAACGCCACAAAGGACCGTTTTCTCCCACTTTGTCAGATTTCGTGAAGTATTATAATTAAATATGCAGCGCAAGCCGGTAGAATACCAGTTTGTGTGGGAGGTTGTAATGTGTTGGTTTGTTTTCCAGGAATTTATGAAGTCCACAGTGGACCTGGCAGACCTGTTGGGTCTCCACCTTGTGATGTCCCGTAATGCTGGTAAAGGGGAGTACAAGATCATGGTTGCTGCCATGGGCTGGGCAACGGCCGAACTCGTGATGTCCAGGTGAGCAGTAATGCTGCTCCTGCAGAAGAAACATCAGCGTCACGTCAGCAACACTAATGTACATATTATAAACGATGAATCTCACTGCTTGTGTCCCGTTATGGCCCTCCAGGTGTCTTCCTCTGTGGGTGGGAGCCAGAGGGATTGAGTTTGACTGGAAGTACATCCAGATGAGCTTTGACTCTAACATTAGTTTGGTGAGTAGCTTCTGCTTTCTCACTATTCCACTCCGTCTGCCTTTGTATTTAAAAATTGTCTGTCCTTGACCTTCGCTCTCCATGTTGTCTTTTATGTCGGCCTCTTCTTTTCCTCTCATCTCGTCTCCATCATGGGATTTTAGAGGTGCTGTCCCATTTAAAAAAAGAAAAAACACATTTGCGATTTGTTTTTTCACACCCGAATGTCTATAGAAACAATTACAATGGCATAATTAGTTTGTGTGCGTGTCCAGAAACATGGATTTCTTTCTCTCTGTCGATCGTGTGTGATGTAAATGTTTGTACGAAAAAGAAGAAGAAAAAAGAATTAAAAGCGTTAGTTATTTTTCTGTGTTTATAGGTCCATTACATCGCCATGGCTGCAGTGGTGTGGATGTTCACGCGATATGACCTTCCTAAGAGCTTCAGGCTTCCTGTCACTGTGCTGCTGGCTCTCTGTGTCTACAAGGCCTTCTTAATGGAGTAAGTCTGACATACAGTACAAACAAAAGAGTCTCTTATTTTATTAATCTAATTTTGGACTAAACGGTGGATAAGCACATTTCCAAAAGACGTATTTGTTTAAAGGAAATTTCCGTTTCGGTTTGATTGGACCGCCTGTGTGGTGGCTGCACTTTATTTTGTGAACCACAGGATGTCACCAGTTAACAGCAATAACATGAGCAATAATACTGATTGCACAACATATGAATAGCTAAATATAGGTGCAAATAAACTACAAATTGCTTGCACATTTTTTCCCTATTTTGCTTGTTTTAAATTGTATTATCAGCACACATTGCTAATTAAATCATGAAAACTCTAAAAGATTGATTTCCCAAAGATTAAGAGGAGGGGAGCATTTAATGAATCCATGTCGTAAAAGCGGTTCATTGTGTTGTTGGTGGCTGGAAGAGACCATATAGTATAAACAAAATGCCACCACCGTATAAATACATGCCTGTTTACTTGTGTGCTTTATTTACCTGAAATAATTGTAAAACTGTAGGCTTACAGATGCATCTTCAAGTGGAAGATGTGGGGATTTCTAAAGCCTCTGACGGATGGTTTCCGGTTAGTTTGGTTCCTAACACTGTGTTTCTCCCTGTCCGGCCTTCAGGTTGTTCGTCCATGTCTTCCTGTTGGGCAGTTGGACAGTGCTGTTGGTGAAAGCCGTGCTGACCGGTGCCATCTCTCTCTGCTCACTGTTTCTCTTCGTCACTCTGGTCCACAGCAACTAAGTACATCTCAGCAGCCTGGATTTAGCCTGCAATGGTCTCTGTGGTCCAGACTGGTCCTGGGTTGTCATGAATCTGAAGCCCTGATACCTTTTTCAGTCTGAGTATTACCTTACAACAGCAAGGGGCTTGTTAATATTGGGTATCGGGACTGATCTGACGTTACGACTGGTGAGCTAACCAGTTCGTCCAGTTAGTTGTATCCGTTTATTGAGATCGTTGATGGAAGACATGCCCTGAAGCTTAGTTTGCTGTCAGTCTGCCGGTTAAAGCTGCAGGTTGAGTGGTAACACCAGGAAACGTCTGTATTATGATTGCTGTGTTGGTTTTGTTAAGAGGTGAATTTTGTACCAGAACGGCCACAAATGAAGTGAGACTTGATATATAACTTCTTTTCTATGTGTTGTAATGAGCCCGAATAAATGCTCAGATTAGATCGTAAAGTGAATTAATGACCGCGATAGTCCCTTGATAGTTCCTTGTGTGGCCACCAATTTATCAATTTATTTATATACAACTTAATATTAGAAGTTGAAACATAACTGTAGCAAGATTTTTCAAATTTTTTTGTATTCAAGGTTTAAACATTTAATTAAAAAAAAAACAACAGGCCCGCTGTCTGAATAAACGGAAGTCCTGTCAGCATTATGACCACCACCATGTTGAATTGTAAGCATTTTGTGATTTTGACATTAAAAACAATAACTACGTCTTTTTGTCTTCTCTTGCTAACATATTTGCAAAAGTATTTTTTTATTTTAAACATGGAAAACTGTCACCTGAGCACTGTTCTGTATCCACAGATATTGTGGCTCACTGCAGCAACTCAGTGTATTTCTGACATTTACAGATGGATGGTCAGAAGTTCTCACTCTGTTCATGCCCAACTGCATGCATATCCCCTTTCCTGTCGTTGAATAACAATCAAAGGGAGAACAGACAGAATGGTTCAGATAGAGTTTAAAAAGACTGAACTTAAAAAGCCTGACCCGATGAGTCAGGTGACTTCCCACACCTCTACTATTACACCCGAGAGAAAACATGTCAAAGGGATGTTGAAGAACAGGTTGATCGAGATAATCTTGTTTCAAAAATCAACTTTAGTGTCTAATGAAAGTGGCAACCCAGTGAAAAGGGTCTGTGTTCTGTGAGTTATTGCAATTTCAGAGGAGAAAATGCTGAAAAAAAACCTTTTCCCAAAATACAATCTAGATTGTAGTGAATAAAACCATCTGAATTCACAAGGGTTGGGCTTCAAATAATAAACATTCTACATCCTCTTGCTAACACACCACATTGTTTTTCCCTGTGACCCCCTTTCCCTCCTCTCTTAGCTGGGCTCCCTGGAGTCTTGACAAAACTGTCATTATGGAAGTTCTACAATAGGCTCTTCTGTTGCGTAATACACTGGAACACTACCGTCTCTATACTGCTGCTGCTTGTGTGGTGTTTTGGCAAATGAAGTGGGAGACAGGTTTCACCAGCAGAGTGAGCCGTTTATTACATCTGTACAAGAATACAATCTTACACGTTCAACATTTCCTCCAGAGCAGACTCCCCAAGTCTGAATTATACACGTCCCTTCTAGTCACTTTTCCACCAAGCAAGTCGTTCTTGTTCAGGTCAAGTTGACTTCTTGGCCGGTCATTGAATGTCCTCGGCATGTCGCATTATGTTTGTACAATTGATCTGGTTGACGTTCATTTATATTTTAGCATATTATTTTGTGCGCAAATCTCATATGGTCGCATATGTTTATTCTTCAACAGTGGCTGCTGCAAATCTCCCGCTTGCCTGTTGACAGAGAGAGTCGGCTGCAGTGGCACGTTCACATTGGCCTGGCCTTGTGCATTCCAGTGAGAATTAGAGGAGCGTGACTCTACCGACCCTGGCTGGTTACTGCACACTTTGCAAGATTGATAGTATGGGCTTTCAGGAATCCAGGTGCAGCAGGATTGGCCTACAACTAATTACTCAATTGGTACCTGCAGGGGAAACAAGAGGGGAGGGAAGAACACGCAACACTGACACATAACACGCCCCAAAATGGGCATGTGAAGGCTTGTGTGAGCAAGCAAACCCAACTAAATATAAACTCAAGTTCAACCCCTGAATGAAAAAAAAAAAAGGACTACATAAGCAAAAGAACGTCCCAGACTTCCTCAGAGAGAGAGGAGCAACACGTAGGCTACAAATCTGCTTGAAACCCTTCAGCCAAGCACAACCATGATGTCCTCAGCTGAGTACATTCAGTACCGCGGCATTCTCTTACCTGCTCTGGCTCACAGCGTGGAGAGCTTGCAGTATGCTGAACATTTCTCTGTGGAAGACTCCGATGTGTTTGCTGTGACTTACCCCAAGTCAGGTAGAGTGTATTAATTTCTGATCACAGTTAACTTTTTATTTTCAGCTGCTCCACTATTCCCTGAAAGATGTAGCACGTTTGAACAACTTTCGTGGACAGAAACCTGTTTACACGTAAAAGGAGCAAGCATGTTGAATATTCCCTGTAATGCAATATCAAAGTATATGTGGGCTTCATATAACTGACAGATAATAGCATTGGGCATGTTTTTCTGCCTTGAAGCACCACATATTGGCCTTCAGGCTACATCAGGTGCTCAGAGCATCTTTGCAGAAGCAACATCACCAGCAAAGCTGCCTGAGAAAGAGAACTGATCTCTGTGTGTTGCACCTTTTGGGGCTGTGAAGTTGAGTTGTGGTTTTCTATCTGGAGGCCTATTTCCCCACTGCGTTTTACATGGGTTGTCTCCAGTGCATGGAAGGACTAACTATGTAAACCAGTCAAAAGGGGTACACACATGTTGTCTGAATTTATTTGATTATTCTTTTAAATTAGTCCATGGCTTTGTTTTTATTTGAAATAAACACAACTACAGTGGAGTATGCAAGTTGGTGGCTTTAAATCAGCTTTTCCTAATACAATTGGAGAAGCAACCCCATAAACAGAAATTAGATGAACTTTCCTTAGTATCTGAGCAGGTAGAAGTGCTGTGCCGCCTTCAGGTCGCGTTCGGAAAGTCGGGTGTATAATAATATCTTTTGAATAAACTGTATTTTGATTGTGCAGTTATTTAAATTTTTTTGCTCCGGTATAATTTATTTATAAAACAGACGCTTTACTGATCGTCTCTACACATTTACAGATGCGGCAGAACTTTAAAGTATTTGTTCTCCGGTAAATACTTTGCACTTTAAGTAATCGCCCACAAATGCACGAGACTCCGCAGAATGGCACAACACAATAGTAAGAAATGCACAATGGGAAGAGGTTGGAGGTTGAAGATTGGTTGGTCGTAAAGTTTCCGAATTCTTTTGAGTCTTTACGCGTGCGACCAGGCGTTAGTAGCGATATTTCCCACGTACTTGAACGCAGCAGCAGAGCCTTCTTCTCTCACTGATTGATCGCTCCGCTGGTTCTTCTTTTTTCACTTCACTTGTGTGTTATGTTAGCAACACCATGTCTTCCGAAGAAATGTATATGCTGTATCACGGGCTTATGCTTCCGAAAGAGACTCACTGCGTGGAGAGCTTGAAGTTTGCGCAGGAGTTTACGTTTAAAGACGACGACGTCGCGGTTGCCGTGTACCCGAAGTCAGGTCAGTGTTTCTGTGCATTATTAAATAACCTCACCGCCGACTGCTAATTGACCAGGTGTCCCTGATCTCCAGACTTAGCAGAAGTGGAGTGTTTTCTACCTGTATTTCTCCTGGAAAATGTCATTGTACAGTGTGGAATGTTACAGACTGCACAAGTCCTTTTTTAAATTGTGTATATTTTCCCTTCATTAAGCCATAACTCTAATTCCCGGCACATGGATAGGTTTACTTGAATTCTGCCCAATTGTTTCGATGTGCCGTTCAGACTCATGGTTATTCTCAACATGTTAGTCAACGGGGGCAAATGCCCATTCCCATTCCAAGAAGCCCAAAAATGTTTGTTTTGTCCGACCAACAAACCCCACTATTTAATCACGTTGTATCAGTATTAGTGGCTGCAGTGAGCTGCTTTCCTCTACAGATATTTTAAAACCTGGTTGTAGACTTGATACGGCCGCTCTGATTCATGCTCAGTGTTGAGCTTAGACCTGTTTTCTCTTGACTCAACAACAGAAAAAACAACCTCATGGACACTACACTGCTTTTGGCAAAACGCCAAGAGTTGCGCAAGCGTAACCTGCAGCGATGCAGAGGTGAAGTGTTAACGCGACCATGTAGAGACAGAAATGACATGCTGTCGTGAAGAGAATATAATATATATATATATATATATATATATATATATATATATTTTTTTTTTTTTTTTTTTTTGCTGAATCCGACCCGTGGCAGTGGCACCGATGACAAGCGTGCGAATAACTGTATAGACAGGCACGTGCACAGATAGACCCCTAGTGGTGCTCAAGCACCTGCCCTTTTGCCCTGGATGAGAAAAGTGCCCCTTCTGCTGGAGCCCAATTTTTTTTTTTTCTTGATTCATCAGTATTTAAGAATATAAATTACTCTCTCTGTCATCAATTCCCCCCCCCAAATGTGTTCTGATATCTGACGGGGCATGTATTTGAGTTCTTGTGTGAGAGTTTCGCCTCGACATGCTCAAAGAGTGACTCCTTAACCCACACTTGTAAGAATCTTAACTGAGCAAAAAGGGTCTCGCTGACGGGCCTCTCCAGGAGAACAGTGACATCGAGGAGAGATGCCCAAAGCGCTCAAGAGCTTCCTCCATGCCGTTCTCTATGGCAGGTTTTATTCTAATCAAAACTCCTTTATGTGGTTCTAATGAGATTTCTTTTTATTGTCGTCTTGTTGAGGTGGATACCCACTATTGGTCATTTGCATCCACCTTTTTTTGTTTTCATTATTTTTTTTATTGATTTTGTGAAATTGTTTAGCCAAAAGATTAGGCCTATGTTTTTTATTATTCATTATACTAATCCTATTATATGTGCTCCAACTGCTATACATTATATTCTACTTTGCATGGATGTTATTCTACATTTTCTCATTTTAAATGCAAATTGTATAATGGTAAGGAATCTTGGAGCTTAGAGGATGCCCAGAAATGTGTTTGCTATGTCTTAACTAACCCAAGTCAGATTCATGCTATTTACAGCAAATTATACAGAGTTACAGATACACTAGTCTGTCTCTCCTAAATTAAAAATCTGTGTAACTCATTGTATGGAAGGATTCATGTTAAGCTCAGTCATGTGGTTCCAGTTCACCAGTATATGTCATGATTGCATGTGACAGTCATTGGTGAGCCACACTGTCATTATTTCAAATTGGCGTGAGGATATATATTTTTTTTATAGACATTTTTGAACCGTGGGCTTGCTCAGAGTAGAACCCTCCATGCATTACAATGGGTTCTCACAGAAAGACAAAAGCTGAACAAGTTGCAGACTGATGGCCGTTTCCAAGGGGAATTACCTCATTAGGGTAAGACGAGCACATGGTTTAGTGTGCTTGAAAAGGAATGTGCTCTTTTGCACTTTCATTGATTTACTTTCCATACCTCCTAATTGCTATTCAGGCTCATGGGGACCAAGGTTTACAAGGATGCCATTGTCTTCAATGGCATCCTTGTAAATGTCACGAATAAATATTTATACATCTGCTTAGAAATCATAGTAAGATTAAGGACTCTCCTTGCAAAACCGTTACATTTTTAAGTTTTCTCCAGCATCAAAGTAATCCACTGATGGTCGTCTGCACATCCATAGACACAATGCAAACGGGAACTGCTCATTGCTAATTGGGCATCCTTTTTAAATGGTGCCAAAATACAAGCTAAAAACGTGGATCAAGTGGGAGGTGTCCTGATGTGGACCATATATTGTTGCTTCATCAATGTAGGTGTATTTTACTTGCAGTAGAAGTACTTGCAGTATGTTTTATCCGCCGTTTCATCCTTTTTTGCAGGTACCGTCTGGATGCAGGAGATCCTCCCACTGGTTCTGAATGGGGGGGATCTGACGCCAATCCAAACCATTCCTAACTGGGACAGGGTCCCCTGGCTGGAGGAGAGAAGATTAGCAGTGGTTGTGGATAAGTTGGAGTCTCCGCGGGGCCTGGTCACACATTTGCCTTACCACCTCATGCCCCCCTCTTTCCACGCCTCCAAAGCCAAGGTAAGAGGGTGGAGGCTTTGTGATCTTCTGTGTATAATTGTACATGAGAAAACTCAGCCAGAACCCCAGAGGTCAAAACAGGTCATTTTATACAGTGAGGTCAAGTTTCCAAAAGTTGTTTTCCCCTCACCAAAATGTACCCTTAATTGGAGTGTCATTTAGCCTCCAAGCTGGACGAGCTGTGGTGTTACTGTGTCTGTTGCTAACACTATCTTTGTCATGGCCTCATTTCCATAAATCCTATTTAATAAGAATAACACCGGTTATGTATGAATTTGTGTCTCTGCCGTAGGTGATCTATGTCATGAGGAACCCGAAGGACGTCGCGGTGTCTTCATACCACTTCCACAAGATGGCCGAATTCCTCGAGACTCCAGCAACCTTTGATGAATTCATGGAGAAATTCCTTGAGGGCAAAGGTCAGAGGTCTCGTAACACATGGAGAATTCAGTTCAGCATTCTGGTGTATTGCCACGTGGACAGATTTGAGATTGTAGGTTGTTTGTGTTTATATGCTGTGGTCTATTGTCCGTGTTGTCTGCAGTGTTGTTTGGAAAATGGACAGACCACATGAAGGGCTGGAGAGGCTCAGATCTGGGAGACAGAATAATGCACATCACATACGAAGAAATGGTTCAGGTAAAACACTCCCCAGAACTCTCATGGGTTTCTGTTGCGTTTTTGTAAAGAAACGACAAAACGTTTTTTTTTCCAGGCCAGAGATGCTGTTTGACTGTGAACATCAAATGTCTTGTTGACTTTTTATTTTATTTTATTTTTTTTAAACGGATTGTCTCTTGGATCAGCAGCCGTGTGGTGAACCCCCAGCATGTCTGACAGGAATTTCTTTTTGTTGCATCCCATCCCAAATATTGTGTTTTTTAATTGGTGACCTAATGTGTGCCAAACTGCTGTCTGAGTGTTTGGCATTTGTCAGAGCAACAATCCCAAAAGTTAAATGCGTTCCAGGTTGCATGTCTGGGATTAACTCTAGAACACTAACATTAAAATAGTCACACTATCACTAACGTCGGGTGAATTTCACCCGATATAATGTACCTGATAAAATATACTTCTCATCGAAATATACTCAAATACAAGGCAAGTTGAAGTACTCTTTTATTTTACCCTATAGAACTTTTCATTAAACCAAAAACAGGTATCATGGGGAGACCCTGAAAAAAGGCTCAAAATCCGGTGAAAAATTAGGGAATCGTCAATAAAACATGATTAAAAATATAAATAAAGGAGCTATGAATTTGTTATTTGGTCCACATGTTCCTGGGACATGTGAGTCTTGTTCTGTGAAGGAAAAGTTAATTAATGTTAAGAGTCCATGTTAAAACCCATCCGGGAAAAAATAGTCGCACTATCACTTTAATACTTCAGCCAATTATTCAGTAAAAAAATAATTCAATATATAATTGGTAATAAATCTTTTAATAAAAAGTGATATATTTCTGTGTAAGCTATATTGCTGCATTACAATTGTTACTAATATTTTGACTAAAAGTCAGTAACGCACCACCAGTGTTTCCCCCACCGTTAGAATAGGGGGTGCGGGGCGCCCCCCTGAAAAAACCTGTTGATGTTGAGCATGAATTGTATCAAATCTACAACCCCGTTTATAAAAGATGTGTAGAGGCTCACTGCTCCACTAATACTGATGCAACCTGATGCTCATATATCTGCACTCCTTCTGTTTTGTTTGGCAAAAAATAAATAGCTTATTGTTTTCCACAATGAGCTATTTAGTAGTAACTAAATATTAGTTATTTTTTGCACAGATATAACTTTATTTTCATTGTTCTAAGTGATTGCAATTTTAAAATAAAAAAATGTCTGATGGAGCAATCTGATTTACTTGAAAGTGATTGCAATTTTCTTTATTCTGTTATTTATAAAAGCACAGATGGAGTAACAAAATGAAGTTATTTACAGAAAAAGTTTGAGAACCACTACTTTAAGTGTTTGTGTCGGTGTCGTCGCCCCCGCCGCGCCGCAAAGCTGTAAACCTAGGGGAAACACTGCACCGCTGTTGCACTGTTATAAGACACACAGTGCATTGTTTCAGTGGCTTCGTAGAAAGAAGTTGAACAAAATGTCTCCAGTGAAAAGAGCGCGTCTGTAACACAGCTGCAGCATGGTCTGTCTACACAGGAGGCGTTCAGGCACAGTATTCAGTGTATACTCACGCATTTTATTACACTAGTAATGCAAGAAAAAACAGGAACATAAACTTGAATTGTAAAATCAGGCTTCTGGTTGTGGCTTTACATGTATAGCATGTGTAAATGTTCCGCGGCCAGTGCAGATAACAATATATATATATTTTTTTTTAAATGGAAAAGTATTTGTAGTGGCCATTTGTCCCGTAAATCAAAGAAAATAAACCAATATCAAAAGCCACTGATGCACCGTAGGTTTGGTTAAATGACGCAGCCAAAATAATGCAGGGTCCAAGCGGGAGTCCGGTTTTACTGGTGTTTATTGTAACGTAAAACAATCAAACAAATAAACAAACAAAACGCCCCATGATGCCTCTCCCGTGCTGACCTGTCGCTGTGCTGGTAAAAAAAACATAGGCGTACCCAGGTGCATCCCGGTCCTGTACCCGCCTACTCCATTAAGTACACCAGGTGCCCGCAGCGTTACCCAATTAAGAAACTAAAGCCTAAGTAAACAATTATAAATAAACAATACTACCTGGTGAAGAAAAATAACTTATAATATTAGTAGGGATGGGCGGATGAAGCCTTGTGAAGCATTGAGGCTTTCTTCCTATTTGTACCGAAAATGATTCGAAGCTTCGGGGCTTCACTTTGAAGAAGAACAGCGACATCTGGTGGCCGACTGGAGTCAAAGCAGCCGTTTAACAGTGTGACCGAAACACTAGAATAACACCTCAATGTGTCAATCTCACATTTCTGCAGTAAAAGTCAATTAAAGCTGCGTGTTCATTCACGGATTTTATGTTATATACAAACATTATCGATGTTGCTTCTGTCGTTTTTTTACATTGCAATAAAACTAAATGCTGGTCAATAATATGAAGAGGTGTTCATGACGGGCTTCGATCCTCTACCCACAGAACGGAAAAGGTTACTTTGAATGTGCGTAACCCACTAGACTAGACAGACATTTATGATGGTCTTCATTGTTTTTATATTATTATCGCTCTAAAGTTTTGTGTCAACAGATTATAAATATTATTTGTCCTTTCAAGCTCATTTTAGTGAGGTAAGATGTCATAGAAGTGGCAGTGGAACGTGCTTATGAACATGGGCATGGTGATAGTGGCAGTGATTGGTGCAACATTGTATTTTTCACAGATTTTTATTTAGAAATAATATTTTCTCCACTGTGCTGGGCTTCAGGGGGCTCCTTTTCTGGCTGACAATTTCCCCATCTTCACTATCTCTTCTCTCAAAACTCACAATTATCGCTATCTCTTCTCTCAAAACTCACAATTATCGCTATCTCCGCTCTCAAACCCCACACTGTTGATTGACACTGAGGCATCTTATGAAGCAGAGTTTGGTGCCAAAACGTTCAAGCTGTCAAACGCGTCAAACTAATGAAACGCTTTGTGCACCAGTGACGTCCGAAGCTTCGGACGTCATCAGTCACGTGACAGTTGTCATTGGATACGAGCTCCGACACTTTGCGCCGACACACAGCGGTTCATTAGACCGACACAAGCTTCGGAGCTCCGGTATTGTTTGCCCATCTCTAAATATTAGTAAATAGCTCCTACATTCCAGCCCCTAATTGTGCATGCAATCACAATTATTTATAATCCTAAACGGAGCTATTCCTGCAAAATGCATTCTAATGCCAAACTATAAAATTAGGAATGTATATGTGCGGCATACATTAACCTAAAGTGAATCTTGTTGATTAACCTGTAACAGAAAAACAGAGAGAAAATAGAGGTAGAGAAAGCATTAGTCCATGATGCTAAACTGCTGCTTCCAATAGCAGACAGAGCTTGGTCACCGGCCTCTCCAGAACACTGGTTCTTGTTCGAAGCCGCACAGAGTGCACCAGACCCTTCGCATCTTGTCTTGCATCCACAACCTTTCTCCTCATCCAAGATCCTCTTGGAGCTGTGGCATCCGCAACAAGGACTGTCTCAGTAGTGAGGCTTCTTTTTGGCCTTGACCATTTTTGTATTTCTTGGGCTTTGTCAGGCACCACTCTCTCCTCAGGCAAGTCTGCCATCTTCTGTTCACCAAGTTTTCTTTTGCTACAAACAACACAGTCAGATATGACTTTCCCGGCAGCAGAGTTTGCATTAATGATCCAGTACTTTTGCTGTAACCTGGACAACATGTGATTTCTTCCTGCATGTCCCAGCTGATGATGGATATGGCTCAAAATCAGCTTGGATACATGCAGGTCTTTGGACAAAATGACTGGGTGTTTGAATGCTGCTTTACTCAACCGACCACCAACTCTGAGGATTTCATCATCCATGACTGGGTCCAGTTTGTACAGTGGACTTTCTTTGGGGACGGTTTTAAAGCTGCCTTTTGAGTGAGGCAATTTCAGCTGTGAACTTAAGAATTAAGATTCAATTATTGTCATAGTACATAGTTTTTACATACATACATGAAATGTATTCTCTGCATTTGACCCATCCTTAGTATTAAGGAGCAGTGGGCTGCCTTAAACGGCGCCCGGGGAGCAATGGAAACGCCGGTCCATTTATCCATCTCCTGCTTTTCAGGAAATCCTCGGCTCTTAATCCTCTCGATGCTTCATCTGCTGGATTCTCCTTAGAACCCACATATCTCCACTGATCCACATCTGCCGCGTCTCTGATAACAGCGGTTCTGTTTGCCACAAAGGTGTGGAATCGCCTGGTTTCACTGGAGATATATTTGAGAACTGTTGTGCTGTCAGTCCAAAAGACTGATTTCTCAAGCTTAAATTGCAGCTCCTTCCTAAGCATTTGATCAATTCTAACAGCAAGAACTGCGGCTGTGAGTTCCAATCGAGGAATTGTAGTCTGCTTTAGTGGAGCCACTCTGGCCTTTCCCAAGAGAAATGCAACATGTACTTTGATCCTTTTCCAATCTCACATAAGACACAGTTCCATATCCAACTTGACTGGCATCAGAAAAGTGGTGAAGTTGGGCTGTAGGGTCTCTAAAGTCTCTGGGTTTAATACAGCGGTCCACGTTGAACTCAGACATCCTTAGGAGGTCCTCAAGCCAATTAGAGCATTGCTCAGAGAAGGAGTGGGGAATAGCATCATCCCATCCCAAGTTTCTCTTACAAAGCTCTTGCAGCAACAACTTTGCTGGCATACTGAATGGGGATAGAAACCCCCAAAGGGTCATAAAGTGAGCTGACCACTGACAAGATTCCTCTTCTAGTCTGTGGCTGTTCTCGTAATGAGGTCCTGAACTTGAACGTGTCAGTTTCAATGTTCCACTGTAGTCCTAGTGCTTGCTCCATGGGAAGTTGGTCTGTATCCAGTTCCACCAGTTCTTTTGGTCTTTTGTCTTCTGCGATGGACAGCAGCACTGTACTATAAATAAACAATACTACCTGTGAAGAAAAATAACTTATAATATTAGTAAATAGCTCCTACAGTATTGTTCAGACATGACGGGGAAAAAAATGCTGCTTAAATGCCTCCTATGTAGACGAACCATAAATAAAGCCTCAGCAGTGAGATGCTTCTTAAATATGATAAGTCAAAGGTTATCATCTTCATAATCAAGGGCTTCACAGCGAGCCCTCATTGTAGAGATCATGTAGACAATTCTTCATGAGAGAATGTTCATTATAGGATGAAGGCGAACACCTGTTTTACATAAATGTGCCCCTCTTTTAGGACCTCCCTGCAGCTCTCAGGCGCATTTCAGATTTCCTGGGCCGTAATCTGAGCGAAGAAACAATTCAGAAGATAGCAGAACATTGCTCCTTCAAGACCATGAAGAACAACAACATGTCCAACTTCAGCCTGGTCCCTAAAAAGTACATGAACTTGGACACGTCTCCTTTCCTCAGAAAAGGTGAGGCTCGAATTGGGATTATTAAGACGAAAGAGTGAGACTTGATCAGATATGTCGGTGATTTTTCAGTCTCAACAAAAAATGTCTGACTGCTTTTTTTTGTGCATTTCATGCGACTGTCTGTGTGTTTTGTATTTGTTTTGTATTAGGTATTGCGGGAGACTGGAAAAACCATTTTAGCCCCAAGCAACTGACCAGATTCACATCGGTCATTTGCAAAGAGATGGAGGGCGAGATCTTCTCTCTGCCATGGAGCATGGATTCATCACTAACTGGAGCGGAGAGGAAAAAGCTAGAAATATAATCAAGGCAAGTAGGAAAATGGTGCCAACTGCACCGACATTCTTAGTTGCATTTGGTTTGAATATTGGGCGTATGACCAAAAGCCCATTTATTGATTAAAAATTAAATAAAAACACTAAACATGATTAAAACTAGAAGTGTTCTAGACTGCATATCTATTTACACCACCGGTGCTGTAGAGCTTGATTGAATGAATACAAACCACAATGAGATAGAATTCCTCAGCAGTTAGGGAATCCTGTTTCTTTTCGGGCCTAGCCCTTTGTTCTGCCTTTGTTTAATTTATCGAAGTGTGTTTTTTCTTAAAGATCTGGGGACATCTGATTAACAGTGGCTGAAGCCTGATCCCTCTAAAAGCCGATTTAGTGTGGGTGTGTGTGTTCTATATTAAATGTGCTTCATCTGTGTTGTGCCAGTGTAGCAGCCATCTGCATAACTCTCAATACACCAATTTAAGATGGTACGTAAAAACACATTTTACGTAGATGAGTGCAAGCGAAGACCATGTTACACACTTATTAATCAACCATTTCTTTTCATTTTGCTATTAATTATTTCACAATTTACTCCAGACTTAAGTAATAATCATAAGCTTGCTGGGAAAAGTAAGTCTTACTAACTGCGCCCAGTATCTAAAACTAAATTTGGTTTGGTTTCGTCTACAAACTTTGTCTGGCGTGTTTCCAAAAGGAAGAACGCACAATCATATTCTCATCCCAAATCACTATTATATAACTCTTTTGTTACAAATGTAAAATCAGAAACGAAGACAATTGTCTCTTTATGAATGAATTACTTCATGTGGGGTTCACTTTCAACAAGTCTTTACTTTTGCAATAAAATCTTTTTCGAATCGATATTTTGTCTTATTTTGTTTAAATTATTTCTCCACCCGACACGTTTCAGAAATGGCCCGGAAGTGTCTCTCTGCTAGAAACGGCCATGTGCTCTTACATATTAACTGCATGGCTGAGTCTTACTGCTCTCATTACTCATAAGAAAGTACGTGTCGCCACACTCCGGAGCATACAAAGTGCTTTGACATTCAGTGAAAGGTAAAAGCATCAGACGGGCCTTACTGTCATACTATCCGGCCTGTGTTTGTCTTGAAATCGTTCTTCCCTCGTGGTCTTTTGATATCAGCTTAGTGGAAAATGGGAACAAAATTGACAGTATACCCACTATGTCTTTCAGATTTATCTGATTCGGGGACAGAAGCCCACTAAGAATATGGCTTTGGATCATATGCCTACAGACCACTGAATGATGTTTATCAATACTACAATTATGACCATTCATGACTTAAAAACTGTGATTAGTTCAGGGTTTCTGTCTTATCTTTTCTAAAAAAGAAAAAAAAGAAAACCTACCTGAAGACCGAAGTCAAACATGTTTGCTCGAGAGACATTGTTTTTCAGGCTCCCACAGGGCTGAATGCAAATGACACATGAAAACAAACACACACACTTGGAAAGTTGGCAGCAGTGATGCACGTAATTATGAAATGTGAAACACAATTTCGTCAGTCAACACAATGTGATCACTTTGTTACTTTAAACGTATCTGATTCAACCAGTAGATGGCAGCCTCACATCATCACTGTTTCTGTTCACTCTAGGAGCAAATCCCACACAAATTACAAATGCATTCACTCATGAACATATCGGGACACAGGCTGACAGATCCATAGACACAAACGCACACAAATCATAATAACAGTATAACTTTATTTATAGAGTGTGTGTGTGTGCATTCACAGGAACCCGGGAGGCTGTTTAGTGGTGCTGCTGTGAGAAACTTGGGCTGCTGCTGCTTTTATTGACACATTTAAATGTGAAACTGTCTTGCTGGAGATAAAAGAAAAAATACAAGGTTCCCTTTTTAGTTTGAGGATAAACATGCTCCAGACAGTTTATTGTACAAAACACTACAAGAAGACTTTACTAGGATCAGCTAAACAGCCGTACAGGTGATATGCTGTGGAATTATTACGAGGCAAGACACTGGCAAATTTGCCAGTCTACCAATCAAACGAAGGTTTTGTCCCTTGTAGCCTGCAGTAAGTCAAGTGTATGTCAGGTTTGTCATTGATCTTGGTTTGGCAATAGCAATAAATTAATATTTGAAAAGTGATAAACTATTTCACTCCGTTTGACCACCCTGATTCACTTCCTAACTTCTAATTACTGCTCACTTAAATACTTAGAGCTGAAGATAAAAGTAGAAAAACTCAATCTATTTATAAAAAAAAAAATACTATTGCTACTACAGGTCCAGTAAAGTTATCCGTAATACATTTACTCAACTTAACACATTTCTCTTTAAGATATATACATTTATAAACACTGCATCTCCCACATTTGTTAAAAATTCCATGTCCATGTGTCTTCAGAAAACCTTCACGAGCCAAGCAAGACTGAACATTATTCATATAAATTGAAGTGGAATTCTCCTCGCCGGGATATTCCTCGAGTGTTCAAGAATTGACAGAACGGGTTATAGTACAATAATGATTATTTATTTAGCAATTACATACATGAAATGCATACCTAATACAAGGCCTTGGACTCCGCTCCCCTGTCTGCCCTTCACACGGTCAGCACGCCTCAGGATGAGTGAGCCCCGAACTCGGAGAGTAAAGGGTTCTTATCCTCTTTCTATCTGACTTTCTCTTTTTTCTGACTCCAATACTTTTCAAATATTCCCAGTGAAAAACACACAACCCAGGTTCCCAGACAACTACCCTTGAAACACTGTTGCTCTCTCCTCAAGGCCGGATACAGGACGCGGGTGAATAGATGAGTTTGCACCTACTGATAAATTTAATTAATAGTTGGAACAATGAACACAAGACACGTGTGTGAGACTCATATCATGGTTCTCTTTCAAGTGTGCTGCTTATTTTCATTGGACGTCCCAAACTTTATCTGACAGACAGGGGAGTAAGAGTTCTGCGGTTTCTCACGCCTGAGAGACACACACATCCTTCAGCTTTAAGCAAGCATTGTCTTAAAAACAGAATATTCAGCCGATGCTGTATTAATCATAAACAGAGTATTCAGCCAATGCTATATAAATCATAAACAGAGTATTCAGCTAATGCTATATAAATCATAAATTCTCTTCAGTATCAACAGATTTTCACATGTGCATGAATCTAATCAATCAGGAAATCTACTGCCACAGTGATGTAGTGTATCATTAATTACATGGACACCTATGGACATTTAATTTATATTTGTCAGCTCAACAGGATAGATTTAACATAACGACACAATGTGATTTTTACATGTCACATCTGGATGATGTTGAAAAACAGTCGCTGTTCTCTGATTCACTTCAATGATCACTAATTAATTAATAAATTTTGGCCTCAAATTGTACACAACCTTGTAAATGTAACATTCATTTCGAGGTTGAATTGGTTGTTAATACTGTAGAATCGGTCTGCCGAGTGTGTTTGTGTTTCCCTCCCATCTCTTCATCTCGCCCTCCCCCGAGTTCTGACACTACTTCAATTACATGTTGGCCTTTTGTGCCTGGGGCAGGGTGTGTGTGTCTGCTGAGGCAGACCATGTGGTGCCTGCCCCAGGACACCCACCTCGCTGTCGCCTTGCACCCACTGGTCCTGCCCTGGGCTGCCCACAGGATGCTAGCCTGCTTTGATGCCCTCTTCTCATCAGCGCACTGTAGACATACACACTCGCACAAGAAAGCCAATAACTCCTCAGAAGATCCTGTAATCTTTTTTTCTTTAGTCTGTAACGCTGTAACACAAGTCTTCTTAAGTCTGTTGACTTCCTCCGCCCGGAGAAATGCTCACATGTATCCGATGAAGCTTCAGTTAGTGGCAGACAAATGTTTTTGATCAGTTGCAGTGTTTGGAATAGGCTGCTCAGGTCCAGCGGGTATGATGTTCACTCTGAGGTCTTCTGCCACATGGAGAGAGCAATGTACCTGGTACCTTCATTTTTCAATTAGTCTATATCTATAAACCATTGCATTGGGATAAAACTAAATAAGAAAAATCAAGCTATACAGTATAATTTGGACAATGCTAATTGAGAAAACAAATAGGTTGCCAGTTCCAATAACCACACCTGCTTGCAAGTCAGCCCAAAGCTGGCAGGAACCCTGGGTGTGTTTCTTGGCTAGGGTTATGTGTGATTAACACCATGTGCTTTTGTATGTTCTTCCCTGGTTTAAAGGACTACTTTTAGTTTTGGGGAAAATGCTTTTCACTTTGAACACTTTGAAACCACTCTGTCTGTGCAGTGAATACCAAGCTACAGCCAGCAGCTCTTAGTTTACCCTTGATTAGTTTAGCACAAGAGTTTTGTCCAAGTAACAAAATCCACTCGACATCTCTAAATCCCATATAACATTTCTCAGAAACTGGACAGAAAGTACAATGATATGTGCTGGAGCATTTCTTGGCCAGTAGCAGTAACTTCCAGATTCTCCGCTGGTTGCCCGTCAACTACTCCCAGCCTAGTAATTGTTCGACACATTTACTTTTGGTAAAATGTGGAATTGCCTTTTTAACATCTTTGTGCAGACTAAACAAACGAGATATAATGTGTTCATTAGCGCCAGTGACAGAGCAAGGCTAGCAGTTCCCCCATGTCCCCCTCTTTAAGCTAGGCTAAGCTAACTGACTGCTGACTCCAGCTACATTTAAAGCAGAAAATGAGCCATACATCTTTTCATATATACAGTATATATTGTTTCCATTAAACCTGCAGTCCCCTAAGCTGACTATTTTATCCATGTTTCTGGAACATTTGCATAGCTAAATCCCCTGTGCTCGATGTCCTTGTTATATACATACAGCCCTCAGCCAGCCATCCCCAGGGTCATATAGGCTGATGTAGACATCTGCAGATGCGACCAGTGATAACATACAGTGCCACATCCAAACATCCTCTCCTCCCTTTTTGTATGGTACAAGAAAGTCATTAACGACACTGATGCACCATCGCCCGTGTATGCCTTCTTGTTGTATACAGTACATGGCATTATGTCTGTTTCATCAGAATTATTCAACTTTTTTACAGTGTTGCAGGACTTACTATTAATTATAATACGGGTAGATCAAATCAAGCATTCTGATTGGTTGAGAGTGAGTCACGGGGTGTATTTTATTCAGCCATAAAGTACTGTACAGCCTGTTTACATTTAGAGCGTTCCATATCAGTGCGCACTTAAAATAACAGGTAGATTTAAATTGCGCGACCGTTAGTTGTCATTTCAAGCTTGACAGTTAAAAACATGTTTCGTGTAAACTTTGATATTGTCACGTCCGCAGTAACGACTCGCAGACGTTGGTTTCCTTAACTTGCAGGTTTATTGCTTGAGTGTTCACAGTATTGCAATGGGGCTCTTCGCTGACAGTAAGTTAGCTCAAACGGAACAGCTAACAAGCTCACTTAGCATCCCCCACACTAGCATAACGAACGACAACACACACGTCACTTCCTCCCTAACCTAAAGATGAGGAATGAAAAGGGTTTGATCACAAAATCGTGATAATTTCCAGTGAGAGATAATTACGTCGGTAATTTCCCGACGTGAGGCAAGTTCTCTAAACATCATTGAGGAGAAAAATGATGGATAAAAGACGGACAGAAGCAGCGAGAGCACTTCTTTACATCGGTGGCTGAGCGTCATCCTCCACCCTGCTTTCAACCGGGCTGGTCAGTAAATCGCAGATTTACTGACCAGCTCGTCCGTTTTATATCCCGTATGTGCGTCCCGGGACTATTTTCTCTGCCGCTGAAATGCGATACACAACGTTTTGCCGGCTACAACTATTTTGTGCTGAAAGGCAGCTTACTATTACATTTACAAAGTCGCAGGTACCCGTATTATAAAAAATTATACTCGAGGCAGTACTGTGTCTACAATAATGTACAGTTCAAGGGTTTGCCGGCCCTCCGCTGCGCGTCGGGCCTAACAACTCCCTTGAACAGTACATTATTGCACGACACAGTACTGCCTCTCGTACCTTATTGCTTAAGTATTAAGCAGAAGAGATGTACTCTCCTCATTTTTCTTAATTATTCTCGTACGTTTTTGTTATTGATTCTCCAGAATATATTTTTAGAATATTAATGTTGTTTTAATAATAATACTAATACTACTTTACTATTGCTTTGTCCTTAATAATACATGTTTTAATTAATTACTACATCTGTGTGACATTTGTCTCGATCCTTTTGATCGATTACACAAGTTCTTCTCTGGTGAACAAAGGATTTTCCCTTTTTGAGTACATGTCATGATGTTTTAGACTTCAACAAGATTTTGTTTTGATTTAAATTTTATTCAGCCTTTATTTTTCCAGGAATATTTCCCATTGAGATTAAAAATCTCTTTTTTGATGGACTCCTGACCAAGATGGTAGCATAACACGTTTCACATAAAAGACAGGGGACTTAAAACAGCAAAAGGTTTCAAACAAACAAAATAAGAAATTTCATGTTTAAAAGAAATTCAACAGATTTATCCTGTTTTTACAATCTTCCATTCACAAATTAGTCCATGGCTTTGTTTTTATTTGAAATAAACACAACTACAGTGGAGTATGCAAGTTGGTGGCTTTAAATCAGCTTTTCCTAATACAATTGGAGAAGCAACCCCATAAACAGAAATTAGATGAACTTTCCTTAGTATCTGAGCAGGTAGAAGTGCTGTGCCGCCTTCAGGTCGCGTTCGGAAAGTCGGGTGTATAATAATATCTTTTGAATAAACTGTATTTTGATTGTGCAGTTATTTAAATTTTTTGCTCCGGTATAATTTATTTATAAAACAGACGCTTTACTGATTGTCTCTACACATTTACAGATGCGGCAGCACTTTAAAGTATTTGTTCTCCGGTAAATACTTTGCACTTTAAGTAATCGCCCACAAATGCACGAGACTCCGCAGAATGGCACAACACAATAGTAAGAAATGCACAATGGGAAGAGTTTGGAGGTTGAAGATTGGTTGGTCGTAAAGTTTCCGAATTCTTTTGAGTCTTTACGCGTGCGACCAGGCGTTAGTAGCGATATTTCCCACGTACTTGAACGCAGCAGCAGAGCCTTCTTCTCTCACTGATTGATCGCTCCGCTGGTTCTTCTTTTTTCACTTCACTTGTGTGTTATGTTAGCAACACCATGTCTTCCGAAGAAATGTATATGCTGTATCACGGGCTTATGCTTCCGAAAGAGACTCACTGCGTGGAGAGCTTGAAGTTTACGCAGGAGTTCACGTTTAAAGACGACGACGTCGCGGTTGCCGTGTACCCGAAGTCAGGTCAGTGTTACTGTGCATTATTAAATAACCTCACCGCCGACTGCTAATTGACCAGGTGTCCCTGATCTCCAGACTTAGCAGAAGTGGAGTGTTTTCTACCTGTATTTCTCCTGGAAAATGTCATTGTACAGTGTGGAATGTTACAGACTGCACAAGTCCTTTTTTAAATTGTGTATATGTTCCCTTCATTAAGCCATAACTCTAGTTCCCGGCATATGGATAGATTTACTTGAATTCTGCCCAATTGTTTCGATGTGCCGTTCAGACTCATGGTTATTCTCAACATGTTAGTCAACGGGGGCAAATGCCCATTCCCATTCCAAGAAGCCCAAAAATGTTTGTTTTGTCCGACCAACAAACCCCAATATTTAATTTACTGACTTAAAGCTACTATAAGGAAGTTTCATTGTGTTGTTTTTAGCAGTCCCTGTGGACGAAAAGCAGTATTGCTTTCGAACGCCAGAGTCCATTAAGAAAACATCACATGTGACTGGGTCAGGGTCTGATGGTCTGCGCTGCTCAGTCCCGGTTCTGGTTCTCTCGTGCCTCCCTTTCCTCCACCTGTTGGCCTCCAGCAGCGGGGCGCAAGGCCAAGCTCTGCTCCTGGCCGGAGGAAGAGCTGCTGCCGGGCGCTGAGCTTTCTTCCGACAACACAAGCGCTTAAGCAGTGGTTCTCAAACTTTATCTGTAAATAACATAAGTTTGTGACCTCATCTGTGCTTTTATAAATAACAGAACAAAGGAAAATTGCAATCATTTAGAACAATGAAAATAAAGTTATATCTGTGCAAAACATAACTAATATTTAGTTGGCTCATTGTGGAAAACGATAAGCTAAAACATGTTTTGCAAAACAGAATGACTGCAGATGTGTGAGCATCACGTTGTGTCAGTATTAGTGGCTGCAGTGAGCTTCTTTCCTCTACAGATATTTTAAAAACTGGTTGTAGACTTGATACGGCCGCTCTGAGTCATGCTCAGTGTTGAGCTCAGTGGCGTCCCTAGGCTAAAACATCCGGGGCTAAAGCCCCGGATGTTTTTTAATTAGCCCCGAATATTAATTTTCAAAAAAAAAAAAAATACGTCATTCACCCAAAACAGCGGCGTCAGGCAGCAGGCACTTGCAGTGTGCGCCCCCCTATTATACAAGTCGTCATTTAAGTTTCTCTTTCCTATAGAACAGGTCTACACCTTGTTCTGTTATTAAACAAACTAAACGGACGTATTTTATTGATCTTATCCGTCATTTCTGTCTCTAAATGGTCGCGTTAACACTTCTCCTCTGCTCTGCGATGTGCACAGACACGTGCGCGCGCACACACAGGTGAGCACTGAGCACACAACAGCGGACAGAGAGCGTCGAAAAATATGTCGCGTGAAAAGCAGATCGCTATATCTGCGTTTTAAACGCTCCCAGGGTGAAGATGGCAACAGCAGCTCTCCTGTGAGGAACAACCAGAGTTCTCCTCGCACCGGAGCAGCTCTCTGAACACAGAGCAGCTCTCCTGCTCTAGGTGAAAGAGACAAAGTGCTCTTGTCTTCTACCAACAATGAGCTGCTGGCTTCACATATTACAAAAGTACAAAGTACACGGACATAAAACTAAGTCATTAATAAATACATGGAGAAATGTCTGTACTTTCGGGTAAATGGTTACGCCGTTAACAGGTTACGCTTGCGCATGCGCGACTCGCTCGCTTATTTTTTGGCGTTTTGCCAGAAGTCTCCGTGACGTCCTTTCTGCTGCTGCGTGTCTCAAAACAGAAAACAGATCTCAACGTTGAACATGAATTGTATCAAATCTACAACCCTGTTTTATAAAGATGTGTAGAGGAAAGCAGCTCACTGCTCCACTAATACTGATGCAACCTGATGCTCACATATCTGCACTCATTCTGTTTTGTTTGGCAACAAAATAAATAGCTTATTGTTTTCCACAATGAGCTATTTAGTAGTAACTAAATATTAGTATTTTTTTTTTTGCACAGATACAACTTCCTGTTCATTGATCTAAGTGATTGCAATTAAAACATAAAAAAAAAATCTGATGGAGCAATCTGATTTACTTGAAACTTTAAGTGATTGCAATTTTCTTTATTCTGTTATTTATAAAAGCACAGATGGAATCACAAAATGTTATTTACAGAAAAAGTTTGAGAACCACTACTTTAAGTGTTTGTGTTGGTGGAGCACTATTAGCATTATTAGCATCTTATGTCTAAATATTATGTTAAAGAGTATGTTATGTTAAATAATGTTAAAGAATATGTAAAGAATAAATACATATGAGTATGTAAAGAGCATTACATGTACAATGTAAACACTGTACATGACAAGATGCATGGTTCATTAAACATCTCAATGTTTACTGTTGCTGAATGGTTGCTGTTGGTATGTTCAACATGATGAATGGGGCATTTTTGTGCCTGGGCTATTGAGGGAAGTTTGTGAAAATTGCTAGCCTATTTGGTATTAACTGGTAACCATGAAATGCCTCAATTCAATTCAGTCCAGAAGAGCAGGTACCTGTAGGGTATGTGGAGAGTGTTTCTATGTCTAAAAATGTCGCTGCTTCACTCTTCTGGGCTAAGCCCCAGATGTGTCAAAATCCTAGAGACGCCCCTGGTTGAGCTTATACCTGTTTTCTCTTGACTCAACAACAGAAAAGACAACCTCATGGAGACTACACGGCAAGCGTAACCTGCAGCGATGCAGAGGTGAAGTGTTAACGCGACCATGTAGAGACAGAAATGACATGCTGTCGTGAAGAGAATATAATATATAATATATATATATATATATATTTTTTTTTTTGCTGAATCCGACCCGTGGCACCGATGACAAGCGTGCGAATAACTGTATAGACAGGCACGTGCACAGATAGACCCCTAGTGGTGCTCAAGCACCTGCCCTTTTGCCCTGGATGAGAAAAGTGCCCCTTCTGCTGGAGCCCAATTTTTTTTTCTTCATTCATCAGTATTTAAGAATATAAATTACTCTCTCTGTCATCAATTCCCCCCCCAATGTGTTCTGATATCTGACGGGGCATTTATTTGAGTTCTTGTGTGAGAGTTTCGCCTCGACATGCTCCGCAGCTCAAAGAGTGACTCCTTAACCCACACTTTTAAGAATCTTAACTGAGCAAAAAGGGTCTCGCTGACGGGCCTCTCCAGGAGAACAGTGACATCGAGGAGAGATGCCCAAAGCGCTCAAGAGCTTCCTCCATGCCGTTCTCTATGGCAGGTTTTATTCTAATCAAAACTCCTTTATGTGGTTCTAATGAGATTTCTTTTTATTGTCGTCTTGTTGAGGTGGATACCCACTATTGGTCATTTGCATCCACCTTTTTTTGTTTTCATTATTTTTTTTATTGATTTTGTGAAATTGTTTAGCCAAAAGATTAGGCCTATGTTTTTTATTATTCATTATACTAATCCTATTATATGTGCTCCAACTGCTATACATTATATTCTACTTTGCATGGATGTTATTCTACATTTTCTCATTTTAAATGCAAATTGTATAATGGTAAGGAATCTTGGAGCTTAGAGGATGCCCAGAAATGTGTTTGCTATGTCTTAACTAACCCAAGTCAGATTCATGCTATTTACAGCAAATTATACAGAGTTACAGATACACTAGTCTGTCTCTCCTAAATTAAAAATCTGTGTAACTCATTGTATGGAAGGATTCATGTTAAGCTCAGTCATGTGGTTCCAGTTCACCAGTATATGTCATGATTGCATGTGACAGTCATTGGTGAGCCACACTGTCATTATTTCAAATTGGCGTGAGGATATATATTTTTTTTATAGACATTTTTGAACCGTGGGCTTGCTCAGAGTAGAACCCTCCATGCATTACAATGGGTTCTCACAGAAAGACAAAAGCTGAACAAGTTGCAGACTGATGGCCGTTTCCAAGGGGAATTACCTCATTAGGGTAAGACGAGCACATGGTTTAGTGTGCTTGAAAAGGAATGTGCTCTTTTGCACTTTCATTGATTTACTTTCCATACCTCCTAATTGCTATTCAGGCTCATGGGGACCAAGGTTTACAAGGATGCCATTGTCTTCAATGGCATCCTTGTAAATGTCACGAATAAATATTTATACATCTGCTTAGAAATCATAGTAAGATTAAGGACTCTCCTTGCAAAACCGTTACATTTTTAAGTTTTCTCCAGCATCAAAGTAATCCACTGATGGTCGTCTGCACATCCATAGACACAATGCAAACGGGAACTGCTCATTGCTAATTGGGCATCCTTTTTAAATGGTGCCAAAATACAAGCTAAAAACGTGGATCAAGTGGGAGGTGTCCTGATGTGGACCATATATTGTTGCTTCATCAATGTAGGTGTATTTTACTTGCAGTAGAAGTACTTGCAGTATGTTTTATCCGCCGTTTCATCCTTTTTTGCAGGTACCGTCTGGATGCAGGAGATCCTCCCACTGGTTCTGAATGGGGGGGATCTGACGCCAATCCAAACCATTCCTAACTGGGACAGGGTCCCCTGGCTGGAGGAGAGAAGATTAGCAGTGGTTGTGGATAAGTTGGAGTCTCCGCGGGGCCTGGTCACACATTTGCCTTACCACCTCATGCCCCCCTCTTTCCACGCCTCCAAAGCCAAGGTAAGAGGGTGGAGGCTTTGTGATCTTCTGTGTATAATTGTACATGAGAAAACTCAGCCAGAACCCCAGAGGTCAAAACAGGTCATTTTATACAGTGAGGTCAAGTTTCCAAAAGTTGTTTTCCCCTCACCAAAATGTACCCTTAATTGGAGTGTCATTTAGCCTCCAAGCTGGACGAGCTGTGGTGTTACTGTGTCTGTTGCTAACACTATCTTTGTCATGGCCTCATTTCCATAAATCCTATTTAATAAGAATAACACCGGTTATGTATGAATTTGTGTCTCTGCCGTAGGTGATCTATGTCATGAGGAACCCGAAGGACGTCGCGGTGTCTTCATACCACTTCCACAAGATGGCCGAATTCCTCGAGACTCCAGCAACCTTTGATGAATTCATGGAGAAATTCCTTGAGGGCAAAGGTCAGAGGTCTCGTAACACATGGAGAATTCAGTTCAGCATTCTGGTGTATTGCCACGTGGACAGATTTGAGATTGTAGGTTGTTTGTGTTTATATGCTGTGGTCTATTGTCCGTGTTGTCTGCAGTGTTGTTTGGAAAATGGACAGACCACATGAAGGGCTGGAGAGGCTCAGATCTGGGAGACAGAATAATGCACATCACATACGAAGAAATGGTTCAGGTAAAACACTCCCCAGAACTCTCATGGGTTTCTGTTGCGTTTTTGTAAAGAAACGACAAAACGTTTTTTTTTCCAGGCCAGAGATGCTGTTTGACTGTGAACATCAAATGTCTTGTTGACTTTTTATTTTATTTTATTTTTTTTAAACGGATTGTCTCTTGGATCAGCAGCCGTGTGGTGAACCCCCAGCATGTCTGACAGGAATTTCTTTTTGTTGCATCCCATCCCAAATATTGTGTTTTTTAATTGGTGACCTAATGTGTGCCAAACTGCTGTCTGAGTGTTTGGCATTTGTCAGAGCAACAATCCCAAAAGTTAAATGCGTTCCAGGTTGCATGTCTGGGATTAACTCTAGAACACTAACATTAAAATAGTCACACTATCACTAACGTCGGGTGAATTTCACCCGATATAATGTACCTGATAAAATATACTTCTCATCGAAATATACTCAAATACAAGGCAAGTTGAAGTACTCTTTTATTTTACCCTATAGAACTTTTCATTAAACCAAAAACAGGTATCATGGGGAGACCCTGAAAAAAGGCTCAAAATCCGGTGAAAAATTAGGGAATCGTCAATAAAACATGATTAAAAATATAAATAAAGGAGCTATGAATTTGTTATTTGGTCCACATGTTCCTGGGACATGTGAGTCTTGTTCTGTGAAGGAAAAGTTAATTAATGTTAAGAGTCCATGTTAAAACCCATCCGGGAAAAAATAGTCGCACTATCACTTTAATACTTCAGCCAATTATTCAGTAAAAAAATAATTCAATATATAATTGGTAATAAATCTTTTAATAAAAAGTGATATATTTCTGTGTAAGCTATATTGCTGCATTACAATTGTTACTAATATTTTGACTAAAAGTCAGTAACGCACCACCAGTGTTTCCCCCACCGTTAGAATAGGGGGTGCGGGGCGCCCCCCTGAAAAAACCTGTTGATGTTGAGCATGAATTGTATCAAATCTACAACCCCGTTTATAAAAGATGTGTAGAGGCTCACTGCTCCACTAATACTGATGCAACCTGATGCTCATATATCTGCACTCCTTCTGTTTTGTTTGGCAAAAAATAAATAGCTTATTGTTTTCCACAATGAGCTATTTAGTAGTAACTAAATATTAGTTATTTTTTGCACAGATATAACTTTATTTTCATTGTTCTAAGTGATTGCAATTTTAAAATAAAAAAATGTCTGATGGAGCAATCTGATTTACTTGAAAGTGATTGCAATTTTCTTTATTCTGTTATTTATAAAAGCACAGATGGAGTAACAAAATGAAGTTATTTACAGAAAAAGTTTGAGAACCACTACTTTAAGTGTTTGTGTCGGTGTCGTCGCCCCCGCCGCGCCGCAAAGCTGTAAACCTAGGGGAAACACTGCACCGCTGTTGCACTGTTATAAGACACACAGTGCATTGTTTCAGTGGCTTCGTAGAAAGAAGTTGAACAAAATGTCTCCAGTGAAAAGAGCGCGTCTGTAACACAGCTGCAGCATGGTCTGTCTACACAGGAGGCGTTCAGGCACAGTATTCAGTGTATACTCACGCATTTTATTACACTAGTAATGCAAGAAAAAACAGGAACATAAACTTGAATTGTAAAATCAGGCTTCTGGTTGTGGCTTTACATGTATAGCATGTGTAAATGTTCCGCGGCCAGTGCAGATAACAATATATATATATTTTTTTTTAAATGGAAAAGTATTTGTAGTGGCCATTTGTCCCGTAAATCAAAGAAAATAAACCAATATCAAAAGCCACTGATGCACCGTAGGTTTGGTTAAATGACGCAGCCAAAATAATGCAGGGTCCAAGCGGGAGTCCGGTTTTACTGGTGTTTATTGTAACGTAAAACAATCAAACAAATAAACAAACAAAACGCCCCATGATGCCTCTCCCGTGCTGACCTGTCGCTGTGCTGGTAAAAAAAACATAGGCGTACCCAGGTGCATCCCGGTCCTGTACCCGCCTACTCCATTAAGTACACCAGGTGCCCGCAGCGTTACCCAATTAAGAAACTAAAGCCTAAGTAAACAATTATAAATAAACAATACTACCTGGTGAAGAAAAATAACTTATAATATTAGTAGGGATGGGCGGATGAAGCCTTGTGAAGCATTGAGGCTTTCTTCCTATTTGTACCGAAAATGATTCGAAGCTTCGGGGCTTCACTTTGAAGAAGAACAGCGACATCTGGTGGCCGACTGGAGTCAAAGCAGCCGTTTAACAGTGTGACCGAAACACTAGAATAACACCTCAATGTGTCAATCTCACATTTCTGCAGTAAAAGTCAATTAAAGCTGCGTGTTCATTCACGGATTTTATGTTATATACAAACATTATCGATGTTGCTTCTGTCGTTTTTTTACATTGCAATAAAACTAAATGCTGGTCAATAATATGAAGAGGTGTTCATGACGGGCTTCGATCCTCTACCCACAGAACGGAAAAGGTTACTTTGAATGTGCGTAACCCACTAGACTAGACAGACATTTATGATGGTCTTCATTGTTTTTATATTATTATCGCTCTAAAGTTTTGTGTCAACAGATTATAAATATTATTTGTCCTTTCAAGCTCATTTTAGTGAGGTAAGATGTCATAGAAGTGGCAGTGGAACGTGCTTATGAACATGGGCATGGTGATAGTGGCAGTGATTGGTGCAACATTGTATTTTTCACAGATTTTTATTTAGAAATAATATTTTCTCCACTGTGCTGGGCTTCAGGGGGCTCCTTTTCTGGCTGACAATTTCCCCATCTTCACTATCTCTTCTCTCAAAACTCACAATTATCGCTATCTCTTCTCTCAAAACTCACAATTATCGCTATCTCCGCTCTCAAACCCCACACTGTTGATTGACACTGAGGCATCTTATGAAGCAGAGTTTGGTGCCAAAACGTTCAAGCTGTCAAACGCGTCAAACTAATGAAACGCTTTGTGCACCAGTGACGTCCGAAGCTTCGGACGTCATCAGTCACGTGACAGTTGTCATTGGATACGAGCTCCGACACTTTGCGCCGACACACAGCGGTTCATTAGACCGACACAAGCTTCGGAGCTCCGGTATTGTTTGCCCATCTCTAAATATTAGTAAATAGCTCCTACATTCCAGCCCCTAATTGTGCATGCAATCACAATTATTTATAATCCTAAACGGAGCTATTCCTGCAAAATGCATTCTAATGCCAAACTATAAAATTAGGAATGTATATGTGCGGCATACATTAACCTAAAGTGAATCTTGTTGATTAACCTGTAACAGAAAAACAGAGAGAAAATAGAGGTAGAGAAAGCATTAGTCCATGATGCTAAACTGCTGCTTCCAATAGCAGACAGAGCTTGGTCACCGGCCTCTCCAGAACACTGGTTCTTGTTCGAAGCCGCACAGAGTGCACCAGACCCTTCGCATCTTGTCTTGCATCCACAACCTTTCTCCTCATCCAAGATCCTCTTGGAGCTGTGGCATCCGCAACAAGGACTGTCTCAGTAGTGAGGCTTCTTTTTGGCCTTGACCATTTTTGTATTTCTTGGGCTTTGTCAGGCACCACTCTCTCCTCAGGCAAGTCTGCCATCTTCTGTTCACCAAGTTTTCTTTTGCTACAAACAACACAGTCAGATATGACTTTCCCGGCAGCAGAGTTTGCATTAATGATCCAGTACTTTTGCTGTAACCTGGACAACATGTGATTTCTTCCTGCATGTCCCAGCTGATGATGGATATGGCTCAAAATCAGCTTGGATACATGCAGGTCTTTGGACAAAATGACTGGGTGTTTGAATGCTGCTTTACTCAACCGACCACCAACTCTGAGGATTTCATCATCCATGACTGGGTCCAGTTTGTACAGTGGACTTTCTTTGGGGACGGTTTTAAAGCTGCCTTTTGAGTGAGGCAATTTCAGCTGTGAACTTAAGAATTAAGATTCAATTATTGTCATAGTACATAGTTTTTACATACATACATGAAATGTATTCTCTGCATTTGACCCATCCTTAGTATTAAGGAGCAGTGGGCTGCCTTAAACGGCGCCCGGGGAGCAATGGAAACGCCGGTCCATTTATCCATCTCCTGCTTTTCAGGAAATCCTCGGCTCTTAATCCTCTCGATGCTTCATCTGCTGGATTCTCCTTAGAACCCACATATCTCCACTGATCCACATCTGCCGCGTCTCTGATAACAGCGGTTCTGTTTGCCACAAAGGTGTGGAATCGCCTGGTTTCACTGGAGATATATTTGAGAACTGTTGTGCTGTCAGTCCAAAAGACTGATTTCTCAAGCTTAAATTGCAGCTCCTTCCTAAGCATTTGATCAATTCTAACAGCAAGAACTGCGGCTGTGAGTTCCAATCGAGGAATTGTAGTCTGCTTTAGTGGAGCCACTCTGGCCTTTCCCAAGAGAAATGCAACATGTACTTTGATCCTTTTCCAATCTCACATAAGACACAGTTCCATATCCAACTTGACTGGCATCAGAAAAGTGGTGAAGTTGGGCTGTAGGGTCTCTAAAGTCTCTGGGTTTAATACAGCGGTCCACGTTGAACTCAGACATCCTTAGGAGGTCCTCAAGCCAATTAGAGCATTGCTCAGAGAAGGAGTGGGGAATAGCATCATCCCATCCCAAGTTTCTCTTACAAAGCTCTTGCAGCAACAACTTTGCTGGCATACTGAATGGGGATAGAAACCCCCAAAGGGTCATAAAGTGAGCTGACCACTGACAAGATTCCTCTTCTAGTCTGTGGCTGTTCTCGTAATGAGGTCCTGAACTTGAACGTGTCAGTTTCAATGTTCCACTGTAGTCCTAGTGCTTGCTCCATGGGAAGTTGGTCTGTATCCAGTTCCACCAGTTCTTTTGGTCTTTTGTCTTCTGCGATGGACAGCAGCACTGTACTATAAATAAACAATACTACCTGTGAAGAAAAATAACTTATAATATTAGTAAATAGCTCCTACAGTATTGTTCAGACATGACGGGGAAAAAAATGCTGCTTAAATGCCTCCTATGTAGACGAACCATAAATAAAGCCTCAGCAGTGAGATGCTTCTTAAATATGATAAGTCAAAGGTTATCATCTTCATAATCAAGGGCTTCACAGCGAGCCCTCATTGTAGAGATCATGTAGACAATTCTTCATGAGAGAATGTTCATTATAGGATGAAGGCGAACACCTGTTTTACATAAATGTGCCCCTCTTTTAGGACCTCCCTGCAGCTCTCAGGCGCATTTCAGATTTCCTGGGCCGTAATCTGAGCGAAGAAACAATTCAGAAGATAGCAGAACATTGCTCCTTCAAGACCATGAAGAACAACAACATGTCCAACTTCAGCCTGGTCCCTAAAAAGTACATGAACTTGGACACGTCTCCTTTCCTCAGAAAAGGTGAGGCTCGAATTGGGATTATTAAGACGAAAGAGTGAGACTTGATCAGATATGTCGGTGATTTTTCAGTCTCAACAAAAAATGTCTGACTGCTTTTTTTTGTGCATTTCATGCGACTGTCTGTGTGTTTTGTATTTGTTTTGTATTAGGTATTGCGGGAGACTGGAAAAACCATTTTAGCCCCAAGCAACTGACCAGATTCACATCGGTCATTTGCAAAGAGATGGAGGGCGAGATCTTCTCTCTGCCATGGAGCATGGATTCATCACTAACTGGAGCGGAGAGGAAAAAGCTAGAAATATAATCAAGGCAAGTAGGAAAATGGTGCCAACTGCACCGACATTCTTAGTTGCATTTGGTTTGAATATTGGGCGTATGACCAAAAGCCCATTTATTGATTAAAAATTAAATAAAAACACTAAACATGATTAAAACTAGAAGTGTTCTAGACTGCATATCTATTTACACCACCGGTGCTGTAGAGCTTGATTGAATGAATACAAACCACAATGAGATAGAATTCCTCAGCAGTTAGGGAATCCTGTTTCTTTTCGGGCCTAGCCCTTTGTTCTGCCTTTGTTTAATTTATCGAAGTGTGTTTTTTCTTAAAGATCTGGGGACATCTGATTAACAGTGGCTGAAGCCTGATCCCTCTAAAAGCCGATTTAGTGTGGGTGTGTGTGTTCTATATTAAATGTGCTTCATCTGTGTTGTGCCAGTGTAGCAGCCATCTGCATAACTCTCAATACACCAATTTAAGATGGTACGTAAAAACACATTTTACGTAGATGAGTGCAAGCGAAGACCATGTTACACACTTATTAATCAACCATTTCTTTTCATTTTGCTATTAATTATTTCACAATTTACTCCAGACTTAAGTAATAATCATAAGCTTGCTGGGAAAAGTAAGTCTTACTAACTGCGCCCAGTATCTAAAACTAAATTTGGTTTGGTTTCGTCTACAAACTTTGTCTGGCGTGTTTCCAAAAGGAAGAACGCACAATCATATTCTCATCCCAAATCACTATTATATAACTCTTTTGTTACAAATGTAAAATCAGAAACGAAGACAATTGTCTCTTTATGAATGAATTACTTCATGTGGGGTTCACTTTCAACAAGTCTTTACTTTTGCAATAAAATCTTTTTCGAATCGATATTTTGTCTTATTTTGTTTAAATTATTTCTCCACCCGACACGTTTCAGAAATGGCCCGGAAGTGTCTCTCTGCTAGAAACGGCCATGTGCTCTTACATATTAACTGCATGGCTGAGTCTTACTGCTCTCATTACTCATAAGAAAGTACGTGTCGCCACACTCCGGAGCATACAAAGTGCTTTGACATTCAGTGAAAGGTAAAAGCATCAGACGGGCCTTACTGTCATACTATCCGGCCTGTGTTTGTCTTGAAATCGTTCTTCCCTCGTGGTCTTTTGATATCAGCTTAGTGGAAAATGGGAACAAAATTGACAGTATACCCACTATGTCTTTCAGATTTATCTGATTCGGGGACAGAAGCCCACTAAGAATATGGCTTTGGATCATATGCCTACAGACCACTGAATGATGTTTATCAATACTACAATTATGACCATTCATGACTTAAAAACTGTGATTAGTTCAGGGTTTCTGTCTTATCTTTTCTAAAAAAGAAAAAAAAGAAAACCTACCTGAAGACCGAAGTCAAACATGTTTGCTCGAGAGACATTGTTTTTCAGGCTCCCACAGGGCTGAATGCAAATGACACATGAAAACAAACACACACACTTGGAAAGTTGGCAGCAGTGATGCACGTAATTATGAAATGTGAAACACAATTTCGTCAGTCAACACAATGTGATCACTTTGTTACTTTAAACGTATCTGATTCAACCAGTAGATGGCAGCCTCACATCATCACTGTTTCTGTTCACTCTAGGAGCAAATCCCACACAAATTACAAATGCATTCACTCATGAACATATCGGGACACAGGCTGACAGATCCATAGACACAAACGCACACAAATCATAATAACAGTATAACTTTATTTATAGAGTGTGTGTGTGTGCATTCACAGGAACCCGGGAGGCTGTTTAGTGGTGCTGCTGTGAGAAACTTGGGCTGCTGCTGCTTTTATTGACACATTTAAATGTGAAACTGTCTTGCTGGAGATAAAAGAAAAAATACAAGGTTCCCTTTTTAGTTTGAGGATAAACATGCTCCAGACAGTTTATTGTACAAAACACTACAAGAAGACTTTACTAGGATCAGCTAAACAGCCGTACAGGTGATATGCTGTGGAATTATTACGAGGCAAGACACTGGCAAATTTGCCAGTCTACCAATCAAACGAAGGTTTTGTCCCTTGTAGCCTGCAGTAAGTCAAGTGTATGTCAGGTTTGTCATTGATCTTGGTTTGGCAATAGCAATAAATTAATATTTGAAAAGTGATAAACTATTTCACTCCGTTTGACCACCCTGATTCACTTCCTAACTTCTAATTACTGCTCACTTAAATACTTAGAGCTGAAGATAAAAGTAGAAAAACTCAATCTATTTATAAAAAAAAAAATACTATTGCTACTACAGGTCCAGTAAAGTTATCCGTAATACATTTACTCAACTTAACACATTTCTCTTTAAGATATATACATTTATAAACACTGCATCTCCCACATTTGTTAAAAATTCCATGTCCATGTGTCTTCAGAAAACCTTCACGAGCCAAGCAAGACTGAACATTATTCATATAAATTGAAGTGGAATTCTCCTCGCCGGGATATTCCTCGAGTGTTCAAGAATTGACAGAACGGGTTATAGTACAATAATGATTATTTATTTAGCAATTACATACATGAAATGCATACCTAATACAAGGCCTTGGACTCCGCTCCCCTGTCTGCCCTTCACACGGTCAGCACGCCTCAGGATGAGTGAGCCCCGAACTCGGAGAGTAAAGGGTTCTTATCCTCTTTCTATCTGACTTTCTCTTTTTTCTGACTCCAATACTTTTCAAATATTCCCAGTGAAAAACACACAACCCAGGTTCCCAGACAACTACCCTTGAAACACTGTTGCTCTCTCCTCAAGGCCGGATACAGGACGCGGGTGAATAGATGAGTTTGCACCTACTGATAAATTTAATTAATAGTTGGAACAATGAACACAAGACACGTGTGTGAGACTCATATCATGGTTCTCTTTCAAGTGTGCTGCTTATTTTCATTGGACGTCCCAAACTTTATCTGACAGACAGGGGAGTAAGAGTTCTGCGGTTTCTCACGCCTGAGAGACACACACATCCTTCAGCTTTAAGCAAGCATTGTCTTAAAAACAGAATATTCAGCCGATGCTGTATTAATCATAAACAGAGTATTCAGCCAATGCTATATAAATCATAAACAGAGTATTCAGCTAATGCTATATAAATCATAAATTCTCTTCAGTATCAACAGATTTTCACATGTGCATGAATCTAATCAATCAGGAAATCTACTGCCACAGTGATGTAGTGTATCATTAATTACATGGACACCTATGGACATTTAATTTATATTTGTCAGCTCAACAGGATAGATTTAACATAACGACACAATGTGATTTTTACATGTCACATCTGGATGATGTTGAAAAACAGTCGCTGTTCTCTGATTCACTTCAATGATCACTAATTAATTAATAAATTTTGGCCTCAAATTGTACACAACCTTGTAAATGTAACATTCATTTCGAGGTTGAATTGGTTGTTAATACTGTAGAATCGGTCTGCCGAGTGTGTTTGTGTTTCCCTCCCATCTCTTCATCTCGCCCTCCCCCGAGTTCTGACACTACTTCAATTACATGTTGGCCTTTTGTGCCTGGGGCAGGGTGTGTGTGTCTGCTGAGGCAGACCATGTGGTGCCTGCCCCAGGACACCCACCTCGCTGTCGCCTTGCACCCACTGGTCCTGCCCTGGGCTGCCCACAGGATGCTAGCCTGCTTTGATGCCCTCTTCTCATCAGCGCACTGTAGACATACACACTCGCACAAGAAAGCCAATAACTCCTCAGAAGATCCTGTAATCTTTTTTTCTTTAGTCTGTAACGCTGTAACACAAGTCTTCTTAAGTCTGTTGACTTCCTCCGCCCGGAGAAATGCTCACATGTATCCGATGAAGCTTCAGTTAGTGGCAGACAAATGTTTTTGATCAGTTGCAGTGTTTGGAATAGGCTGCTCAGGTCCAGCGGGTATGATGTTCACTCTGAGGTCTTCTGCCACATGGAGAGAGCAATGTACCTGGTACCTTCATTTTTCAATTAGTCTATATCTATAAACCATTGCATTGGGATAAAACTAAATAAGAAAAATCAAGCTATACAGTATAATTTGGACAATGCTAATTGAGAAAACAAATAGGTTGCCAGTTCCAATAACCACACCTGCTTGCAAGTCAGCCCAAAGCTGGCAGGAACCCTGGGTGTGTTTCTTGGCTAGGGTTATGTGTGATTAACACCATGTGCTTTTGTATGTTCTTCCCTGGTTTAAAGGACTACTTTTAGTTTTGGGGAAAATGCTTTTCACTTTGAACACTTTGAAACCACTCTGTCTGTGCAGTGAATACCAAGCTACAGCCAGCAGCTCTTAGTTTACCCTTGATTAGTTTAGCACAAGAGTTTTGTCCAAGTAACAAAATCCACTCGACATCTCTAAATCCCATATAACATTTCTCAGAAACTGGACAGAAAGTACAATGATATGTGCTGGAGCATTTCTTGGCCAGTAGCAGTAACTTCCAGATTCTCCGCTGGTTGCCCGTCAACTACTCCCAGCCTAGTAATTGTTCGACACATTTACTTTTGGTAAAATGTGGAATTGCCTTTTTAACATCTTTGTGCAGACTAAACAAACGAGATATAATGTGTTCATTAGCGCCAGTGACAGAGCAAGGCTAGCAGTTCCCCCATGTCCCCCTCTTTAAGCTAGGCTAAGCTAACTGACTGCTGACTCCAGCTACATTTAAAGCAGAAAATGAGCCATACATCTTTTCATATATACAGTATATATTGTTTCCATTAAACCTGCAGTCCCCTAAGCTGACTATTTTATCCATGTTTCTGGAACATTTGCATAGCTAAATCCCCTGTGCTCGATGTCCTTGTTATATACATACAGCCCTCAGCCAGCCATCCCCAGGGTCATATAGGCTGATGTAGACATCTGCAGATGCGACCAGTGATAACATACAGTGCCACATCCAAACATCCTCTCCTCCCTTTTTGTATGGTACAAGAAAGTCATTAACGACACTGATGCACCATCGCCCGTGTATGCCTTCTTGTTGTATACAGTACATGGCATTATGTCTGTTTCATCAGAATTATTCAACTTTTTTACAGTGTTGCAGGACTTACTATTAATTATAATACGGGTAGATCAAATCAAGCATTCTGATTGGTTGAGAGTGAGTCACGGGGTGTATTTTATTCAGCCATAAAGTACTGTACAGCCTGTTTACATTTAGAGCGTTCCATATCAGTGCGCACTTAAAATAACAGGTAGATTTAAATTGCGCGACCGTTAGTTGTCATTTCAAGCTTGACAGTTAAAAACATGTTTCGTGTAAACTTTGATATTGTCACGTCCGCAGTAACGACTCGCAGACGTTGGTTTCCTTAACTTGCAGGTTTATTGCTTGAGTGTTCACAGTATTGCAATGGGGCTCTTCGCTGACAGTAAGTTAGCTCAAACGGAACAGCTAACAAGCTCACTTAGCATCCCCCACACTAGCATAACGAACGACAACACACACGTCACTTCCTCCCTAACCTAAAGATGAGGAATGAAAAGGGTTTGATCACAAAATCGTGATAATTTCCAGTGAGAGATAATTACGTCGGTAATTTCCCGACGTGAGGCAAGTTCTCTAAACATCATTGAGGAGAAAAATGATGGATAAAAGACGGACAGAAGCAGCGAGAGCACTTCTTTACATCGGTGGCTGAGCGTCATCCTCCACCCTGCTTTCAACCGGGCTGGTCAGTAAATCGCAGATTTACTGACCAGCTCGTCCGTTTTATATCCCGTATGTGCGTCCCGGGACTATTTTCTCTGCCGCTGAAATGCGATACACAACGTTTTGCCGGCTACAACTATTTTGTGCTGAAAGGCAGCTTACTATTACATTTACAAAGTCGCAGGTACCCGTATTATAAAAAATTATACTCGAGGCAGTACTGTGTCTACAATAATGTACAGTTCAAGGGTTTGCCGGCCCTCCGCTGCGCGTCGGGCCTAACAACTCCCTTGAACAGTACATTATTGCACGACACAGTACTGCCTCTCGTACCTTATTGCTTAAGTATTAAGCAGAAGAGATGTACTCTCCTCATTTTTCTTAATTATTCTCGTACGTTTTTGTTATTGATTCTCCAGAATATATTTTTAGAATATTAATGTTGTTTTAATAATAATACTAATACTACTTTACTATTGCTTTGTCCTTAATAATACATGTTTTAATTAATTACTACATCTGTGTGACATTTGTCTCGATCCTTTTGATCGATTACACAAGTTCTTCTCTGGTGAACAAAGGATTTTCCCTTTTTGAGTACATGTCATGATGTTTTAGACTTCAACAAGATTTTGTTTTGATTTAAATTTTATTCAGCCTTTATTTTTCCAGGAATATTTCCCATTGAGATTAAAAATCTCTTTTTTGATGGACTCCTGACCAAGATGGTAGCATAACACGTTTCACATAAAAGACAGGGGACTTAAAACAGCAAAAGGTTTCAAACAAACAAAATAAGAAATTTCATGTTTAAAAGAAATTCAACAGATTTATCCTGTTTTTACAATCTTCCATTCACAAATTAGTCCATGGCTTTGTTTTTATTTGAAATAAACACAACTACAGTGGAGTATGCAAGTTGGTGGCTTTAAATCAGCTTTTCCTAATACAATTGGAGAAGCAACCCCATAAACAGAAATTAGATGAACTTTCCTTAGTATCTGAGCAGGTAGAAGTGCTGTGCCGCCTTCAGGTCGCGTTCGGAAAGTCGGGTGTATAATAATATCTTTTGAATAAACTGTATTTTGATTGTGCAGTTATTTAAATTTTTTGCTCCGGTATAATTTATTTATAAAACAGACGCTTTACTGATTGTCTCTACACATTTACAGATGCGGCAGCACTTTAAAGTATTTGTTCTCCGGTAAATACTTTGCACTTTAAGTAATCGCCCACAAATGCACGAGACTCCGCAGAATGGCACAACACAATAGTAAGAAATGCACAATGGGAAGAGTTTGGAGGTTGAAGATTGGTTGGTCGTAAAGTTTCCGAATTCTTTTGAGTCTTTACGCGTGCGACCAGGCGTTAGTAGCGATATTTCCCACGTACTTGAACGCAGCAGCAGAGCCTTCTTCTCTCACTGATTGATCGCTCCGCTGGTTCTTCTTTTTTCACTTCACTTGTGTGTTATGTTAGCAACACCATGTCTTCCGAAGAAATGTATATGCTGTATCACGGGCTTATGCTTCCGAAAGAGACTCACTGCGTGGAGAGCTTGAAGTTTACGCAGGAGTTCACGTTTAAAGACGACGACGTCGCGGTTGCCGTGTACCCGAAGTCAGGTCAGTGTTACTGTGCATTATTAAATAACCTCACCGCCGACTGCTAATTGACCAGGTGTCCCTGATCTCCAGACTTAGCAGAAGTGGAGTGTTTTCTACCTGTATTTCTCCTGGAAAATGTCATTGTACAGTGTGGAATGTTACAGACTGCACAAGTCCTTTTTTAAATTGTGTATATGTTCCCTTCATTAAGCCATAACTCTAGTTCCCGGCATATGGATAGATTTACTTGAATTCTGCCCAATTGTTTCGATGTGCCGTTCAGACTCATGGTTATTCTCAACATGTTAGTCAACGGGGGCAAATGCCCATTCCCATTCCAAGAAGCCCAAAAATGTTTGTTTTGTCCGACCAACAAACCCCAATATTTAATTTACTGACTTAAAGCTACTATAAGGAAGTTTCATTGTGTTGTTTTTAGCAGTCCCTGTGGACGAAAAGCAGTATTGCTTTCGAACGCCAGAGTCCATTAAGAAAACATCACATGTGACTGGGTCAGGGTCTGATGGTCTGCGCTGCTCAGTCCCGGTTCTGGTTCTCTCGTGCCTCCCTTTCCTCCACCTGTTGGCCTCCAGCAGCGGGGCGCAAGGCCAAGCTCTGCTCCTGGCCGGAGGAAGAGCTGCTGCCGGGCGCTGAGCTTTCTTCCGACAACACAAGCGCTTAAGCAGTGGTTCTCAAACTTTATCTGTAAATAACATAAGTTTGTGACCTCATCTGTGCTTTTATAAATAACAGAACAAAGGAAAATTGCAATCATTTAGAACAATGAAAATAAAGTTATATCTGTGCAAAACATAACTAATATTTAGTTGGCTCATTGTGGAAAACGATAAGCTAAAACATGTTTTGCAAAACAGAATGACTGCAGATGTGTGAGCATCACGTTGTGTCAGTATTAGTGGCTGCAGTGAGCTTCTTTCCTCTACAGATATTTTAAAAACTGGTTGTAGACTTGATACGGCCGCTCTGAGTCATGCTCAGTGTTGAGCTCAGTGGCGTCCCTAGGCTAAAACATCCGGGGCTAAAGCCCCGGATGTTTTTTAATTAGCCCCGAATATTAATTTTCAAAAAAAAAAAAAATACGTCATTCACCCAAAACAGCGGCGTCAGGCAGCAGGCACTTGCAGTGTGCGCCCCCCTATTATACAAGTCGTCATTTAAGTTTCTCTTTCCTATAGAACAGGTCTACACCTTGTTCTGTTATTAAACAAACTAAACGGACGTATTTTATTGATCTTATCCGTCATTTCTGTCTCTAAATGGTCGCGTTAACACTTCTCCTCTGCTCTGCGATGTGCACAGACACGTGCGCGCGCACACACAGGTGAGCACTGAGCACACAACAGCGGACAGAGAGCGTCGAAAAATATGTCGCGTGAAAAGCAGATCGCTATATCTGCGTTTTAAACGCTCCCAGGGTGAAGATGGCAACAGCAGCTCTCCTGTGAGGAACAACCAGAGTTCTCCTCGCACCGGAGCAGCTCTCTGAACACAGAGCAGCTCTCCTGCTCTAGGTGAAAGAGACAAAGTGCTCTTGTCTTCTACCAACAATGAGCTGCTGGCTTCACATATTACAAAAGTACAAAGTACACGGACATAAAACTAAGTCATTAATAAATACATGGAGAAATGTCTGTACTTTCGGGTAAATGGTTACGCCGTTAACAGGTTACGCTTGCGCATGCGCGACTCGCTCGCTTATTTTTTGGCGTTTTGCCAGAAGTCTCCGTGACGTCCTTTCTGCTGCTGCGTGTCTCAAAACAGAAAACAGATCTCAACGTTGAACATGAATTGTATCAAATCTACAACCCTGTTTTATAAAGATGTGTAGAGGAAAGCAGCTCACTGCTCCACTAATACTGATGCAACCTGATGCTCACATATCTGCACTCATTCTGTTTTGTTTGGCAACAAAATAAATAGCTTATTGTTTTCCACAATGAGCTATTTAGTAGTAACTAAATATTAGTATTTTTTTTTTTGCACAGATACAACTTCCTGTTCATTGATCTAAGTGATTGCAATTAAAACATAAAAAAAAAATCTGATGGAGCAATCTGATTTACTTGAAACTTTAAGTGATTGCAATTTTCTTTATTCTGTTATTTATAAAAGCACAGATGGAATCACAAAATGTTATTTACAGAAAAAGTTTGAGAACCACTACTTTAAGTGTTTGTGTTGGTGGAGCACTATTAGCATTATTAGCATCTTATGTCTAAATATTATGTTAAAGAGTATGTTATGTTAAATAATGTTAAAGAATATGTAAAGAATAAATACATATGAGTATGTAAAGAGCATTACATGTACAATGTAAACACTGTACATGACAAGATGCATGGTTCATTAAACATCTCAATGTTTACTGTTGCTGAATGGTTGCTGTTGGTATGTTCAACATGATGAATGGGGCATTTTTGTGCCTGGGCTATTGAGGGAAGTTTGTGAAAATTGCTAGCCTATTTGGTATTAACTGGTAACCATGAAATGCCTCAATTCAATTCAGTCCAGAAGAGCAGGTACCTGTAGGGTATGTGGAGAGTGTTTCTATGTCTAAAAATGTCGCTGCTTCACTCTTCTGGGCTAAGCCCCAGATGTGTCAAAATCCTAGAGACGCCCCTGGTTGAGCTTATACCTGTTTTCTCTTGACTCAACAACAGAAAAGACAACCTCATGGAGACTACACGGCAAGCGTAACCTGCAGCGATGCAGAGGTGAAGTGTTAACGCGACCATGTAGAGACAGAAATGACATGCTGTCGTGAAGAGAATATAATATATAATATATATATATATATATATTTTTTTTTTTGCTGAATCCGACCCGTGGCACCGATGACAAGCGTGCGAATAACTGTATAGACAGGCACGTGCACAGATAGACCCCTAGTGGTGCTCAAGCACCTGCCCTTTTGCCCTGGATGAGAAAAGTGCCCCTTCTGCTGGAGCCCAATTTTTTTTTCTTCATTCATCAGTATTTAAGAATATAAATTACTCTCTCTGTCATCAATTCCCCCCCCCAATGTGTTCTGATATCTGACGGGGCATTTATTTGAGTTCTTGTGTGAGAGTTTCGCCTCGACATGCTCCGCAGCTCAAAGAGTGACTCCTTAACCCACACTTTTAAGAATCTTAACTGAGCAAAAAGGGTCTCGCTGACGGGCCTCTCCAGGAGAACAGTGACATCGAGGAGAGATGCCCAAAGCGCTCAAGAGCTTCCTCCATGCCGTTCTCTATGGCAGGTTTTATTCTAATCAAAACTCCTTTATGTGGTTCTAATGAGATTTATTAGGGCCCGAGCACTGACGTAGTCAGAGCGGAGGACCTATTGTTATTCGAATGTTTATTATTATTATTATTATTATTAGGGCCCGAGCACTGACGTAGTCAGAGCGGAGGACCTATTGTTATTCGAATGTTTATTATTATTATTATTAGGGCCCGAGCACTGACGTAGTCAGAGTCGAGGACCTATTTGTTATTCTAATGTTTATTTATTATTATTATTATTATTCTCCACCGTTACGCAGGGTAAGAGGTGCTTGGGATAAACCTACATTCTTCAAAATTTTCACACCCATCCGACTTGGCGAAAGTGCCAATCTGAATTGGGTGTCGGCCAAAAGTCGGAAAAAATAGCTCGCTAGCGCCCCCTTTAGTTGTGAAAGCCCACCCTTTTTGCCAACTTTGACCGATTGACTTGAAATTTTGCACACATGTCCGGGTGGGACTGCTCTACAAAAAACGCTGGGTCCATTTCTCACCAAACTTTCTGTGGATCATCATTGGCTCAATGTGATCAAACGATATATTCCACTTTGTTGATATCTCATTGCGTTCAGAAGTTATTAACCAATTAAACTCTTAGGGGCGTGGCTCAATATGTCAATACACATAACTTCCACATCACTTTGCCTATCCTCACAAAAGTTGTAGCATATGTCAACATCGTGTCCCTTAACATACCCAAATTCTTTCAGAATTTTCAAACACTAGTGGGCGCTGCAGTGAATTGCAAAATGTTGGCATTTTCCTTGTTTCCAGGCCTTGTATTCAGATGAATTCCTCCTAGAGATTAAATACGATTGATTTTATATTCGGGCAATATGATGTTGAGACTTTTGCAGGGAAAGGATATTAAGGGATTTAAAAAATATCGAACTATGTGAGCACAAAGCAGCGCCGAAAAACACAATTTTCCATGAAAATGGAAGTTGTTTTAACTCGGCCGTACATGATGTAATCTGCTCCATATTTCTCATATGTCATGACCTCCTGACCCTGAAGACATCCATGTGATCATTTTGAATCCTAGTCATAGCGCCACCTAGAGGCAACAGGAAGTTACATGTTTTGTACTTGTATACCGTGCTCCTCACAGATTATTCGGATGCCTCTCCAAATGCGTCGGAAGTGACTTAAGACATTGATAATGCATCACCTTGAAGATTGTAAGGATCCGTTGAACGGCGTCGCGTCTGAGCATCGCGGAAGTTTGATCCTTCGCCATAAACGCATAAACCGATGTAACTCGACTCCACATAAAAAGATCCTTTCCAGGGTTCACATGTTTGATGAGACTCCAGGCCTGAAGACCTGTGATGTCTAATTTTTAATTTTAGTCATAGCGCCACCTAATGGCAACAGAAAGAAAAATGTTCTATACTTTGGCTAGCTTCTCTCAGTAGGTTGATTAAATCGACACCAAATTACTCGTAGACAAACATAAGACTTTCATGACGCCATCCCCCAAAGCTTTTGATGTTTCGTGAAACGCTGTTGCCGTGGCGACCCATCCTTCGCGGTCAACAACGAAGGTACTTTTGAGGGACTAAGCATACTCGAGACGTAACTAAACTTGGCACCCACATTGACAGGCAAAGATGTAGTTACGTGATATGATTTTAATGCTTCAAAATCGCAATTCGGCTCGATAGCGCCCCCTACAAATATTCAATTAAGCAGCCCCAGCGCTACGGTTGACCTACATGTATGACACCTTGTAGCCATATGTAACACATGTAAACTTAAAAATAACCCTCTTGGGACCATGCTCTAAACCAAACAGGAAGTCAAATAGCGCCCCCTAAAAAACGTGTTTTTTTTTGACAACCTGTGAGTTGTGAACGCCCACAGTTTTTGCTCCCTATCACCAATTGACCTGAAATTTAGCACACATGTCCGGTTGTGTCTGCTCTACAAAAAATTACATCGCCGCATTAAGCTCCGCCTACTTAGAATTTCCGCCATTTTGGATTTTTTGAGATACACTTTTTTCCTCAAATCTTCCTAAATGCTGGCTTCGATTTTTACAAAATCCTCTGTGGATCATTACGGGTTCAATTCCATCACAATGTATAAAAAGCTTGTTTATATCTCATTGTGTTCAGAAGAAAAGGACCAATGCACTTCTAAGGAGAAAATTCAACTCAATTCAACAAAGCAGCCCTCGCAGTACGTTCAACATAGATATACAACATTTCATAGGCGTATGTACCACATATACACTCACAAATAACTGTCTTGGGACGATGCTCTAAACCGCACCGGAAGTCGGCAAATTTCATTTTCTTTATCATTTCTAGTTAAAATCGCCATAGTTTCCCAGTAGGTGGCGCTCTGACTATGAGTTAATATTGGCATGCAGAAGTCTTCAAGCCATGACTCTCATAAAGCATGTTAACTTTGGAACAGTTTTGACCTCTTCATGAGCTGAGTGACACACTATGGTTGGCAGACCTGGCCTCTAGTTGATCTTATCATCATCTCACACTGAACAAGAGCCAGCAAGGCAAAGCCCAGGTACCAAACCTCACGCACACATGAACCTGTTCTGTGTGAAGCTTCATCTCTTTGAGACACAACTACTAACGTCACCGCTGCTCTTCCCCCACGTCTGAAATCAAAGCCGCTTTTTTCAGAGGTCAACCTTTCTGCGAAAAAGAGTATATATGTGTCTGTCATCACATCAAATGACAGAACTCAGTAAGCGCTTCCAAGATCTTTCTGCCATTGAGAAAGAATTCAAGCTGTTCTCGACTCCCTTCCTGATGATGCAGAAGAAGTGAAGAGAGTCTGAACTGATGGAGATGCAGTGATAATTCTCTAAAGAAACAGCTTCAGTTTCTCTCCCTGCCGACTTCTACTGGAGCTTGGAAAAGGCCAAATACATACATATATACATACATATATATATATATATATATATATATATATATATATATATATATATATATATATATATATATGTATGCATAATTGACCTCATTTGATTCATTTTGCAATATACCTCACCTGAGTAGCCCAGACTTTCATATCTTTTTCTGGTTGTGGCCCTCAGTGAAAAACGTTTGGACACCCCTGATATATATGTGTGTATGTATATGTGTATATATATATATATATATATATATATATATATATATATACACACACATACATATATATATATATATATATATGTGTGTGTGTGTGTGTGTGTATATATATATATATATATATATATATATATATATATATATATATATATATATATATATATATATATATACCCATATATATGTATATGCACACATATACCCATATATTAATATATATATGTGTGTGTGTGTGTGTATATATCTCTCTCTCTCTCTCTCTCTCTCTCTCTCTCTCTCTCTCTCTCTCTCTCTCTCTCTCTCTCTCTCTCTCTCTCTCTCTCTCAATTAAAGCTGCTCGCAGCTGTGACTGGGCCCTCGCCTCTGGCACGTCGGGGTAAGCCGAAGGGTCGCCGGCTCGTCCGTCCGAGAACGTTCGCCTGCCAGGCGGATGTTCGAGGCCGGAAGAGCCGGCGACCCGCAGGCTGAGCACATCCATAGACACAATGCAAACGGGAACTGCTCATTGCTAATTGGGCATCCTTTTTAAATGGTGCCAAAATACAAGCTAAAAACGTGGATCAAGTGGGAGGTGTCCTGATGTGGACCATATATTGTTGCTTCATCAATGTAGGTGTATTTTACTTGCAGTAGAAGTACTTGCAGTATGTTTTATCTGCCGTTTCATCCTTTTTTGCAGGTACCATCTGGATGCAGGAGATCCTCCCACTGGTTCTGAATGGGGGGGATCTGACGCCAATCCAAACCATTCCTAACTGGGACAGGGTCCCCTGGCTGGAGGAGAGAAGATTAGCAGTGGTTGTGGATAAGTTGGAGTCTCCGCGGGGCCTGGTCACACATTTGCCTTACCACCTCATGCCCCCCTCTTTCCACGCCTCCAAAGCCAAGGTAAGAGGGTGGAGGCTTTGTGATCTCTTCTGTGTATAATTGTACAAGAAAACTCAGCCAGAACCCCAGAGGTCAAAACAGGTCATTTTATACAGTGAGGTCAAGTTTCCAAAAGTTGTTTTTTTCCCTCACCAAAATGTACCCTTAATTGGAGTGTCATTTAGCCTCCAAGCTGGACGAGCTGTGGTGTTACTGTGTCTGTTGCTAACACTATCTTTGTCATGGCCTCATTTCCATAAATCCTATTTAATAAGAATAACACCGGTTATGTATGAATTTGTGTCTCTGCCGTAGGTGATCTATGTCATGAGGAACCCGAAGGACGTCGCGGTGTCTTCATACCACTTCCACAAGATGGCCGAATTCCTCGAGACTCCAGCAACCTTTGATGAATTCATGGAGAAATTCCTTGAGGGCAAAGGTCAGAGGTCTCGTAACACATGGAGAATTCAGTTCAGCATTCTGGTGTATTGCCACGTGGACAGATTTGAGATTGTAGGTTGTTTGTGCTTATATGCTGTGGTCTATTGTCCGTGTTGTCTGCAGTGTTGTTTGGAAAATGGACAGACCACATGAAGGGCTGGAGAGGCTCAGATCTGGGAGACAGAATAATGCACATCACATACGAAGAAATGGTTCAGGTAAAACACTCCCCAGAACTCTCATGGGTTTCTGTTGCGTTTTTGTAAAGAAACGACAAAACGTTTTTTTTTTCCAGGCCAGAGATGCTGTTTGACTGTGAACATCAAATGTCTTGTTGACTTTTTTATTTTTTTTATTTTTTTTTAAACGGATTGTCTCTTGGATCAGCAGCCGTGTGGTGAACCCCCAGCATGTCTGACAGGAATTTCTTTTTGTTGCATCCCGTCCCAAATATTGTGTTTTTTAATTGGTGACCTAATGTGTGCCAAACTGCTGTCTGAGTGTTTGGCATTTGTCAGAGCAACAATCCCAAAAGTTAAAGGCATTCCAGGTTGCATGTCTGGGATTAACTCTAGAACACTAACATTAAAATAGTCACACTATCACTAACGTCGGGTGAATTTCACCCGATATAATGTACCTGATAAAATATACTTCTCATCGAAATATATTCAAATACAAGGCAAGTTGAAGTACTCTTTTATTTTACCCTATAGAACTTCTCATTAAACCAAAAACAGGTATCATGGGGAGACCCTGAAAAAAGGCTCAAAATCCGGTGAAAAATTAGGGAATCGTCAATAAAACATGATTAAAAATATAAATAAAGGAGCTATGAACTTGTTATTTGGTCCACATGTTCCTGGGACATGCGAGTCTTGTTCTGTGAAGGAAAAGTTAATTAATGTTAAAAGTCAATGTTAAAACCCATACGGGAAAAAATAGTCACACTATCACTAACGTCGGGTAGAAAAAAACAGTGATCGGAGCAGGAAGACACGCCCACCTTCACTAACGTCAGTGAGCAGCATGAAGCTACACAAAGACCCACGCAACTCAGACAAAAGCAACACAATGAAAATAACGTAACAATAATCACTCGGGTGAAAGTCACCCGATGTTAATGTTCTAGGGTTAAATACAAAAAATGACTTTAATACTTCAGCCAATTATTCAGTAAAAAAATAATTCAATATAATCAATATATAATTGGTAATAAATCTTTTAATAAAAAAAGTGTTATATTTCTGTATAAGCTATATTGCTGCATTACAATTGTTACTAATATTTTGACTAAAAGTCAGTAACGCTGCACTGTTCACTGTTATAAGACACACAGTGCATTGTTTCAGTGGCTTCGTAGAAAGAAGTTGAACAAAATGTCTCCAGTGAAAAGAGCGCGTCTGTAACACAGCTGCAGCATGGTCTGTCTACACAGGAGGCGTTCAGGCACAGTATTCAGTGTATACTCACGCATTTTATTACACTAGTAATGCAAGAAAAAACAGGAACATAAACTTGAATTGTAAAATCAGGCTTCTGGTTGTGGCTTTACATGTATAGCATGTGTAAACGTTCCACGGCCAGTGCAGATAACAATATATATATATATATATATATATATATATATATTTTTTTTTTTTAAATGGAAAAGTATTTGTAGTGGCCATTTGTCCCGTAAATCAAATAAATCAATATAAATTAAAGAAAATAAACCAATATCAAAAGCCACTGATGCACCGTAGGTTTGGTTAAATGACGCAGCCAAAATAATGCAGGGTCCAAGCGGGAGTCCGGTTTTACTGGTGTTTATTGTAACGTAAAACAATCAAACAAATAAACAAACAAAACGCCCCATGATGCCTCTCCCGTGCTGACCTGTCGCTGTGCTGTGCTGGTAAAAAAAACATAGGCGTACCCAGGTGCATCCCGGTCCTGTACCCGCCTACTCCATTAAGTACACCAGGTGCCCGCAGCGTTACCCAATTAAGAAACTAAAGCCTAAGTAAACAATTATAAATAAACAATACTAGCTGTGAAGAAAAATAACTTATAATATTAGTAGGGATGGGCGGATGAAGCCTTGTGAAGCATTGAGGCTTTCTTCCTATTTGTACCGAAAATGATTCGAAGCTTCGGGGCTTCACTTTGAAGAAGAACAGCGACATCTGGTGGCCGACTGGAGTCAAAGCAGCCGTTTAACAGTGTGACCGAAACACTAGAATAACACCTCAATGTGTCAATCTCACATTTCTGCAGTAAAAGTCAATTAAAGCTGCGTGTTCATTCACGGATTTTATGTTATATACAAACATTATCGATGTTTTTTTACATTGCAATAAAACTAAATGCTGGTCAATAATATGAAGAGGTGTTCATGACGGGCTTCGATCCTCTACCCACAGAACGGAAAAGGTTACTTTGAATGTGCGTAACCCACTAGACTAGACAGACATTTATGATGGTCTTCATTGTTTTTATATTATTATCGCTCTAAAGTTTTGTGTCAACAGATTATAAATATTATTTGTCCTTTCAAGCTCATTTTAGTGAGGTAAGATGTCATAGAAGTGGCAGTGGAACGTGCTTATGAACATGGGCATGGTGATAGTGGCAGTGATTGGTGCAACATTGTATTTTTCACAGATTTTTATTTAGAAATCATATTTTCTCCACTGTGCTGGGCTTCAGGGGGCTCCTTTTCTGGCTGACAATTTCCCCATCTTCACTATCTCCTCTCTCAAAACTCACAATTATCGCTATCTCCGCTCTCAAACCCCACTGTTGATTGACACTGAGGCATCTTATGAAGCAGAGTTTGGTGCCAAAACGTTCAAGCTGTCAAACGCGTCAAACTATTGAAACGCTTCGTGAAGCACCAGTGACATCCGAAGCTTCGGACGTCATCAGTCACGTGACAGTTGTCATTGGATACGAGCTCCGACACTTTGCGCCGACACACAGCGGTTCATTAGACCGACACAAGCTTCGGAGCTCCGGTATTGTTTGCCCATCTCTAAATATTAGTAAATAGCTCCTACATTCCAGCCCCTAATTGTGCATGCAATCACAATTATTTATAATCCTAAACGGAGCTATTCCTGCAAAATGCATTCTAATGCCAAACTATAAAATTAGGAATGTATATGTGCGGCATACATTAACCTAAAGTGAATCTTGTTGATTAACCTGTAACAGAAAAACAGAGAGAAAATAGAGGTAGAGAAAGCATTAGTCCATGATGCTAAACTGCTGCTTCCAATAGCAGACAGAGCTTGGTCACCGGCCTCTCCAGAACACTGGTTCTTGTTCGAAGCCGCACAGAGTGCACCAGACCCTTCGCATCTTGTCTTGCATCCACAACCTTTCTCCTCATCCAAGATCCTCTTGGAGCTGTGGCATCCGCAACAAGGACTGTCTCAGTAGTGAGGCTTCTTTTTGGCCTTGACCATTTTTGTATTTCTTGGGCTTTGTCAGGCACCACTCTCTCCTCAGGCAAGTCTGCCATCTTCTGTTCACCAAGTTTTCTTTTGCTACAAACAACACAGTCAGATATGACTTTCACGGCAGCAGAGTTTGCATTAATGATCCAGTACTTTTGCTGTAACCTGGACAACATGTGATTTCTTCCTGCATGTCCCAGCTGATGATGGATATGGCTCAAAATCAGCTTGGATACATGCAGGTCTTTGGACAAAATGACTGGGTGTTTGAATGCTGCTTTACTCAACCGACCACCAACTCTGAGGATTTCAGGCAATTTCAGGCAATTTTCAGGCAATTTCAGCTGTGAACTTAAGAATTAAGATTCAATTATTGTCATAGTACATAGTTTTTACATACATACATGAAATGTATTCTCTGCATTTGACCCATCCTTAGTATTAAGGAGCAGTGGGCTGCCTTAAACGGCGCCCGGGGAGCAATGGAAACGCCGGTCCATTTATCCATCTCCTGCTTTTCAGGAAATCCTCGGCTCTTAATCCTCTCGATGCTTCATCTGCTGGATTCTCCTTAGAACCCACATATCTCCACTGATCCACATCTGCCGCGTCTCTGATAACAGCGGTTCTGTTTGCCACAAAGGTGTGGAATCGCCTGGTTTCACTGGAGATATATTTGAGAACTGTTGTGCTGTCAGTCCAAAAGACTGATTTCTCAAGCTTAAATTGCAGCTCCTTCCTAAGCATTTGATCAATTCTAACAGCAAGAACTGCGGCTGTGAGTTCCAATCGAGGAATTGTAGTCTGCTTTAGTGGAGCCACTCTGGCCTTTCCCAAGAGAAATGCAACATGTACTTTGATCCTTTTCCAATCTCACATAAGACACAGTTCCATATCCAACTTGACTGGCATCAGAAAAGTGGTGAAGTTGGGCTGTAGGGTCTCTAAAGTCTCTGGGTTTAATACAGCGGTCCACGTTGAACTCAGACATCCTTAGGAGGTCCTCAAGCCAATTAGAGCATTGCTCAGAGAAGGAGTGGGGAATAGCATCATCCCATCCCAAGTTTCTCTTACAAAGCTCTTGCAGCAACAACTTTGCTGGCATACTGAATGGGGATAGAAACCCCCAAAGGGTCATAAAGTGAGCTGACCACTGACAAGATTCCTCTTCTAGTCTGTGGCTGTTCTCGTAATGAGGTCCTGAACTTGAACGTGTCAGTTTCAATGTTCCACTGTAGTCCTAGTGCTTGCTCCATGGGAAGTTGGTCTGTATCCAGTTCCACCAGTTCTTTTGGTCTTTTGTCTTCTGCGATGGACAGCAGCACTGTACTATAAATAAACAATACTACCTGTGAAGAAAAATAACTTATAATATTAGTAAATAGCTCCTACAGTATTGTTCAGACATGACGGGAAAAAAAATGCTGCTTAAATGCCTCCTATGTAGACGAACCATAAATAAAGCCTCAGCAGTGAGATGCTTCTTAAATATGATAAGTCAAAGGTTATCATCTTCATAATCAAGGGCTTCACAGCGAGCCCTCATTGTAGAGATCATGTAGACAATTCTTCATGAGAGAATGTTCATTATAGGATGAAGGCGAACACCTGTTTTACATAAATGTGCCCCTCTTTTAGGACCTCCCTGCAGCTCTCAGGCGCATTTCAGATTTCCTGGGCCGTAATCTGAGCGAAGAAACAATTCAGAAGATAGCAGAACATTGCTCCTTCAAGACCATGAAGAACAACAACATGTCCAACTTCAGCCTGGTCCCTAAAAAGTACATGAACTTGGACACGTCTCCTTTCTTCAGAAAAGGTGAGGCTCGAATTGGGATTATTAAGACGAAAGAGTGAGACTTGATCAGATATGTCGGTGATTTTTCAGTCTCAACAAAAAATGTCTGACTGCTTTTTTTTGTGCATTTCATGCGACGGTCTGTGTGTTTTGTATTTGTTTTGTATTAGGTATAGCGGGAGACTGGAAAAACCATTTTAGCCCCAGGCAACTGACCAGATTCACATCGGTCATTTGCAAAGAGATGGAGGGCGAGATCTTCTCTCTGCCATGGAGCATGGATTCATCACTAACTGGAGCGGAGAGGAAAAAGCTAGAAATATAATCAAGGCAAGGAAAATGGTGCCAACTGCATCGACATTCTTAGTTGCATTTGGTTTGAATATTGGGCGTATGACCAAAAGCCCATTTATTGATTTAAAAAATAAATAAAACACTAAACATGATTAAAACTAGAAGTGTTCTAGACTTTTTGTGTGTGTGTGTGTGTGTGTGTGTTCTATATTAAATGTGCTTCATCTGTGTTGTGCCAGTGTAGCAGCCATCTGCATAACTCTCAATACACCAATTTAAGATGGTACGTAAAAACACATTTTACGTAGATGAGTGCAAGCGAAGACCATGTTACACACTTATTAATCAACCATTTCTTTTCATTTTGCTATTAATTATTTCACAATTTACTCCAGACTTAAGTAATAATCCTAAGCTTGCTGGGAAAAGTAAGTCTTACTAACTGCGCCCAGTATCTAAAACTAAATTTGGTTTGGTTTCGTCTACAAACTTTGTCTGGCGTGTTTCCAAAAGGAAGAACGCACAATCATATTCTCATCCCAAATCACTATTATATAACTCTTTTGTTACAAATGTAAAATCAGAAACGAAGACAATTGTCTCTTTATGAATGAATTACTTCATGCGGGGTTCACTTTCAACAAGTCTTCACTTTTGCAATTAAAATCTTTTTCGAATCGATATTTTGTCTTATTTTGTTTAAATTATTTCTCCACCCGACAAGTTTCAGAAATGGCCCGGAAGTGTCTCTCTGCTAGAAACGGCCATGTGCTCTTACATATTAACTGCATGGCTGAGTCTTACTGCTCTCATTACTCATAAGAAAGTACGTGTCGCCACACTCCGGACCATACAAAGTGCTTTGACATTCAGTGAAAGGTAAAAGCATCAGACGGGCCTTAAGCCTAGTTCATGCTTCTCCGTCAGGTCGACGGCGCACCTACGCTGTCGACCTGACGCAGTCCTTGAGCATTCATAGTTCTGCGTCGAGGGTCTGCGTTGCTCTGCAATTAACCGCCATGCCGCCACGGGGGTGTGGCTGTGTGGTTCAGGGGTTATAGCTGAACCCTTGCTTTTTCTTCCGGTCACAGTAAACAATGGCGACCAGGTTGAAGCGGCTGTGTTTGGAGTTGGAGCTCACCAATATTGAAGAGCAAATGCTTATATTGCAAGAGTTGAAGCGCAGGAGGCAGAGAAGACGTTTGCGGAGGTGGTCTGTACGACCACCTCCGCAAATTCTCAGCGGTGACGCTGAGAATTTTAGCCTCGGGTGGGAGCCAGCAAGCTGTGGCGGCTAGCTACAAACTGGCGTCGAGATGGTGTCCCGAGGCACACTCAATTAGTGATAAACTGTAAATGAGTTATGCATGGTGTTGAAAATAAATATCAAACAACTTTTTGAATACAAACTTGTGTGCTTTATTCTTATGTATAAGTGCACTCAAACAATACAACACACACACTTGAGTATCAACTATTTACAACAAAAAAAACTAACGTTATATACAAAGTTCAAAGCTGCGGGTCTATCATTGTCCATGTTCATGTATGAGCCCGTAGACTTTAAACATCAGAGCAGGTCTCTGGCACCCTCCGAAGCAAGTCGCCCACAGTTTGTCCGAACCTGAAGCTCTCATCCTCCTCATGCAGTAGCTTCTGATGCAACTCCATCCTCCGTCTCGCTCTGATGAACCGCACGACGTCTGTTTTTAATGAAAGAGTGGATGCTTGATTAGTCTGTGTTTGTTTACAACCAGTAGTCAGCATTACATGTTGTTAATGTTTAACGTTACACATAAGCACACACATAACCGATGATGTAGCATTAAAAACAGAAAACACATACCGTTGCCTCGTAGTTGGAATCCGTTTCTCGGTGTTTCACATGTGGTACCAGCCAGGACATGAAGTGGTAAAATGCAGGCACTTTTTGGCCGCCTGGGTCGCCACTTTTTGTAGCGAGTTTCTTTCGCAGACGGACATATTTTCTTCCACCTTTTCGTGCACTCCACGGCCTCCAGCCCCGTGTTTTGCGCGATTTCTCGCCATGAATTTAATGTCCTTTGGTTGTCCTTGTAGTCGCTTGAAGAAAAGTTATACAAGTGGTCGTATTTCCTGACCTCCTCGATGATTCGTTCTTCTGTTTTGTCCATTGTGACTATCGGTCTACAAGAACTTTTAAAAATGGCGGTGTAGGAAGACAAAACGGAAAGAGCAACCGGAAATTACGTTCTGAGCGGACCAATCACAGCGTTGCGGTCCGCGTCAACGCGACGCGTAGTTAGGATTTTTTGGAGGTGCGCGTCAGGCTACAGCGTAGGGGTCTGCGTCGACGCGTGGACGCAGACGGAGAAGCATGAATTAAGCATGAATTAGGCTTTACTGTCATACTATCCGGCCTGTGTTTGTCTTGAAATCGTTCTTCCCTCGTGGTCTTTTGATATCAGCTTAGTGGAAAATGGGAACAAAATTGACAGTATACCCACTATGTCTTTCAGATTTATCTGATTCGGGGACAGAAGCCCACTAAGAATATGGCTTTGGATCATATGCCTACAGACCACTGAATGATGTTTATCAATACTACAATTATGACCATTCATGACTTAAAAACTGTGATTAGTTCAGGGTTTCTGTCTTATCTTTTCTAAAAAAGAAAAAAAAGAAAACCTACCTGAAGACCGAAGTCAAACATGTTTGCTCGAGAGACATTGTTTTTCAGGCTCCCACAGGGCTGAATGCAAATGACACATGAAAACAAACACACACACTTGGAAAGTTGGCAGGAGTGATGCACGTAATTATGAAATGTGAAACACAATTTCGTCAGTCAACACAATGTGATCACTTTGTTACTTTAAACGTATCTGATTCAACCAGTAGATGGCAGCCTCACATCATCACTGTTTCTGTTCACTCTAGGAGCAAATCCCACACAAATTACAAATGCATTCACTCATGAACATATCGGGACACAGGCTGACAGATCCATAGACACAAACGCACACAAATCATAATAACAGTATAACTTTATTTATAGAGTGTGTGTGTGTGCATTCACAGGAACCCGGGAGGCTGTTTAGTGGTGCTGCTGTGAGAAACTTGGGCTGCTGCTGCTTTTATTGACACATTTAAATGTGAAACTGTCTTGCTGGAGATAAAAGAAAAAATACAAGGTTCCCTTTTTAGTTTGAGGATAAACATGCTCCAGACAGTTTATTGTACAAAACACTACAAGAAGACTTTACTAGGATCAGCTAAACAGCCGTACAGGTGATATGCTGTGGAATTATTACGAGGCAAGACACTGGCAAATTTGCCAGTCTACCAATCAAACGAAGGTTTTGTCCCTTGTAGCCTGCAGTAAGTCAAGTGTATGTCAGGTTTGTCATTGATCTTGGTTTGGCAATAGCAATAAATTAATATTTGAAAAGTGATAAACTATTTCACTCCGTTTGACCACCCTGATTCACTTCCTAACTTCTAATTACTGCTCACTTAAATACTTTGAGTTTTTCTACTTTTATCTTCAGCTCTATCTATTTATATAAAAAAAAATACTATTGCTACTACAGGTCCAGTAAAGTTATCCATAATACATTTACTCAACTTAACACATTTCTCTTTAAGATATATACATTTATAAACACTGCATCTCCCACATTTGTTAAAAATTCCATGTCCATGTGTCTTCAGAAAACCTTCACGAGCCAAGCAAGACTGAACATTATTCATATAAATTGAAGTGGAATTCTCCTCGCCGGGATATTCCTTGAGTGTTCAAGAATTGACAGAACGGGTTATAGTACAATAATGATTATTTATTTAGCAATTACATACATGAAATGCATACCTAATACAAGGCCTTGGACTCCGCTCCCCTGTCTGTCTGCCCTTCACACGGTCAGCACGCCTCAGGATGAGTGAGCCCCGAACTCAGAGAGTAAAGGGTTCTTATCCTCTTTCTATCTGACTTTCTCTTTTTTCTGACTCCAATACTTTTCAAATATTCCCAGTGAAAAACACACAACCCAGGTTCCCAGACAACTACCCTTGAAACACTGTTGCTCTCTCCTCAAGGCCGGATACAGGACGCGGGTGAATAGATGAGTTTGCACCTACTGATAAATTTAATTAATAGTTGGAACAATGAACACAAGACCCGTGTGTGAGACTCATATCATGGTTCTCTTTCAAGTGTGCTGCTTATTTTCATTGGACGTCCCAAACTTTATCTGACAGACAGGGGAGTAAGAGTTCTGCGGTTTCTCACGCCTGAGACACACACATCCTTCAGCTTTAAGCAAGCATTGTCTTAAAAACAGAATATTCAGCTGATGCTGTATTAATCATAAACAGAGTATTCAGCCAATGCTATATAAATCATTAAACAGAGTATTCAGCCAATGCTATATAAATCATAAACAGAGTATTCAGCTAATGCTATATAAATCATAAATTCTCTTCAGTATCAACAGATTTTCACATGTGCATGAATCTAATCAATCAGGAAATCTACTGCCACAGTGATGTAGTGTATCATTAATTACATGGACATCTATGGACATTTAATTTATATTTGTCAGCTCAACAGGATAGATTTAACATAACGACACAATGTGATTTTTACATGTCACATCTGGATGATGTTGAAAAACAGTCGCTGTTCTCTGATTCACTTCAATGATCACTAATTAATTAATTAATTTTGGCCTCAAATTGTACACAACCTTGTAAATGTAACATTCATTTCGAGGTTGAATTGGTTGTTAATACTGTAGAATCGGCCCGCCGAGTGTGTTTGTGTTTCCCTCCCATCTCTCCATCTCGCCCTCCCCCGAGTTCTGACACTACTTCAATTACATGTTGGCCTTTTGTGCCTGGGGCAGGGTGTGTGTGTCTGCTGAGGCAGACCATGTGGTGCCTGCCCCAGGACACCCACCTCGCTGTCGCCTTGCACCCACTGGTCCTGCCCTGGGCTGCCCACAGGATGCTAGCCTGCTTTGATGCCCTCTTCTCATCAGCGCACTGTAGACATACACACTCGCACTAGAAAGCCAATAACTCCTCAGAAGATCCTGTAATCTTTTTTTCTTTAGTCTGTAACGCTGTAACACAAGTCTTCTTAAGTCTGTTGACTTCCTCCGCCCGGAGAAATGCTCACATGTATCCGATGAAGCTTCAGTTAGTGGCAGACAAATGTTTTTGATCAGTTGCAGTGTTTGGAATAGGCTGCTCAGGTCCAGCGGGTATGATGTTCACTCTGAGGTCTTCTGCCACATGGAGAGAGCAATGTACCTGGTACCTTCATTTTTCAATTAGTCTATATCTATAAACCATTGCATTGGGATAAAACTAAATAAGAAAAATCAAGCTATACAGTATAATTTGGACAATGCTAATTGAGAAAACAAATAGGTTGCCAGTTCCAATAACCACACCTGCTTGCAAGTCAGCCCCAAGCTGGCAGGAACCCTGGGTTTGTTTCTTGGCTAGGGTTATGTGTGATTAACACCATGTGTTTTTGTATGTTCTTCCCTGGTTTAAAGGACTACTTTTAGTTTTGGGGAAAATGCTTTTCACTTTGAACACTTTGAAACCACTCTGTCTGTGCAGTGAATACCAAGCTACAGCCAGCAGCTCTTAGTTTACCCTTGATTAGTTTAGCACAAGAGTTTTGTCCAAGTAACAAAATCCACTCGACATCTCTAAATCCCATATAACATTTCTCATAAACTGGACAGAAAGTGCAACGATATGTGCTGGAGCATTTCTTGGCCAGTAGCAGTAACTTCCAGATTCTCCGCTGGTTGCCCGTCAACTACTCCCAGCCTAGTAATTGTTCGACACATTTACTTTTGGTAAAATGTGGAATTGCCTTTTTAACATCTTTGTGCAGACTAAACAAACGAGATATAATGTGTTCATTAGCGCCAGTGACAGAGCAAGGCTAGCAGTTCCCCCATGTCCCCCTCTTTAAGCTAGGCTAAGCTAACTGACTGCTGACTCCAGCTACATTTAAAGCAGAAAATGAGCCATACATCTTTTCATATATACAGTATATATTGTTTCCATTAAACCTGCAGTCCCCTAAGCTGACTATTTTATCCATGTTTCTGGAACATTTGCATAGCTAAATCCCCTGTGCTCGATGTCCTTGTTATATACATACAGCCCTCAGCCAGCCATCCCCAGGGTCATATAGGCTGATGTAGACATCTGCAGATGCGACCAGTGATAACATACAGTGCCACATCCAAACATCCTCTCCTCCCTTTTTGTATGGTACAAGAAAGTCATTAACGACACTGATGCACCATCGCCCGTGTATGCCTTCTTGTTGTATACAGTACATGGCATTATGTCTGTTTCATCAGAATTATTCAACTTTTTTACAGTGTTGCAGGACTTACTATTAAGCAGAAGAGATGTACTCTCCTCATTTTTCTTAATTATTCTCGTACGTTTTTGTTATTGATTCTCCAGAATATATTTTTAGAATATTAATGTTGTTTTAATAATAATACTACTTTACTATTGCTTTGTCCTTAATAATACATGTTTCAATTAATTACTACATCTGTGTGACATTTGTCTCGATCCTTTTGATCGATTACACAAGTTCTTCTCTGGTGAACAAAGGATTTTCCCTTTTTGAGTTCACGTCATGATGTTTTAGACTTCAACAAGATTTTGTTTTGATTTTAATTTTATTCAGCCTTTATTTTTCCAGGAATATTTCCCATTGAGATTAAAAATCTCTTTTTTGATGGACTCCTGACCAAGATGGTAGCATAACACGTTTCACATAAAAGACAGAGGACTTAAAACAGCAAAAGGTTTCAAACAAACAAAATAAGAAATTTCATGTTTAAAAGAAATTCAACAGATTTATCCTGTTTTTACAATCTTCCATTCACATGCAATTACTGTCTCCATACCATCCATCCCTTCGCTGTCTACATGCCCTTCATCCGCTCTCCATTCACTATGAATGCACCAACAATACTGTCACAACACATCCACCATATGTTCCCCCCGGACAGGGGACGTGAAGGGTTCAATTCAGCCATGTAAACAGGTAGCTAGCATTTGCGGACATATTAATAACTTACTTTTTCACGCGCACACACACAGACACACGCATACTCTTCAGTCACGCCCCACCCAGGGTGTCTGCAGTTCCGGGCCGTGGGGCAATTAGCAGTAATGGCAGGAAACTAGTTAGTGTTATCTGCTGCCATGGCGGCCTCAGCTGGCACTGACAGAGCCTGGGCCGGTCACGTAGAGACACAGACAGTCGGGCAGAGAGACTGGGAGGAGGAGGAGGAGGAGGATGGGTCAAAGGGCCAGAGCCCTCAGACAAATGTCCTGAGAGGACCTCCATATTATTCACCTGCTGGGCTTCATAATAAATTAGACAAGAGACTTGAGGGAACCAGGACATATAGTGTTAAGTCACATATTGCCTGTTGTGAGTATACAACTTAATGTTCTTTTTCGTTGTTTCTTCCTTACTGATAGACAGAGATCCTCAGTCTGTGCTCATCAGGCGGACTAGGCACAACTATAACATACACACTTAATAAACAATTAATCAGCAATATATAGACAAGCTAAATGTATTCCTCAAAGTGACATGTCAGTTCATGTATTTTGAGTAACAAGAAGACATAATATCACATCTATGTGCCACTGCCTCGTCTGCGCTGCGGCTCCTGGCTGCGGCTCCTGGCTGCGGCTCCTGGCTGCGGCTCCTGGCTGCAGTTACAATGTCTCCCTATTGTTTCAGCAGCCCGTCTCTCTTCCTGTATACATGACACTACACGCATGCCTATTGGGTGTTTGGGTGGGTGTGTTTTTTTTTTTTGGGGGGGGTGATGACGTTTGAGTAGCGCTGCAGAGCGTAAGAGGATGTGATCAGGGAGGCCCAAAAAAGACCAAACAAAATAAACAGCAGCAATCCCTGAATGACCCTCAGACATAACAGTCACGTCGGTTTGACCAGCTGCGGGTCGCATCGTCAGACTGGCAGCTGCACATGGATGGAAGCTTTCATGGTCCGCTGTGATCGTATTCACGCGGGATTGTTGTTATACAGCATGTTGAGTATTTCAAAGACTGAATAAAAAGTAAAGATGGGATTGTCTTGGAGCTTAGAATGTAGCTGATGCTAAATATATATATATATATATATATATATATATATATATATATATATATATATATATCAAACTGGTTATTAATATACTGATAATGTGCACTCAAATGCCTAAATGTCAGAGTGAGCTTCTAGTCATGTGATGATGCAGTTGAAAATAATAGCTATACCTGTACTACAGCCTTAGTTGTATAAGCTAACACATTTCAGTTTGTTCCTACATTGTCTGTAAAAATGAATCAGCCAAGCTCAATATGTGTCAGCAGGTTGCGTTACTCAAATAAAGTGGGTATATTTTGTTGTGTCGTTTTTGTACAAAATGTTCTCTTTTATCTTGTATCTATTGCTCTGCAAGGGAACAGAAAAACAGACCATGCACCTTGGTTTTAAAAAAGCTACACGATTGGAAGATTTGTTTTATCTTTTATTACTCAGACTATTGAAGCCTCATATCGTCACCTTCCTAAAATAATGACCTAAGTAATTTTTTGACAAAAATGATTTTCTTGTCTAAATCATCTCATGATACTGGCCACCTCTGGTAAAATCGCCTAAATCCTCAGTTGAACAGATCATGCGATTCTACCCCTATAGTATAACAACCTATGTCAAGAGTGTGACTTAGGCCATTTCATGCCACTTGCTCGGCTTCAATGATGATGACACAAAGCTGTTTTGGTCAAATAGAAAAGATAAAGAGAGAGAGGATTTACTAAATGTGTTTATGGAGGAAATCTTCCCTTTTCCCTTCATCAACTCACCAATGCAACAGCTCAACAAAAGAAAAGGTCTCAATCAACACTAGAAGCTTAGATAAGGCACTAACAAATAACTTGCACTAATGTAGCACAGAGAGGCTATAAGGGCCAGTATACCCAACACTGTGTCACTGAACCTCGAGTCCACAAGTCCCTGTCTGACTTTGTACGTGTCAATGTACAAATATCTGATGTTGATCTTCATATTGCGTAGATTAAAAAAGCTTCAACTTTCCAACCAATGATCCTGTACTCGTCAGTTCCCTACTAGAAAAAAAGTTAATTCATAAAAATCTTTGTCCCCTCATAGGCAGATGAATGACAAGCACAACAGGCCGTTTTAATGATGTCTGCTAAAGGAGTGGCTGCATGTGTTTGGAAGAAAACATCCCAAACGGAAACTCTAGTAAAATATCAGCTGCTCGGACTGTTTGACATGCATTCATTCAGTCGTCAGATGGCATGCAAAATAAACTAAGTCAAATAAACAGAGCTCCATTCTGCTAAATATTGTTTGTATTACTTAGCTGGTATGGGGTCAACAACTTCCCCTTCAGTTCAAAATGTGAATGGAAACTTTCCCCATTGTATGTATAAGACGTATGTTATTTATGTATAATCTTTTGGTAACTTACTGATTCTAAATGGAAAACAAATCTAATTTAAAACAGGCCTGAGCAGGTTAATGGGTCTAAATTCATCTGAGCAGCGTATAAGAAGGGAAAATTAGGGCCAAACCAGAAACTCGTTTCACATGCTGCTCGGTTTGTCTTCAAATAAGACCGTTGATTAGTCTAAGCTCACATGTTAAGATGCTTGGTTTCTAGACAAGCTGACTGCACACCAGCCTACCATCTGTCTTCCTACTATTGTTGTTGCTGATTGTATTTTGAATTTCAGTGACTTACAGTCACAATGACAGAGGCTGGCTTCAGATGACAGATTGATGGATGACTGAATGTGTGTGAGTGAGTACTTCAAAATGTCTTCACTAATTTTAGCACTTTTCCCTTCCACTTGTCAACAGATCTGAAATGCCGTCCCACATTACACAAATAAAAAAACGACTTTAAGCTGAGATCTTCGTGTCAAACAGCTCGAGATTGATTTTAGTTTCAGTTCTCACACTCTGATTGTTGTTGCAAGGCTATAATTTAATTGGAGCGATGGGACATCTGCAGCTGGATCAGCCAGAGTCGGCTTAGATGTTCAGATGAAAGATCTGATGGCGACCTCAGGATCGTTTAGACTGCCCAACTGTTTGATGAGGGACATGGCTTCAGCTGAAAACCCATCCCTGGCCTCCTCCTTTCCTCCTGCTCATCTTTCTGTAGGCATATAGTGAGGTACTGTGCCCCTGACCTTTGGCTTGCATAGCCATAGTTTGCCTTAATATAGTTCATCCTGTCTGTGCACTGCAGACAGACAGATGTTAGAAGACTGTGTCTATCAGCTGTCTGGGGCCTCCGCTGATCCACTATGAGTTTCCTGTATGGCTCAAGAGGCCAGGAAGAGAGGAGCACAGAGCAGGAAGTAGTCCGGGTCACTCCCATTATTAGGCTGAAGATGGTGCGGAGGTCTGGCAAAATGCCGGACCGGTCCAGAATATACACAACACAGAAAGATCACACTCTATGCACGCACACACGGTGCACAGGAGGAGAACACACCGCAGTGTTTGTTTATTAGTTGTTTATGTGACAACAATGGTTGGCGTAAACAGGTTTAGATGACCTCGGGGCGTCTCTTTCACTGTCTTCTCTGTGTATAAATATACGCAGGATAAATATAGATAGACGCTGGCTTGCTGTCACTTTCACATCGATAACAATGGAGAATATAGAGGAGAAGTGAAGTTTTTCTTTTGTTTAGAGTCGTCCGGTCTGACACTATTTTAGTAACAGTGATTATGTTACAGACGTGAGCACACACCATGGCTCTGCGTGCGAGGAATAACTGCACTGTTGTGGAATTGTTTTTGCAATAACTAAAATATCCTGGTTGTATACATGTTTGTACTGTCAAGTAAATGTAAAGTCATTTTTATTTACAGTAAAGTAAAGATTTCCCACAGAGTTTTACTAACCAGTTGTCATAAACACAGAGTGATACATAGACGGCTGCAACAAAGTGGGACTAAGGTAATCATCAAAACTATTCTGACATTCTTAAACATTTATTAAAATCAGTGTGAAGTTTTGTGTCCATTCATTTATCTTGAAACAGAGACACAATGACTATAAATGCAGGTATTTTAGTGACTGTAAAGTGAAATTTGTGACCTAATATCATTTTGAGTTGATCCAAAACAAACGTGAGAGTTAAAAGAAGATTTTCCCAGTCTGAGTCCGTCTAATGTTTTGAATTTCACCTTTTGGAGCTTGACTTTTAATTGATCAAATCAGTATTTTATATATTTTCCAGAAATCCATATTATCATAACTTGACATTTTAGATTGCTGGAGCTTGACTGATGGGTGTGGAAGCAAAAGTAAAGGGAACACTCCCGTCTCGGTTTCTGCACAGGTGACTGATCAGGAAGAGCTGCGAGTTGATTCTGCTGTCAAGTCAACAGTTCCAAAACTCTCCTTTCCCACTTCTACACATTCCCTGTAACGGAACTAGATATCTGCTTTTCTCACAGTGTGTGTGTGCTGTAGTGAAATCTGGCAATAATATTGAAAGCAAAAGGCTGATTAAAGTCAGAGCAACAACTGAATTGATATGTGTTGAGCCCTATTGTTGCATTAAATGAGTGTTACTCCACGTACAGCTGTGAGCTGAGTGATTTGTTGAAATTTGAAATCATCAAATATGTAACGCTTCCGTAGTGTAGGCTGTTATGTACTCTAATCTTTTTCAATATTCACCCTGAACCAGCTTTCAAAGGCGCCACTGCAGCATAAAGCAACTTTGAAAGTGGCTGCACATTTTTAATGAGTCAGATTGAACCTTTTAACTCCACATCCACATCTAGCACTTTTGATGATTAATGATATTACATCGTTTCGAGCTTATTTCAGGAAAGTAATCTTTTGAAGAGAACACACACAGACACACACACACACACACACACACACACACACACACACACACACACACACACACACACACACACACACACACACACACGGTGACGGCACTGCTCTTTGGCTCTTTGGTTTCCACTGGGTGGAGAGAGGATGCGTCTGGCAGTGGCATTACACACGAACCATTCCAGTATCACGTGTGCAAGCTAAGCACCGATTATTATCTTTTTGAGTTTGTCCTGCATCTTGATGTTACAGTAATACTATAGTGATGACATGGTAGCACTGTATTGGGAACAATGGTATGATTGTTACAAACTTAGATGTATTTTCTTCACTATTAATACTTTAGTTTTTAACCCTAGAACACTAATGTTAAAAATAGTAACACCATCACTAACGTCAGGTGAATTTCACCCGATATAATGTACCTGATAAAATATACTTCTCATCGAAATATATTCAAATACAACAATACAAGGCAAGTTGAAGTACTCTTCTTTTATTTTACCCTATAGAACTTCTCATAAAACCAAAAACAGGTATCATGGGGGGACCCTGAAAAAAGACTCAAAATCCGGTGAAAAATTAGGGAATCGTCAATAAAACATGATTACAAATATAAATAAAGGAGCTATGAACTTGTTAGCTGGTCCACATGTTCCTGGGACATGTGGGTCTTGTTCTTTGAAGGAAAAGTTAATTAATGTTAAGAGTCAATGTTAAAACCCATCCGGAAAAAATAGTCACACTATCACTAACGTTGGGTGAAAATCAACCGAACAGGTGCCTGTAGAAAAAAACAGTGATCAGAGCAGGAAGACATGCCCACCTTCACTAAGACACGCCCACCTTCACTAACGTCATTGAGCACCATGAAGCTACACAAAGACCCATGCAACTCAGACAAAACCAACACAATGAAAATAACATAACAACAATCGCTCGGGTGAAAATCACCCGATGTTAGTGTTCTAGGGTTGATTTAGACGGGAAATATTTCATTTCCTGTCAGCAGTAGGAATTTGATTCATCATTGTTGGAGCCATAATGTAGTTTTGTTGCTTTATTTTATCTCTGAGGGAAACACAGGGTGAATTTGGACATGCAGTTCCTACATTGAACACAGGGTGACACATTAATATCGAAGGGCATATAAGTAGGTGCCTGCTAATGAGAACAGGGTGTGTGGATGGGAAGCAAACTGTTTTTGACCGTAGTCGTATCAACTGGATTTATCAACGTGGTTGTGTCTTATCCTGTCTGGTGGTATCCTTTGTATCCTGTGCTGCTGTAAGCATCCATCCATCCATTTTCATCCACTTAGTCCAGGGTCGGGTCGCGGTGGCAGTAGGTTCAGCAGGTTCAGCAGGCTGACCCAGGCTTGCCTCTCACCTGCAACATTTTCCAGCTCATTCTGGGGGATCCCGAGGCGTTCCCAGGCCAGCTGGAAGATATAATCCCTCCAGCGTGTCCTGGGTCTTCCCCAGGGTCTCTTACCAGTTGGACGTGCCCGTAAAACCTCTAATGGGAGGCGTCCAGGAGGCATCCAAATTAGTAGTCAAAGGTAGCCGCTAAGGTTGTCAAAAAGCTCCTTGGTGGCAAGACGCCGGGGCTGGATGAGATCCGCCCTGAGCACTGAAATGAACAGTTGATTTGTTTGTGGTAGAACACGCGTCCGAACAAGTTCTCCCGTTCACCCCCTAGTGGCTTTAAGACTTAAATTGGATATGTGTTAGAGCTGCTACAATAAGTCAAAAACTGGCTTCATTGGGATGCGTATGGACCGTCGTTTGTTGGACAGCTGATTGACATCGCTGAATTGGACAGCTACATCGCTGAATTGGACATCCAGATCGACATCGCTGAATAAGACAGCTGGTCGACATCTCTGAATTGGACAGCTGGTCGACATCTCTGAATTGGACAGCTGGTTGACATCTCTGAATTGGACAGCCAGATCGACATCGCTGAATTGGACAGCTGGAGTCTACAGCTATTCGCATCGCGGGAGTCAACAGCTGATCGACATCATGTGATTCAGCAGCCGGTCGACATTGCTGGATTCAATCGCTGAACGATTGGACATCGCCTGATGTGGTGTTTGCGTTGAAATAAAATTGGACTGATCATCATCACCGTAACGCACCTTTATTTTGTGTATAAATCCAATGCTGGTGTCATCTTATAGACCTAATATAAGGTATCTACGGGTGGTTTAATTTTGAATTGTTTAATATATGATGGATTCTGATATAGGCACCAAGGTACCAAATCAAGGTTATATTGTTAAGGAGCCAACCACGAATGAAACACAGTAAAAGCCCAACGTGGCCAATGGTGAAAGGGAAACACAACCTGTCAGGGCACGTTCTATTAAGTTTGCGCTGCAGCCTTAAAGGAGACACACAAGCTGGAGCAGCAAGCTGAGTTGCTGAGAAAGAGAAAGGAAAAACTGGAGGTTGACACAGAAATGGTCGCCTTTGCTGCTAAATTATCAGTATTGAAGGCCTGGTCACCAAGCTTTGTGAAATACACAATCAAATGGAATGGAATCATACTTTGAAAGAGGAGCATGGTTAAGGAACTCTCTACCACTCTCAGCCAACATGCCAAAGCATATCAACCAACATATGTGGATTCGCAACAACAACCACCTATACAACAACAGTATGCATATACACTCACCTAAAGGACTATTAGGAACATCTGTTCAATTTCTCATTAATGCAATTATCTAATCAACCAATCACATGGCAGTTGCTTCAATGCATTTAGGGGTGTGGTCCTGGTCAAGACAATCTCCTGAACTCCAAACTGAATGTCAGAATGGGAAATAAAGGTGATTTAAGCAATTTTGAGCGTGGCATGGTTGTTAGTGCAGGACGGGCCGGTCTGAGTATTTCACAATCTGCTCAGTTACTGGGATTTTCACGCACAACCATTTGTAGGGTTTACAAAGAATGGTGTGAAAAGGGAAAAACATCCAGTATGCGGCAGTCCTGTGGGCGAAAATGCCTTGTTGATGCTAGAGGTCAGAGGAGAATGGGCCGACTGATTCAAGCTGATAGAAGAGCAACTTTGACTGAAATAACCACTCGTTACAACCGAGGTATGCAGCAAAGCATTTGTGAAGCCACAACACTCACAACCTTGAGGCGGATGGGCTACAACAGCAGAAGACCCCACCGGGTACCACTCATCTCCACTACAAATAGGAAAAAGAGGCTACAATTTGCAAGAGCTCACCAAAATTGGACAGTTGAAGACTGGAAAAATGTTGCCTGGTCTGATGAGTCTCGATTTCTGTTGAGACATTCAGATGGTAGAGTCAGAATTTGGCGTAAACAGAATGAGAACATGGATCCATCATGCCTTGTTACCACTGTGCAGGCTGGTGGTGGTGGTGTAATGGTGTGGAAGATGTTTTCTTGGCACACTTTAGGCCCATTAGTGCCAATTGGGCATCGTTTAAATGCCACGGCCTACCTGAGCATTGTTTCTGACCATGTCCATCCCTTTATGGCCACCATGTACCCATCCTCTGATGGCTACTTCCAGCAGGATAATGCACCATGTCACAAAGCTCGAATCATTTCAAATTGGTTTCTTGAACATGACAATGAGTTCACTGTACTAAAATGGCCCCCACAGTCACCAGATCTCAACCCAATAGAGCATCTTTGGGATGTGGTGGAACGGGAGCTTCGTGCCCTGGATGTGCATCCCACAAATCTCCATCAACTGCAAGATGCTATCCTATCAATATGGGCCAACATTTCTAAAGAATGCTTTCAGCACCTTGTTGAATCAATGTCACGTAGAATTAAGGCAGTTCTGAAGGCGAAAGGGGGTCAAACACAGTATTAGTATGGTGTTCCTAATAATCCTTTAGGTGAGTGTAGGTATGCAACACAAAGGAAAGGCAAGACCTCGCACCTAACTCGGTGGCACTCCGTCGACTAATTATCCTAGTGATCCCGGAGGAAATAACAATCCTCATCCGATATTGGTATAACGCCTTCGGTCTTTTATCTCACCCCGTGCTAAATCGTTAGGTTTTTGTGTTATTTTCAAAATAAGTTATAGGTTTTGTCGAGGGTGTTTTACAGCTTGCGCGCTTAGATCCCCTGCGGTGGGCTGTAACTCCTCTCAACCCTTATCAAGCGAGTACGTATATCGTCTATACCTTCTCTCTACCTATTTTGACACCATCTCATCATTATGACAAACACTGCAAAAGTCTTCACCCAAAGATACTTACCTTTAGTTTCTTCAGTAGATTCAGTCGTCACTTCTGTATCTCACGGTGGATGGACAGGGAAAGAAGGTTTAAATTGTTTTAAAGAACCAGAATCCTTGGTTTGGTTTCAGTCCCTTACTAATGGTAAGGCCGAGTTTTATTCAAAGATTATCCTACATACAAAAAATGTAATTCAATCGAACAGTTTAAAAATCACAAGTAACTAAGAGAAAGGGTTACGTTCAGAGCTGGTGAATAAACACCTCTTCTCTCTTCTCTCCTCCTGCACAGAATTGCCAGGCACCCCTCTCCTGATAGTAGAAGTTTCTTCCAGACTCTAAATCAGATTTTTCTCCTTAACTAGTAAAGATGCATATTAAGTCCAGTTTTCTCAGAATCTGGTGCAATCCCTTTTAAGCCTGAGATCTGGTGAAAAACCACCTCTTCTCTCTTCTCTCCTCCTGCACAGAATTGCCAGGCACCCCAAAAAACATACATTCCTACCCCCTCTTTTAAATACCAGAGTACATAAGTCATGCTGTCACCAGAGTTGGACAGAGGAGGTTTTACTACCTTATTTGGTAATACAGCCAATGCATGCTCTTTAACAAAGAGAACAGAGAGAACATTTAACACATCTCATTCAAAAAGAGTATATAACATAGCAACTTATAGCATCCTATGCATTTTATGTGGTCTAATCACAAACTATAATTGAAATAAAAAACAAACATTATATATATATATATATATGTTCAAATGGTTACATAGAAAAAGAAAATGATTATACATTTATAATAGTTAGACTTTTTTACTTTCATATTTTTCCTCGATCACTCAAGAGTACACAAGAGGTCAACAAAACGAGCTAGTGTGTAGCTGTCAGCATATGGCTCCAGACAGAAGCTATGCTACAGCTAAGGATCTGCTCCAGGAATGGGAATGAGGATGTAAAATATCTTCAAGCCTATGCCCTCTTTCTGCGCGAGTGTTGTAATGCAATACAGGACATACATTACATGAAAAATATGAAGGAAAATCAATGTCAAAATCCGAGAGTGCAAATGAGCTTCCCGCGCGCACGGAGATAACGTACTGGCAATGTAACAGACACACACACATTAGCTTCATCATAGCCCACCTAAAGCAGCCTAAAGCATCGCAGTGTTCTTCACATCCGCCAAAGAGAGAAAGCAGTCAACACAGACTCAAGCCACCCAAAGGAACCATTATTGAGTAGCGCACATGTCTCTCTACACGCATGTGGTCATACATGGGCCGGTAACAGTGATGGGATTCTACCCATCGTCACAATACAGGTGAAATACAATAAGGGAGACCAAGTCATACAGACATATGCTTTTCTAGATCCAGGCAGTACAGCAACATTTTGTTCTGAAAACCTGATGACGAGGCTTAATCTGAATGGAAGGAAAACCCAAATCCACTTAAGAACCATGGGTTCAGGAGCAACAGTTTCAGCTACATGTTGACATATTTGGAGATTTCAAGTCTCACTGGGAAAAAGTTCTATGATTTGCCAGAGGTTTATACTCAGAAGAGGATGCCTGCAAGCACTGATAACCTCATCAAAGAAGAGGATTTGGCAAAGTGGCCATGCTTGGATGGTGTCGGTGTTCCTAGAATTCAAGCTGATGTGGAGTTGTTGATAGGTGCCAACGCCTCCAAAATGCTTGAGCCTGGGAGAGTAATCAACAGCCATGGAAACGGACCGTATGGGGTGGGTTATTATTAATGGTTCCCTTCAGGGATGCAGTGATGAGCGGTGTGGGTGTGGCTATCCCGCTGCTCCTGTTAACAGGATTTCCATAAACAACCTGGAGGAGTTGCTCAATAATCAGCACATCCATGATTTTAATGAAAAAACATCAGAAGACAAAATGGAGATGTCAAGAGATGATATGAAATTCATGGAAATCATAAATTATTCAGTCAAGCATGATGGACACTATAGCATGAACCTTCCATTCAAGAAAGAAGAGGTCTCACTATCAAACAATCAAGGTGTTGCCAGGCAGCACATTTTTGGATTGAAGAGAAGGTTTTAAAGAAACAACAAGAAATTCCAAACCTTTGTGGCGAACAGGATATCTACAGCAACTGATGTACCACACAGAATCCTGCCGATGAAGCCTCAAGGGGATTCAATATAGACTATTTGATAACAAAGAGAAGATGGATTGATGTACCTAACTTTCTATGGAAAGCATTGGAGGAGTGGCCGGCTCACAGATTTGATTCCAATATTACTGCTGATGACCCAGAGGTAAAAAGGGAGACATTGTATTTGTTGCAGATGCTACAGCTCCACGTAGTTCCTGGTTCCTCGGAAGAGTTCTAAAGACCTATCCAGACAGGAAAGGACTGGACGATCTGCACAAGTGCAAACTAAGACTAGCACGCTGGCTAACACATGTGACTTCTTACCCATAGGGGTAGCAAACAGTCTTTGGCCGTGGTCGTAACAACTGGATGTATCAACGTGGTTGTGTCTTATCCTGTCTGGTGGTATCCTATGTTGTGCTGCTGTTAGCATGTAATATTAATTCAATGCAAATGTATTGGACATTGCTGATTTAATGCCATGGTGTCGCGGAGCACGGAATAAATGGATCGAAAGAGACACAGCGCTGAAATGGACAGTTGATTTGTTTGTGGCAGAACAACGCGTTCTCCCCCTAGTGGCTTTAAGACTTAAATCGGATATGTGTTAGAGCCTACAATCATATGATTTAGGTTGTTATAAAGTAGAGACATGGAAGCTCTAGTAATTTTTTTAATAATTGAGATGTAATTTCTGCAGAAGGCTTTGGACAGGGGAAGGTTAAACCCTGTTTCCAGGCTCATATTTTCTTCTGAATCTAGGACTGGTGCAGTGAATCTGCATCTGTCCATTCTTCAAGCAGAATATTGCAAACACCACTGATCCGAGCTCAGTCAAACTCAAAGGAACAATATGTCCGTGTTCAGTACACGACTATCCTGATATCCTTACCGATTTTATCCAAAAGGGGAAAAACAATTATTGACACTTTTGTTCTGTCCTGACTCTCAAAACATCTTTCAGGTTGTAAATGTTGAATGTTTAGCCTTTGATCACACAGTTTACTGCGGTTCAAGTTGCATAAACCACTGAGCCACGCTTATCTGCATAGCAAGGATACTCGAAGGCATGCACACATACACACACAGGTCTGTTTTATCTGCACAAAGGGGAGAGTGAGGGTGTGTTTTCTTCAGTCACGAGAGTCTGTCTCCGTCTCTTCCTGCCTGTCTCGTCCTCATGTCTTCAGCTGTCCCATCATTGTTTCAGTCAGTCTGTGAGTTACATGTAGCTGTTTGTGTCTACATTGTTTTGTGTCTGTATGATATATATATATATATATATATATATATATATATATATATATATATATATATATATATATATATATATATATTTATATATTATTTATTTATAAGGCAATCCTTGGTCTGCTCCCAAACTACCTGTGTGTGTTTGCATCAACCAGAGAAGTGTTGGACAATATTCTTTGCGATCTCTGGACTTTTTTATGCTCACTGTCCCAAATGCCAGAACGGAAATGGGAAAAAGGGCTTTTGTGTACTCTGCCCCCTCATCATGGAATATGTTGCAGAATGTTTTAAAGCTCAGGGAACTAATACCATTGACTGCTTTTAAATCTCGAATGAAAGAAATAGAGGCAGGTTCCCAAAAATTTAAATGTTTCTTAAATTAACTCTACGTCACTCTCTCTTAGTTTTTAGTTTCTTTGAACTTGTCTTGTTCTGTGTTTTCTGTCTGTAACTATGTGTTTTTTATGCTGCTGCCTGTCTTGGCCAGGTCTCCCTCGAAAAAGAGATTTTTAATCAATCAATGGGACTTCCTGGTTAAATAAAGGTTTAAAAAAAAATGACATGGAATTACATGGAGATGACATGGAATTATGTCTGTCCACACGTTCCAATTAAAAAGTGTTAAATTGAAGGATGTAGATATATCAATTGACCAAAACCCTCTGCATTGAATTAAAGAATAAGATGGAGCAGACCAGAATGGTCCTCATAATGACTCCAACACGTCCTCAAAACATATAGCCTCTGTGTCAACTCTCTGAGTGACGACATTATGTTTGAGTATCGGTTTGCGGTAACACGATGTGGACAGCAAAATCAATTAATACATTACAAGAGTTAACAAGAAGTTGCTCAAAAGAACGTGATGTAGGGCAGCTGCTGTGTGTGTGTGTGTGTGTGTGTGTGTGTGCCCACCCTCGTTAATGGCCCTCGTTAACAGCCCTCATTATGAGCACACTCCGATCTAATGAGCCATAATAGCACCTCCTGATAATCAACCTGATAGGTGGCCCCTTTGGACTCTCTACCCGTTTCATTGGCCGGTCGGACGGCGGCGTGGAGACACTGAGAGGCTATCTAGGGGCAGGTGGGAGGGGCAGGCTGGCGGTTGGCCAATAGAAGTGATAGGACCCAGAGGAACGCAACTTGAATGGCAACAAGCAATAACACAACACGATGAAAGAGCAGTGACGTACAGTAATTTGTGTGATTGGGTGTTTCAGTTTAGGACTCATTTTGCTGACCCCTAATCCCATTCATGTTAATGCCCTTTGGCAAATGAGCAAACCATGATGTTCAGAGTGCTGTGGTGATCCCAGCAGGCATTTCAACATGTCACAGGAGGAAAAGCACAGGTGTAAAGAATGCTGTCCTTTTAGCTGCTTCAGTTTCAGGCTCCTGGCACTGGTGACGCTGGCCCACAGTCACGAGGCTTACTGGGAAACTTGAATAGAGCGGAGCCATTGTTAATGTTATAAGCAAGACTTGTGTTTTTCCGATGAAGTCAAAATGTCTGCTGTTTGAAGTGGCTTATTGTCTTTTCAAAGAAGAAGTTATAAGGCTTTTTTTCTTTTCTGCTTGCTCAGTAGCATGGTTTACCATCACTAATTGTTATTAGTAACATGTGCTTTCCATGCAATGACCGGTTGAAAGGTCTGCTGTGAAAGAACAATTATATTTACTCATTCATAATGATTTAACCCCATTCGCCCGAGTCCCCTGAGCCTCCCCCCCCCTCCCGATTTTTCGATAATGAGGAAGTGCTTTTTATTTTTACTCAAACGCTTCTAAATCATCAACCACAGGTCCGATTTAATAAATGTAAACGGCTAAAGTACTCTAAACCCTTGTGAGAAGAGAAACGATGGACTACATTTAACAAAAAAGATCGTTATATTTTTATAATTACGTAATAAAGTAAAGCTCCTCAACATGACTGAGCGATTATAACGTTTCACTATTTAGCTAATTTAGTACCCCTAACAACGACGGATTTCGCTCAAAGTACCATGTATGTAACCGTAGAGACTGTGCGAATCTTCCTTCTGTTCTTCATCTGATCACAGTGTGTAAAGTATTGACGTCGCGAGCTGCGAGAAAGCAACGGCTATATTTCATAGATTTTTTTCTCCGTGTTTTGAGGTCCTACGGTTTCATCGTTCCTCAAACGCATCTGAAAGGGCGTCAGATGACACACACGGAAGCAGACGGTCATTTTGAGGGGTGTTTGTTCATGGTGCTACGAAGATTTAGGTAAAAATGGGTCATTTCTTTATTTCTGAACCGAAAAACATGATTTTTGGACTGGAAAGGCTTGAAAACATGTAATTGCTTGTGTTTATTGTGATTATTATTGCAGATTTGGATGATGTAGGTCTTAATCTTTCTAAAGAGGTGCAGTATTACTCTGGGGCATGATGGGAAGGCACCAAAAATACAATTCAAAAAACTTGGGGAGCGACCGAGGACTCATTTTTTGATCAGACTCTTGACTTTTGATCATATTTATGCAGACAATAAATAATATTTTTTATTTTTTTTATTTTTTATTTTTAAAGGCAAGGAGTTGCTGATTCTTTAGAGATCAAGGACAATAGGGGCTGGTATTCATATCAAGGTCATATGAGCTGTAGAACACCTGTAGAAGCCCTCGGGTACCCCTATTGGGTGACCCTAGGGCTGATGAGGTCTGTACATTTCAACACACCACTGACTTTAATCAACATTTTACTTTTAAGTCGACTTTGATGTGACTTTGACTTGACTACATTAATTAGATGATTAAATGTTCTCGGCCTCGTTGACGATCAACACCAACAAATACAGTTTATTTTGCAATCACTGGGTATGAGCTGTTAAGTTAAGACAATGTTTTCTTTGCAGTAGAATGGGTGTCATTGAGGTTGTTGATTTCAGCATCCTAAGGACGTACGTTTTTAGGAAATGTGAACTGTGGCAGCGTTTGGCACACTGGGTGAGCAGTTTGTTGCTTGTGCTTGAGAAGTATGTGACCCCTTTTTGAACGATGGAATGATACAAATATCTTTCCCCATCTCTTCTTCCCCTGAGGGGGCTTTCATCCGGTGGCCTGGTGGAAGAGAGAGGGAACAGGGTGGAGTGAGAGAAGGAGAGAGATGGAGAGAGAGGAGATGTAAAAACCTAGAAAAAAATGGACAGACAAAGGACAGGTATAGGGACTATTGTGAGTCAAGGAAAAGAGAGAGATAGATTGGAATCAGATTCAGTCTTTGCCTCCCATTTCTGTTCATGAATGTCCAACAGTAACTCGGTTGCGGTTAAAGGAGGATGAGAGAGCAATGCTCTCTCTCTCTCTCTCTCTCTCTCTCTCTCTCTCTCTCTCTCTCTCTCTCTCTCCACCCCTCTCTCGTTTCCTCTCATCTCCTCTGCTCTTGTGCTCCTATATAACCTCTGACACAGACCCTCTCCTTATCATACTCATGTTAGGTGGTGAGGAAATAACAGGTGTCTGCTTTTCAGCTTGATATAGAGTCACATATAGGTTTGAGGTTCATCTTTTTTACTTTATCACAAAAGTATTTGGGCATTCTGTCCAGCTGTGCTGACTAGACAACCGTCAGACTGAACAGACAAACGGCAGAGTTTTGATTTCAAGTCACACAGGATTGGCATTCAGCAGCCGGGTGAACATGACGAAGCATTGCGCTGTCATCTTAAAGATGGCTTTGATGCTGCTGCTGCTGCTGCAGGACACAGGTAAGATCTGTTGATTTTATTACGATTTCTTCAAGAAAGACAGTGGCATAATGATAAGTTTTGATACACACTGCATGGCTGAAATATGGAGACTTTGAGCAAAAGTAAGTGTATGTTGGTGATTTAAAATGTAAGCATGAAATAACTCAGGAAACAACCAATATCTGACTGTTTTGTCCCAAATATAAAATTTTAGAAAAAGACAATTGTTAGTTGGATTCCGCCGGTTTAAACAGTCGACATATCTGCTGCTTAAAAGGATGATGATATAGATTAAATTAGATTTTAAGGTTTAATAATAAATACTAAGCAAGATATTGAGAAATTAAAGCTTACATTTTGGGATCCGTTTTTGTTGAGGTCTTCAATTCAGATGATCTTAAAGTCAGGTGCTTCAAAACCACATTTGTCTTTCTTTCACCATGACCTACTTTGTTATTTTTCAACAGACATTTATGTCATAATATCAACTGATCAATTAACACGTCACACACTTTAGTGTTGGCTACATGTGTCATATTAGTTACTTTTATATGTTTAAAAATTACAAATAGTAATGTTTACTGGTAGTGAACTGCTATTTTTGTTGTTAATTTATTTTTGTAATCATAAGACTTTACAATGGGGATGTTAAATCAAACTGTTTTGTTGTCAACTCAATGTTTTCTCTCCTGCCGAGCATCATTAGGAAACACATATATTTAATTTGAACTATTTTTTGGGGGGGAAAAAAGCAGAAACAGGTGCAAAATGAAAACAAAACTCTCCTCCTCCCCCTCTAGAAGCAAAGATGGACATAATTAACAGTAAGCAAGATATTCAGATGGGAGAAGATATCTTACTGTTGTGTAAAGGTGAGTCATTTCAATTTGTATTTGGTGTCTAATGAAGCTTTTTCATGTGAATGACATTTTCCAGTTTTATTCTCTTCTAGATGTTTCAAAGTAAGCGTGTTCAAGCATTTATTTTGGCTCTGTCTCTTCTCCTTTGCTGTTCCTCTCATCTGTCCTAGCTGGGGGAGAGGGAGACATAACGTGGCAGAAGGATGGGCAAGACATCGACGATGAAGACAAGGTGTCAACTATGGATGAGTCTACTTCTAAGTTGCTAATTAAGAAGGCTACGATGCAGGATGCGGGCAGATATACCTGTCTGTGTGAATTCGACAACGGACACAAAGATGACGTTATGAAACAGCTGTATGTTTATGGTGCGTAACAGATGGCACTTGTTGCTCAACCTGTCTACTGTAACTGAGCCTTTATATAGCTAGGAAATAGGAATTGTTCATGTTCAGCATATGAGGACTTGTTTAACGAACCAACCCACATTTTGATGATGATATCCTTCATTTGCTTGCTTTGTTGCATAGAAAGTAAGTATCCTAACCGTCTCTTCTTTTGTCAGAGGGTCCATCATTTGGGAACACCAACACCTACCACGAGTTTCTGGAGGGCAAAGACGGAGCGGTGCCATGCCTGGTGTCCGGCAAGCCGGTTGTAGACGTTCACTGGCTCAGACACAAAGAAGAAATCTCCTCTAGTGGTAGGACCAGCACCCTGCGCTTGAAGCTCTCCTGATGTAGTTTACAAAAAGCATTGCACCTTTTGTAAACTTGACATGACTGATTATTACACTCTCATGCAGCAGCATAACTTTATTTTTCTGTCTTTTTCCCATTTTTTTTCGAATCTTTCCATCACTCTGTCTGTCTCTGCATTTCTGTCCTGCCATCTCTGACTTCAGCAGGAAACCGTGTGCGGCGGCTGCCTGATAATACAGTCCGCATTGAAAATGTGAAGCGAGAGGATGCCGGGACGTACGTGTGTCAGGCTCGGATCAGAGGAAGGCCCATCAAACAGGAACTCTCCATCTCCGTGGTCGTCAATGGTCGGTGTCTTTTACACATGAATATTAAATAGTGGTCAGATCATTTATGACTCGCCCTTCTGGCTCTTTCAAAACCTGATGTGGTAACACAATTGTGACAATGAGGGGTTATAGTCAGGAATGGCTTCATTTTGCTTTGAATCACAATGATGCCAGAATAAATCTGAAGTGTTAACAAAGCATGATTTGGAATAAAAAATAAGATTCCCTCCTGCAGCTCCTCCTACTGCGCGTCTGAGAGAAGAGGTGAAAAAAGTGATGGCCGGACCAGAAACCAACGTTTCCCTGCTCTGTTTGGTGGACGGTCTGCCAAAACCCAACATTACCTGGATGATGTAAGTACTTTGGGAGAGGTGGACACATCTTTTGATTATTTTGTTCAGAAAGACACATTATGCATCAGTTTGTTGATAATGTGTATATGTAAGTATAATGTGGAATGCATTTAAACCAGTTTTCGCCCTAATTCTTCTCCTGTGTGTGTGTGTGTGTGTGTGTGTGTGTGTGTGTGTGTGTGTGTGTGTGTGTGTGTGTGTGCGTGTGTGTGTGCGTGCGTATGTGCGTGTGTGTGCTCTCTGGCCTCTTTCTTTCTCATATCCTCCATTAATAAGCTGTGTCGACACATGTGTCTTCCATATGAATATGAATAACAGATCCCTATAGAATTACTCATGGTGTGTTTTGCTCTGCTTGTCCTCCTCCCAGGCCGGTGGTGTTTGACCCTTCACATCATCAGTATAACACAGACCGCAGCCGATTGACTATAAGGTCTGTTACCAGGGCCGACTATGGAGAGTACATCTGCACCGCCACCAACAAGATATCTGAGAGCAGCGCCACCTTTATGCTTCATGTTTATGGTAAGTTCAATGTTATATGATTTGTTTTCACCTCTCTGACAACTTCATTGGATCACCAAAACAAACAAACAACAAAGACATACAATGACACTTCATTTATAACTCACTATGCATATTGGGGGACATATTTACTGTATCCTGTTGTGCTATGATGACACATGGGATGTTTTATTCCAGAGGCACCAGAGGTGTTTGTGTCGGCCGAGCAGCAGAGTGTATCATTGGGCGAGAGAGTGTCTGTGTCCTGTAACGTCTCTGGCCATCCTCAGCCTGAGCTACACTGGCTCAACAAGCACAATGGACGCACACTGGTAAGAGTTTATGGTACATGTAATGTTTCTGTTAGTTGGTTTCACAACAGATGACCGACAACTTGATGTACATTTCCGAGCTTTTATTCTCTGCTCGCTTCCATGCATGTATACGTTATATGCTGTCTGCTCACTCGCCTATGTCATGCATATCTATGCTCGCCAGGTGGCGTCGTTCTCACCGTGAACACCACAGTACACACACACACACACACACACTCACAAACACTCACACACACACACACACACACACACACACACACACACACACACACACACACACACACACACACACACACACACACACAACATTAGCTGCACGTCTCAATCAAGCTGACAGTTGTAGCAATTGTTTTATCTGCGTGTTGACTTTCAACACTGTTCAGCTACTCCAACAACATTACATTTGAGCATTTACAGACTTAAGATTGGTCCAATATATGATTGGATATTTCCTTTTGTGCCTCCCTCTGTCAGGACGCTAGCTCTGGCCGTGTCCGTGTTGTTGATGGTGCGTTGGTGATTGATGAGGTACTGCCCTCTGATGGTGGAACGTATTCCTGCATGGCTGTCAGCATCTCTGGAAATGCATCAAGAGACGTCACAATACACAGTAAGAGTTCATGTCTGTCTTTGTCTTTAAGACAAAAGTTAAGTGGAGGGAAAGTAGATTTTATATTTACTTATAACCATGACACTTGTTTCTCTGACCTGCCTCCTTATGCACAGCCCAGCCTGGTCCGCCTCACGACCTGTCAGTCTCAACTGGACTAACCACAGTCATCTTCTCCCTCAAATCCCTCCCCATCAGTGGAGGAACACCAATCACAAGCTTCGTCCTGCAGTGGAGGCAAAGTGCAGCAGAACAGTGGAAGGAGATCACAGTCCCAGTTTCAGGTAAAACATCTGTTTTTCAAAGGGGCTTTTATAGTTGTGTATCATGACTCCCAGGAGAAAATCAGTGATTTAATCATTTATACTTTCAACTGCTTATTATGCCACCAACTCACATTCAATCATGCACATTGGCTGATGGTGTGTTTTTCTCCGTCGGCTTTCACAGGTCCCAGAGCCATCACCTCCCTCAAGCCGTACACGCTGTACTCAGTGCGTCTGGCTGCCTTGAATGCAGTGGGAGTGGGATGGTTCTCAGACAAACACACCGTCAACACCCAGGGAATACGTAAGTGGTACAAACACTACATTTCCAACAATTGCTGTCAACACACCACATCCATGTATTATATGTGTGGAGCATAGAGCATTGTATGCATATTTACATGATGTATAATATATGTATTGTGTATGTGCAAGTATTCCTGCATGCTTGTGTAAATATGTCTTGCGAGCAAGGCTTTCCCTCCATGCCATCACTCATTTTTCTTCTTCTTCTTTCATGCAACCGTCAACACTTCCATGATATCGTCATCTGCTGCCTGACGGACATTCGTGCTGCTGATGACACCATGTAATCCACTGTGATCCATCCTCAGGAGGTAACGTACCCACAGTGATTTGCTAAACAATGAAAACATACGCTGACATGCCCAGTCAGCCTGCATATATCGTGGAAGCTCACCAGTTGGTCATCAATTCTTTCTTTTCTCTTTGCCTTCTGTTCGCAGGTGAACCAAACAGCCCAGTGTTGTTGTCCACTGAGATGAAAGTAGAGGGAAACTCCTTCTCTGTCCCTCTTAAAAAGACTGATGATGGTGAAACTCCTCTGCTGCACTTTGACGTACGATACAAACCGGTAAGAGACGCTGTGAGCCGGTCTCTGCTTTTTCAATGAATAGCTCTCCTTTTTTTCGTGCTGTTTTCATCCTTCTGTTCCTCTCTCAGGATGAAGAGGGAACTGAGTGGAAAGAGATGCAGCTGCCGTCCGATGCTGACACCGTCTCCCTTCAAGAGCTGTCCTACGGCTCAGACTATCAACTGGAAGTTTCATCCGTCAACCCTAATGGTTCCTCCATCCCTGCCGTGTTCAACTTCACCATCGCAGATAAGCCTGGTATGTGGCCTTTCACGCCCTAAAGCATACACTTAAACTGGCTTCAACTATGAACTGGGAGCGCTGACACAAATAGAGATTAACTGCTCCTCGAACATTGTGGCGTGACAAAAATATGTTGGTGGCACATTGAAGATGTTTGCCATACTTTCAGTTCGGTCACCTTGACTCTTTCCTCTCCGTCCTCCAGTCAAGAGCAGCATGACCAAAGGCAGCGTGGTTGGCATCGTCATGGTGATCTTCTTGGTGGTATTCCTGGTGGTAGACGCCACCTGCTGCTACAGAAACCGCTGCGGCCTGCTCATGTCTATCGCTGTGAAAGTCTTTGGACAGAAAGTCCCAGGCCTCCGAATGCGTGAAGAAGGAGAAGGAACCAACGGGTAAGTAGGCGTTGGACAAGTCTGTCAGTGTATGTTCAAGTACATTTTCACTATCTTTGTCCGTCCTTAATGTCGTCATCATACTTCAAACCTTTGTTTGACGGCAGAGAAGTTAAGCTGAAGGGTATATCCACTCCGAGAGGCAGTGAGCAACATTCGGAAGCGGGGGTGCAGACACTAACTAAGGACGGGGGGGCGCTCACAGAGATCACCTGCGACAAAGCGCCCCTTACCAAACACGAGTACGTTCATTCATTCCCATATACAACAAACATGTTTAAATACCTGCTGTTAGCTATTTTATTTCACTCTGATAACAAAGCGTTGCTGGAAAGAGCATTAAACCAAATGATATTCTTATCCCTCCCTCATGTAGAGATTTGGGAAAATAAAAAAGTAAAACATGTGCAATGTAACTGAAAAGGTTATTGAAGACTTTTATGTTTAGATCGATGTTAAAATCAAAGATTATATTTAGTTATGAAGAAAATATCCTTATGACCATCTGCTCGATCTGTCTTCAAGACAGTGTTACTCTCGCAACAGTGATTGACTCGAGGAAAATATAAAACTCTATTTCTGCTCATTTAAACTGGCGCATGAAGATCAAATCTATCCCACAAAGAAAATTATTGATCTTCACTATACAGTACATTTGTACATTTATATCTCTTTATACCAGTGTCTTATTGTCTTTCCTGCAGGAAAAACCAGGCGGGCAGAGACCTGCACACCGCCAACGCATGAGGCCAGAAAGAAGAGAAACGAGTGTGAGAAAGCAAGGATGATGTATAGACAACAAGAGAATATATCAAACAACCACTCAGAATTAATGACTGAGACCGTCTGCGATCTCTACATTCAATACAACTGCTATGGGAAAGACGTCTGTGCTGTTGGAGTGGGAGGATGACTAGTTTGAAATCTCACAACTTCCAGTTCACACAAAGACCGACACAGGCATCAGATGTTTTAGATTAACTTTTGGCTCAAACGACATTTTACAGGGTAATCGTGTTGTCTATGTTTTACAGGGTAATCGTGTGGCCTGTGTTTTACAGGGTAATCGTGTGGCCTGTGTTTTACAGGGTAAACTTGTTGGTGTTATAAATTTATTTTTGTATTGCTATATTTACTAAAAGTCACAAAAACATGTTTACCTTCTGCATTTTGAATGTATTTGACACTGTATTCTCATTAACCTTTATATAATTATCATGCACTAATATGTTGTCAAACCATACATGAGAGATATCTTTATGATTATATATCATGAGAGGCTTTGAACTTGAAGCCATATTCGACTTTGTAACCAGCTTAACTGTTGAGCATTTTTTTGTGGACAAACGTTTATAAATGGTGGGCAAATAACTCTGGCCACTTAGGGAACCTAATTAAAAGCAGCTTTTATTACCAGAACCTTCTTTAAAGTACCTGTAATAATATGTGACATGTCAGACATATATGTGTAATGGAAATTTAATTAACCTTATCAATCTCCTTTAGAGAAAACAAATGCGATGTGAAACACTTAAATGTCTTTAAGTATTTATTAAACAGAAACTTGGAATAATTCAATTGAATGGGCAGAGCTCGTCACCACAGATGGCTCGGAGGTCTGACCAGGAAAAATAGTTCCACATGAGTTTTATACATCAACAATTATTATTGAAATGTTTGCCCCTTCCCCCCCCCCCCCCCCCCCCCCCCCCCCTGCTCCTCCTCAGTGTCCTCCTTCCCTCCAGACAAGCCTTGATGCTGTCTGGAGGATGTTGTTTGGCTGCGGCCCTGAGAGCAAGAGTGAGAGCACAGAAAGAAAACAAAACGAAAAGAACAAAAAACAATACCGAAATCAACCTGTTATTGCTTCACCCGAATGGCGCTGATGAGACTGGGTCAAGATGAACTGAACTCTCCTCTCAGAGTTCAGCTACACATTTAAGAATAAAGCACTAAATAAATAAATTTCCACCACAATATGAACCTAACAAAACGTATTAATGCTGTAAGTTATTTAGTTTGTATAGTCACTATATTTACAGTATTCAAATATGTTCAAGTGAAAATGTTTAAGCCAAATATTTTTTGATTTGAGATACTTTGACATAATTATGTTATGTTTGCAAATTGCCTGACCATGTTAATGAAGTATTTTGATATTAATGTGATATTGCTTTGAAAACTAAACACTGTCTTACACATGTTTTTACATCTTTGTGTTTGATAAAAACACTGTAAAATAGCTTCATCTCTTTTGTGCTCACCAAAACCTCCATCACGAACAGGGTGGAATGAGAGCGTCCCTATGGTGCTCACCAAATGCATGTTTTAACCTCTTCATCTCATACAGTAACATTAAGGGCTGTCAAAAATGTTAAAATTTGAATAGAGCGGTTTAGAATATTTGGCAAAGCTGTCCAAAACCTTAGGTTATCAGTATATTTTTGGGGGTTATGTAATTTCCCTGATTGACTCACATTTAAACAGTAAGGCAAACTGCAAAATCATAAAAGGATTGTTTTATATAATTGGATAAATCACACCAGATTGGCAGATTGAACTTGAACTCAGAATTCCTGCCTGCCATGTCGTCTCCTGCATCAGATGTCACACAATTTTTTTTGTGCACATTTGGGCTTTTAGGATCCTGTTGTGAAATGCTTTTACACTTCGACAGCCGTGGGCCACTCATCAGGAGTATGATGAAACTGTTCTGCTCTGATGTTGGTCTTGCACCGACAGTGGAAGGTTGGCTGAGATGTCTGAGTCAAAGCTGAGTCAGACCGTCATTAAAGACTGAGTGATAAAAGATGTGGCAATCAAGACTCTGAAGGTGCTGAGGGGTGCGTGACACTTTCTATCGTTTAATACCTTTATAAAAATATTTGTTCTAATGAGACTGAACTGCACATTGACAAGCATGACTAAGTGCAATTTTGAGGCACTTGTACTTTACTGGACTATTTCTATTTTAAGCTTACCTTTAACATTTTTTTTTTACTATTCATCTGACAGGTGTAGTTTCTATTACTGTGCTTATTCTTTATACAATCAGATCATACAATATGGATTGTTACAATTCTAACAACTCAGCACAATATTAAGTATCTAATATGAGTTCCACCTAGCTACCGACATAATATATTTAATGTGATACTTCAAATAAATTTTGCCACGTATGATATACTAGTATGTTTTACATTCTGGCACTTTACTCAAAGTCTCAATATGTATTTCTCCACTGCTTCATAATGCAGAGTTAAACCTGGATGAAATAGTGACGGTCGATACACAGAGACATGCAAATATGAGACAGACTTAAAACAAATAGGTTTGAATATGTAGTTGAGTCCTGCATAACAGCAGTCTCCATAATATAAAGTAGTCTTATGCAAAGCTACAGCAGACAGTATGGCTGTGAGTTGCAGCTCTATCTGCCTCAGTGCTGTGGTCCTGCCGCGTTGGCCACGCCCATGCCCCGTTGGTCACGCCCATGCCCCGTTGGCCACGCCCCTGACGAAAGCACATGACCAGGCGTGTTTACACCTGCGTTGACAGAGACACGAAGCGCCAACAACGACTGTGCTACTGACAGGGCAGCCTTTCGTTTGAACCGAGACAAGAAGCAGTTTTGTCGCGAGGGGTAATTGTTTAACGGACGCTCGCGGGGACTCGGTGAGTTTTTTAGCACGACTGTTGTTTTCCTTCAGTGTGTCACGCTGTCGGCTCTTCCGTAGCAACAGCTGCTAGCTTAGCCTGCTAACGCGTCTCGCACGGGTAGCTCGCTGCTGCAACATCACCACCCAGATGCCATGTTATAACGTCAACGGAAAGAGTTCACTCAGCTAACACTGCGAGTTGGGTTTTTGGATAAATGTCCTCTTAATAGAGCTTCGTACTCGTGAAGGTTACTGCACCAGTTAGCTAACAGTGAAGCGAAGCTTTAGTCTCAGCTGTAACTCCCCTTTATCTGGTTTGTCTGGCAGGCAGCCTGTGCCCAGCTGTACCCCGGGAGGGAAGCTCCATCCTCGGCCACAGGCTCCAGGAAGCCAGCCCTTCTGTCCACCATGGAACAGACGGATGTGGAACGTGAGCTTTGTTCTCCTTTCTGCTCTTGTCTTTTCCTTTCTTCTCTCCTCTTCTCAGTCAATTTTTTTTTTTTTATGTCTGACTCTGTTCAGCCACAATAATTGATTTGCTCTGTTAGACACAGTTCTGGGCAGAAAGCCATATGTCCTCACATTGGTCTCAAACTTTGTCTAGCCATTTGTGTTTCTTCCATTTCTCTCTTCTTTCTACATTTATCTTTTCCCTCTCAGATTTGTCTCCGTTCTGTCATGTTTTTTTCTCCTCTAGAGGTGACCCTGGCTCTGCTAGATGCGGCCACTGATAAAGACCCAGAGGTCCAGGAGCAGGTCAGAAAGTCTATGTTGACTCTGGGAAAACAGCAGCCAGACAGAGTGTTAACCATGTGTCGGGATTACCTTCTGAAACACCCAAAGGTAAAAAACCCAGAAAACCCCTTTACTACACTGTATGTCAACCCGCTCTGATTGTCAGCCTGAGGCCTACTCTAATAAATCATACCAGGGTGACCTGGAACTAATTATCAGTCACGCTCTTGTAGCCGGAGTCAAGAAGCCAGATAAGCATGCACATGAGCATGCCAACACTACCATTTAACTCCTCAAGCCTCGAGTGCTTGTGTTACTATTGGTGTCATGTGGTGTCCTTGTGTACACATTAAGAGTGGAAGCTGCAGGGGAAGTCCCCCATGTCGAGCATAAAGCAGATTGGTACTAGATGATGGAAATGATTGTGTGGTTTTGTTAAAGATTTGTCTTGACTCCAGTAAGTAACCCCTGCTAACAATAGTTTGCTGCTAATCCGTTAAATCTGGTCCCACTTTAAAGCTGTGTCAGATCCCATAGTATGTGAGTGGTTCTCACACATCTACGAGATGTAAACCTTGTCAGAAATAGTTGTATGTGCACTTATATTACTCAGTCTGAATTTTTTTTCTTTCTAATTTGTAAATGTTTTGTCAATTTTAGTTTCCTGAAAATGTACGATAGTACTATTGCAATACAAAGTGACACATGCCGCCCAATCCTACCTGCATGGTCCGATGGAATAGGATCAGTCCACCTACACAACTGAAAAATAACGTTGCTATTGTAGCTTGACGTTAAATTGAAAACATCCCTCAAATTCGGTTCTTTGCCTGTTCTTTTAATTGCAACACATTTGCTCCTCAGACATTTCCCCATAGAGCTCTGAATCAGCTTGAGTCTTTATGATGCTGCAACATCTTATCACGCTGTCCCTCTCAGCCTCTGACTTGTGATTATCAGATGATCAGATCTTTACACTGAAGAAACGCCTTCAGAAACATCAGCAACATACTGTCGTTTTCTATTGAATGTGCTGGGTCATATTTTATCCAACCCGTATAAAAGCCAATTGAATATATTTTACTTGACTGTGCGTAATTAGTATTTCATTTTGTATGTGCTCTTAACCGTTATTCCTTGTCTCTTTTTCTTCTTTTTTCCTCTTCCCCCCGCTCCTCTAGTTGGTTGTAAGCCACAGAGTTGTGATTCTTCAAACTATTGAGCTGATAGTTGGTTGCAGGATAGAGGAGATCAGTTACCCCAGGATAAAAAGTATCATCTCCCTGGCTTCAGACGAGATGACACGATCAAAAGTAACATTTTACATTTTTTGTTTATTTCGGAAGGCTGATGATAAATGATGTTCCTCACTTTTTTTCTCAACGTCTTCCCGGTTCACTCAGGAGGTCATCCCTGATTGGCAGCAGGCAGCCAGTAATATTTTGGTAGCTGTGGGTAACAAGTACATCAATGACATCATGGAGGAAATACTAACCAAGTTTCAGCCAGGGCTCCTACCTCACTTCTTTGTGGTCCAGACACTGGCCAACCTGTCTGATTCCAATGGTAAGAGAATATTTACACCCACAAAGGCAAAGAAAGCACATATTTGCCTTGTTACGGCCACAAGGAAGAACACATACTGGTATTTAGAGGTTGTTGAGAAATACATAAACCTGTTGAACCTGTCCAAAAACAACTCTGGCACTCACACTTGCTGCAGTTAGGGATGCCCAGAGCCACTGAACTGAAATATTTTTATTAGTGATATTGACTGCCTGATTTATTTCCAATCCGTATGTCCTGCTGCCAAAGTTTCCCTGTTGCACTCACTTAAGTCTCTACTACTAAAGGATGTAGGACATAATGAACTGTGTGGCATCGTTTTATTTATTAATAACCACACTGACTGTGAAGAACAAAATTGCTTTGTTGCAGCCACATTTTGTAGGTGTTATTTTTTATCTCCAAAGTGCTGCTGATTAATCCTAAATTTAAACTTAAGTCTTTGTTTCATGCTGTGGATGAAGAGGGGTTGTCCAAACCTTCCTGCCGCAACAGTTCCAGACTGCAACCATAGCTAATAAGCTGTCAAACATATCTACACTGGGCTTGCTTAACATCTTTTAATGAAAAAATATAGATCTTGAATCAGGACTCAAGATGAGTAAATCATATTAAATGACTCTGATCTGGATCAGTCATTTAATATGTCCACAGAATTAAATTGCTGTTTAATTGCACAGACCAGTTTTAATAGCTGTGAATCATTGACCAGCACAGAGATGCATTGAAATGATAAGTACAGTATGTTGATACATAATGTAACAAAAGATAGTGACTATGGAAATTTCCCTCCATGCTTTTCTTTTAACGCTTCTACATGATCTCTTGCTTAGTAAACTATTACAGTGTATGTCTCTCTGCTTTACAGAGGAAGTGGTCAAACAATAATGTCCCATTAATGCAGTATTCTTCCTTGTTCTCTAGTTTATGGCATGGTACCCTTCCTGAATGCTATTCTGGGCACCATGTTGCCAATGTTGAGCATGGCCAAACAGGACAACATGAAGTGGGTCTTCTCCTCTGGTAAGAACCTCTTCGCCTTTTCAATTAGTCATAATTGTTCATGAATATTAACCCCACAGCAAAACTCTTTAAACATTAGCGTCAGTACTCTCCTAGAAAACCATTAAACTTTTAAAATATGCAATTCTCCCTGTTCTCTTTCTTACCATTTTATCATTACATTAGCCTTCTTTCCAAACACATATGTACGTGTTTATTGCATTTGAAAAGCTGAATGTAAATGGAATAATTTAATAAAACTTCCTGAATTGGGGGAAAAAAATAAGTTTTTGCATTTGTCTAACAAAAGATATTGCGTGAACTGGATTATGGAAACTCCTTTCATGCTGACGTAGCGAACATGACTTGATCTGCTGTTGATGTCTTCTCAGATATCCCCACATCGTGCAAATGCTCGTCTTTGTCTCCAGACAGTATGAAACATGGCCAATACAAGTTGACATGATAGAACGATTAAAACTTGCCCAATTGAAACTAATTCCTGGAGAACTCTCCGTTTTTCTCTCATACGTGGGTTAGTTGGCCAAACCGACTTGTTTGGTTTCCAGTTGACAGATTACAGCCTTTCATAGCCTATAGAGCAAACCTCGTACCAAACTACAGTGTAGCTGAGTGTATTCGCTCAAAACCAGTTGATGGAAAAGCTTCTCAATGTCCTTTTCCCTCTGTTTTGTTTCTCTTTCTTCAGCTCTGTGTCATTTCAGCGATGGTATCTTGGAGTACCTCGCCAACCTGGACAAGGCTCCAGATCCCACTGTGAGAAAGGACACATTTTCCACTGAAATCTTTGCTGCTTTTGACATCCTCTTCAATAATTGGTTACAAAGCAGGGAGTCTAAGGTAAGGTCACTATAGGTTAATGTCGGGGGTTCAGCTAGTTGGTTTGATATACAGTGAACTATGCATCTTACTAAGTCATGTTCAGGCAGAATTGAAAGAAGTACTCGAGCTGAGGTTACAAAGGCTGTCTTTGTAGTATAAGTGGGTTCCTAAGAGTCATTCAATTATATGTTCTCATCTGATCCAGGATTGTGAAGCTGTATCAAGTCCCAGTCTAACAATTTAACCACTGTACCCTCGTGCTGCAATACAGAAGGCAGGGAACCCATTTGAGCTAATTGGTCCACTGGGACAACATTCACAACTGAATAAGATTTCAGTTCAAACAAACACACTGGGGAAACAAAATCACCTCAGAAAGATATTTATACAGTAACGGAACATTTGCGTTAAAATAAATCTGTCTATTCTTCCACCTGAAAATACAATTTAGAATAGAGTACGGTCGTACAGTATAGAAATGTGATGAGATCCAATTAACAATGAATGATTGCAAGTTGTATTATTGGTTTATACACACATATTTTTTTTACATATCTTTTGTATTTTATTTATTTACACTCATCTATTCATTACAAGTGGGGGAAATCTGTCATGTCTGTCACTTGACTTCCTCTCTCTGTGTTCAGTTGAGGCTAACGGTGGCGGAGGCAGTGGGCTCTATGTGCCATCTGATGGCTAGTGATAAGCTGGAGGAACAGATTCCTAAACTCATTCCTACCATCTTGTCCCTGTACAAGAAAAACAACGAGCACTATGTCATCAGCAAGGTGGGTGTGGGCTGCCGGATGAGTGTGGTGGACTCTTTGTTTTGGATTTCATAACATGGATAATTTGTGTTAACAGTAAACATCACTCTCCCTCTAAACGGCCCTAAACGGCCTCCTGGCTCTTAACAGAGACTACTCTTTTGTTTCTGTCAATTATCGGGCCTCAGCAGCGCTTGAGGTGTGAATTAAATTAGCTTTTTCAGAAGTTGATTTAGTTTTTTCTTTCATTCTCCTGCCTCCACTCAGAGTCTGTGCCTAGTGCTTGATGCTTCGGTCAGTATGGGCAGCAGGGTGCTGGAGACACAACTGGACGGTCTACTCTTGGCACTGCATCAACAGGTAAATGCAGACATACTAAATTCAACACTGCAGCTTTAACCTTGAGTGAACCAGGTGACTGGTGCATGACACAGATGTTCACACAAAGGTGTGTCTATCCTGTTCATGGAGACTGTGCTCCTCCTGTGCTCAACAGTTCACTTTTAAAAGATTAATAAACTGGCAAATAAGAGGAAAACATTTTCAATTTTTTTTTTTTTTATCTCCTTGATTTTAGAAGCCCACAATTAATGTGAATTATAAACCTTATGTTGTGCTGAGGGGCAAAAAGCAGGGCACCTTATCATCGGTGTGGAAAACTCCACAACTTTTTGGAATATGTTTTCAAATAAGAACTGCCATAGTCCTGACAGCTGAACTTGGAAAACACTGTTTTTGGCACTGTAAAAAATATGTTTTTAGCATTGTATAATAAATACCATCCTCAAAGAATTCCATTAAGGCATTATTCTAACAGCACTTTTTTTTTGTATTTACCTATATTTATTGACTTGATACATTTAACACCAAAATGAACAATCCCCCAAATTGAACATTTGGCAGTGTATAAAATAATTACTAAATTCAATACAATAGATTGGTCATTTTCACCGTAACTTCCCTCATCCAGAATATCAGAATTTTAATTAATTTCCCAAAACATTTCCCAGACATTCCCAAAACCTTCTATACCATGTCCGTGAGTTTCTCAAGAGTCAAACTTGATGTTAAGTTTGTCAACCTACACTCTACCAACACAGACCCATTGAGTGCTTTCTGGGTTGTTCTCATGTCAGAATGGTGAGAGGGGGGGGGGAGAGCAGTAGTGTGTACCTACAAAAATGCACGCATAAATGACTTGCCTACACTACTACATTATATTAGTTTTAGCTGGATCGGTGTCAAAGGGCTGTCAGAGTTGCTGTCGTTGGATGTTTTCATAACCTTGTGACTCAGCTGACGCTTGGCTCTATGCCTTGACTGTTGCAACATTTTACCACAGTGACTCTGTGGTTATGAGTGTACAAACTGGATTATCTGGTGGGGGCCGAGAGTATTTCACCAGAATGATAGAGAAGCAGTATCTGACAATTATCATTCCCATTTCAATGATCTTACATACAGTCTCACTAAACACTTGTTAACATTAAACTGTGCATGCACATGTGTGTAACTGAAGTTGACAGAAGTTTGGCAGGTCCAAATTACGATAGCTGCTTGAAATCTCATATCTTGTATCCAGTTGGTCATAAACTTAACCCCAATTAAGAGATTGTGGTTGAATGAAACTTGCCATGTCTCGCTTGCTAGAGTATAAAAATAACATATTCAGCCGATCTCTTAGACCAGTGGTTCTCAACCTCAAGTACCTCCTAACCAGCGCAAAGCATTTTGGGTTGAAAAAAAAAATGTATACACAGTATTGTGCTATCAGTGTCTGATTTAATATAGAATATATAAAATTCAGTTTATAACTTATAATTATCGAATATTTCTGAAAATATTATTTTGAAAGGGTTTTTGAATGGATGCTAATTTTAAATATATTTTATAGAAATCTCACATACCCCCTGGGGTACACATACCCCCGTTTGAGTACTGCTGCCTTAGACAAACAAATAATAGTCTCTGCAAACTAACGATATCATTTATACTATTTTCCTCATTATCATAATAATTATTACGACTGCTGCATGAGAAGATTTAGGTGTTGCAGTAAGACATTTCCACTGATTTTGAATAAATGTATTCTATTATTGTAATTATTTTCAAAATGCCAGGACTCTCATCATAATGACTGTTTGAGGGAGCACAAGTTGAAACATGGCTGTCACGGAGTGTAACGTTTCCTTTCTCTCCCCCAGGTGTCTGCCCCTGTTGATTACAGCAACCCTCCCACTGTCAAGAACCACAACGAGGTCCTGCGCTGCTTCAGCTTACTAGGTACAGAAGCTCTTTAGTGGGTGTTTGTGTTTATGTGTGCATCTGTATGTAAAACGTGCTCCGTGTCGCTACTACATTCAATTCTGATGGTTGATTTAAGATAGTCTGTGGTGGGATAGTAGCTGAAAGTTGTCCAGAAGCGTTTCTATGTGTTTTAGTTCTATGGAGTCACAAGAACAGTAATGGGATCATCCATTAGTGTGCGAGACTCTGTGTCCTCCACAACATAATCATATTAACTGTGACAGATGGTCTACTTCTCAGCCTTTCTCTCTTGTCTTTCCTGCGTTTCGACCCTTGTTCTTGTGTTTTTGTGACAATTTATGCATTTAAATATTTTTTTTATTATTTCTTTCTCCACTCCTTTCCCTCTAGCTAACTCCTTCCCAGATCGACTGATCATGTTCGTTCTTCAGAAGTTAGAGAACAGTAATGAGCGAAACAGGATGGGCTCCCTGGCCGTCCTGCGTCACCTCATCAACTCTACCAGTGAGACAATACACTAAACACATGCATCCCCAACTCATCCAAAACACACATCTGTTACTCCACAAGCATCAGTGATTGATTTGGCACAAGTTGATATGTTATTCAATGTGCCCTGAATTATACCGAAGTCATACAAAATTCCTCCTTTTTATTTAATCCGCTAATCTTTTCTGTGCGTGTCTTAATGTGTTCTTTTCAGCGTCCACAATGGAGAGTAAGAAGCTGCTGATTCTGGCCAGCATCAGACAACCAATGGCTGACCACAGCAACAAGGTAACACACTTGTAGACACCCATGTGACCGTTCCGCTTAATCACAAACAATATATATTCTAATATATATTTTATCAGTTAAGTTTGTCCTGAAGAAGTTGTTTTGTTCTGATAATCATGATGTTATGTCTCACACTCTGTGTCCCAGGTCAAGAAGCGTGTGGTCCAGGTGATCAGTGCGATGGCTCATCACGGCTACCTGGAGCTAGAGGGAGGGGAGCTGCTGGTTCGATTCCTCGTTCAACACTGTGCCTTACCTGACACATATCGGGTACAACTCCTGTTGAGTTTAATGTTTAAAAAGTGTATTTGTGCGGAAGTTATTATTTATGTGGCTTGTATGATTGTGATAGTTTTAGTTACTTTATGTATCTTCCTGAAAGAGAATTACTGCTCAAGTAATTTAAACAATTGTCCTTCTCATGTTTAACAAAGATGTGCAAACAACACAAAATATAAGAATGCACATGAGGTCAATTGACAATATGTAAGATATGTGATGCATGATGCAACAGAGGATGTTGTGCACGGGTGTTTCATATCTGCTCAAGCTGAAGCCGAGGCTTGCAAATCAAGTTGTTCAAGCTTGAAACCTTTACATTTATTGATGTGTCTGTATGTCTCCAGCGAGGCCAGAAGCCCACAGATCCAGAGGAGGTGACTAATGAGGCACTGAGGACGATGTGCGACAACACTCTTCACCTCCTGACCACCACTGTTGGACAACTAGCAGATGTACGTAGAGTATCTACTGTCTGCTGGCGACTGATTCATCTGTCTCACCAAAATCATTTTAACTGCCGATGTTGCAGTTGCATATTTACTTGCAGTTGTGTGTGTGTGTGTGTGTGTGTGTGTGGGTGGGTGGGTGGGTGGGTGTCTCATTTGTTTAGAAACTTAACGTGTGTATGTTTTGTGGTTTGCAGGTACTCTGGCCCAAGCTGCTGTACTTTCTGACCCCTTCACAGTTCAGCAATGCCACCACTCCTCTGTGTAAGAGTCTGATAGTGCTGGGCAACAAGAAGAAAAATAACCAGGAGCCCAGTTTCAACATAGACTTTACAAAAGAAGGTAGGAGGAATATTTACTGACCAGGTGCATCTATGTGAAACTTATCTGCTGTGTGTGTCACAAAATATCACACATTTATTATTAACTGTTGAAATTTGCAATTTTCAAAGTGTTTCTATTCCAAGCTAAATGTGTCTTATATCTCCTCCAGTCAATCTGCCCTCACCTCAATTACTAATGGTCCGACTGCTGGTAAGTAAATCCAAGTCTATAACTACAATCTCAAACTTGCATGTCCTTTTGTGTCTTAAAACAAAGGCTCACTGAACATCCAGTCTAAGAACTGGCTGGAGAAACGATTGTCATTGATGAATTTCAGCGTGACCAACATTTTTGTCGGATTTTCCCTTTTCATGCTTCAGCGACAATCTGTTACTTTTATAATTATTATATTTACTTTTAGAGCTACTCTTACTGTTTCTTCAACATCGAGGATGCATGAAAGGAGTTGCCCAGTAATCCCACTAAAGTGGTGCAGTTTACTTGCTAAGTGAAAAGCATTTATAATTCGTAACATCCCTGACTGGTTTGTCTACATTTGTTTATGCCCTGGTTTCCCTTGGTGTGTCCCAGGTGAATGCAGCGTTCCCGTTCGGTAGCAGAGGTCATGGAGCGCCGTCCCTCTCACTCCTTCAAATCCTCAGCATCAACATCCACCCCAAAATAGAGATACTGTGGGAGAAAGAGATGCCTCCTCTGCTTTCCATGCTAGAGGGTATGGAAATATCGTTAATAATAATAATAATAATCATTTTATTTATAAAGCACATTTCACAGACCAAGAGGTCACAAAGTGCTGTACAGTTAAAAAAACACATTAAAAGATAGAGCAGTAAAAAACACAATAAAACAAATAGGGAAAATAAATAAATAAAAACAGATAAAAAGCAGGTCATAGCAGGTATTTAAACAAACTCCAGCGTAAACAAGTAAGTCTTTAGTTGTTTTTTTAAAAGACATCACCGAATCAGCAAACCGTATTTGTGCAGGCAGAGCTTTGGAGGAAGCTATCATTTGCTGTCTGCACTACTTCATTTTCCTTTTCATTCCTTATTTACAGTAGTTTTCCTCCTTTTATAGTATAGAAGTCTGACTGCGTGTTGTTGTTTCCAGAGTCAACGACAGAGAGCCTGGACAAGAAACACTGGGAGGAAAAGATGCTGAAGGTGTGTTTGTCTACTGTTTATGGGAATATTATCTCATACCAACATAATGTGTCCGTGTTTTGCATTTTAATAAAACCAAAATGTGGGGATAATGGACAAAAAGATTAAAACATTTTAGCTCATATTGGATAATTCCCATTTATTGTGCATTAATGGTTTAATTGTCCGTGTTGATGTTGGAAATATTCAGTTGTCATTCTAAACAAGATTAAATTGTCCCCAGCTTTTGTCTAAAACCTTGGCTACTGTTGATGATGACAAGTGGGTGTGTCAGCTGGCAGCTGAGGCAACAAGAGACCTCTCCACGTATAACAACGCCTTAGAAGAAAAAGTAAGTGCTTTCAACAGCTTGTCCACCCACAAATCAAGAGCGAACTGATTGCTTTGTTATAGTTACAACACAAGTCCAGTGACATTAAATGCATGGACATGGTTTTATAGTTTTGTGGTTTGTCCCCCGCAGCAAACCTAATTTAGAACTGCTGGTTGGTCATCAGTCATCTCATAGAGTTGACTGTTTTTAAAAGTGGTCATCATCCGTTGGGGCACATGACCTCCTTAAGCAGAGCCATGCCTCCTCATTACTCTGTAACTGTATTTGTACACAGAGAGGTGAACACAACTCGCTCCCATCACAGGGTGAAGTGTAGATATGTTATGCTTTGTATGTAAAAAAGAAACGTGACAAATCTTCAGAAGTGGTTGTAAATTTGGATAGATTATTTTTTGTTTCTGCTAACTTTTCACGACACCCTAACATGATCTTATGACCCAATGAGGGGAGCCAACTAGTAGGATGAGAACCATTTACAAGGAAAACTGTCCTTAATACAGTTGAGTACATCAATAATATAATAAGCATTTTACACTCTCTCTCTAGAGTTTCCTGTATAGATGTTTAGGAGTGACTCTACAACAGTGTTTCAACAAGGAGTTTGTCAAAAAACAGCTTCAGGAAATCCTCCTCGCAGCGCGACACAATGATGCTGTCGAAAGAGAGGTACCTATAGATGTCATGTGAGCATTTCTCTGGGGTTGTGGTTTTCAAAACAAAACAGAAAACATCTCAATGATTGTTTCACACCTGGACAAGTTAACGCTCTAACTTGTCCTGTCTGTCACCATCACCATCAGGGAGTTGCAATGGGTGTTGGTCTGTGTGCCAACAGCCACCTAGAGGGGACTCTGGCCAAGCTGGAAGAGTTCGGCAAGTCGGACGCCTTCAAGAAGTCACCAAGCATCTTCAACCTTCTCAAGGTTGGCTTCTTTCAACTGCTATCATGTTTCGCAAATGAAGAGGATTTTTGTGTTACTATTGTTTTTTTGTTTTTTTTAAAGCGCGCGTCATCTTTCTTCACCTCGCCTTCCTTTCCTCTCCTCAGGAACGTAATGATGTTGAGATCGAGAAGGTGAAAAGCACACTAATCTTGTGTTATGGTCAAGTGGCTTTCAACGCACCTCCAGAAAAGATACTGACCCGCATTGAACAAGACATCCTTCGCTGCATCAGTAAACACTTCAATACCAAGGTAATGGAAATAATTAGCTTTTTTATTTGTATTTCAGGCAAATAATTTCAGACTAAATCCAGCTGAATCCGTTGTATTGTACCATGTATGTCTTCAGCCCACTCAGTGCTCATCGTTGTTAGGAGGCAAAGCCTTTTTCATGAATTTCAATTCAGATTTCTTTGCTACACGTGCGTTTCCCATTGTTGCAGTGAAATGGAACCTCTGATGTCCGCCAACTTGTGTGTGTGTGTCATGGATTGAGCGTAAATGGTGGAAAAGTTGTGGTAAACATGTTGCGTCAGACCTATTGGGATTTGTCCTTCTTGGCTGAGTCAGCATCATATTAATCTTAAAGGGTCCTGCTTTTGTGGCAGTGCAATGTCCAGCACATGTGGGAAGAGAGGCACAAAGAGGTGGGAGGTTCTTTGCACTGGGGATAGACATCTCAGAACCACGTCTGTGTCTGGTGTGGTGATTTGATCAACAAGCGCAAACAGATTTGATAAATACGATTACACACAGCCGTTTACTGTGCTTACCTTAATTAATGAAAATATAAATAACTCCAGGCTGCCACAAAATAACCACACACACACACACACGCGCTTCTTGGACTGGTCAGTTATAACTCAATGTTGATGTAAGACGTTGGATTACAGCGGCTCATATCGTCAATCACAGCCTCCTTTTTTGATAAAAAGAAACACAAAAGGCTGCTCATGTTTTACACTTTAAATGGTATAATGTGAACATTTAACCGCGTTTCAAAATAACATGTGTGCTTTGAGACACGCCCACAGTACGCCTATTGCTCTGTATTTATCGTTGCGCTTGTGTGAGGAAAAAGAGTGCCTGGAAACTCGCAGGTAAGACTGCTGTATTTGTTTGTGCACTCATGACTATATCACCTCTATTTCATGCAGGTTCTGGGGATTAAAGTAGAGACAAAGGTATAGTCACAGGAATACAGGGGCTGTCTCTGTTTTACCTGCTAGTGAACTTTTCCTCCCTTTCATCTTGCTCTTCTTTCTTACTCTTCTGCACACTTGATACTGTCACTAAAATCTTTACTGAAACTCGTCAAGCCAAGAAAACACCGCTTCATACAATAAAGCAACTAATTGTTTTAAGGTTTTGCTTTGCCATATCTACGTTCTATTTCACAATGGTAGAGCAATAGATTTTAATGACCGTATTTTAAAGGCATTCCTCAATAAAATACCAACAAGTCCAATTGGGGTCATAGTTGAAGCTGCTTAAATGCTGTTGTGCAGAAAATTATCAGTTGGGAGCAATATTGACAAGAAAACACAGACCAACACTAACTGTAACTGTCCTCACTGTACGAAGTGACAATGCTCTACCTCTGTGAAATGTAGCTTTACACCAGATACCCCCAGAAGTCTTTAATTAGATATTCCTTTATTAGTCCCGCAGTTGGCTTGAAAGGTGGCTGTTTACAAGTTTGTCATTTCCACATTGATTGACAACAGTTTCTGTGGTGTGAGTCTGTTACAAAGGAATCCAGACAAATTTCACCAAGAAAAATAATATATTTTACAGTTGCCTTTTAATAGCCTTCAGGGAGTGTTTTGATACTGACATGCATTACTAGCAACATGCCCACTACATTACTTATGCATTTTTAAATGTTAAGCTTCTTTGTAAATAGCCATTTTATGTTTTTTGTATTTATTTTGCTCTGTTAATAAGGCTGGTTTACGACAACACTGCATTATTGATGCACGTTCAGTTGGAAAGTATCATCTCTTTTAAGATCCTTCTTCCTATGATCTTCACACAAAGTTACACCTTTCCTTCTTTCTCTTCGTCGTTGCTTAATGGCGGATTGTTCGTTTAAATGCTCTCTAATGACTCGCGCTGAGTGTAAAAGGGCTTTTGTGATTTGTTGCTAACTCTTAACGGCTCTTCTGTCACTTCTTCGACCAGAGCCTTCAGGTGGTGTGCCGTTCAACCAATCTCTAATCTCTAATCAACAACTCTGATTTCAAACTTCTCTCCATCCATAGGCATGGAGGATCAATCTGCAATATCGCTATTGGATTGATTTGATTGATTGGTGGACTGACTGACTGGATTGATTGCTTGATTTTGATATTGCTGTAGTGATTTTGGATTGTTTGCTTCCACTCAGTTGCTTGTCGAGTCGCATCTGCTGAACGGGGCTGCGGTTGGCCTTGTTTGCATTCCTGACAATTTGGAAAATGCAATTATCTAATTTCCTCCATATTTAGCCTACTTTTCCTCCTGACCTGAATCTTATGATCTGTGTATGCCCTTTTAATTTATTCTGTTTGTTTGTCTTGTGCATTTTGTGTTGTGTGTATTTTGTCGACATGACTGTGTGTCTTCCCCTCATTTCAGGACCTGACTATGAAACTCAGTTTGATCCAGAGTGTTGGGCTCATAGCCAAAGCCATCCGTGAGTGTGTGAAGAAACAAGGCTACATCTTCTCACGTAAACAGGAGCTCATTACTGTTATGCTGGTCAGTAGTAGTCGTCGTCATTTAATTTTGTTAAAATGAATCATAAATATTGAATTGCCAATACAACAACAACGTTTTTCTGGTCTGTCTTCCTGCTGTTTTGTTTACACTGGTCAGGATTTTATCAAGGCAGAGCCAGCTGATTCAATGAGGACTCCAGTACGCCATCTCGTGATGACCACCTGTGCCAACCTAATGTATCCTTCAGCTGACTATGTTAATCCCAAAAAGATGTGGTGTCCCTGCATTCTGGCACCGGAGGTCCTGTCATTTCCACGTGTTTGTTCTTTGACCATTCGTGCTTCAGGCCTCTGGACCCTGTGCTGAGTGAGAATGAGAGCTTTGACTTGCTGAAGGTTTGTGTGAACAGTGTGTTCTCTCTGCCACCTGAGACACACACTCCAGAGAAGATGAAAGAAGAGGAGACACTGGACCCCAGGCAGAGACAGGTGAAGTGAATCAGACAGAGATGTGTTCACACACATACAGTATACTTCACAAATCTGCTGTATATTTGTCTTGTGTCTTCATGCTCACACCTATTAACATTCCTCCTGTAGCATAATGTGCACACTTATCAAATGCGGTCATGTTGCATAACTAACATGTCCTGGTAAATATCTGCAGGCATTGTACAAAGACACGTTGGCTGCACTACAGGAGCTGCTGAAAAGTGTTCTGGCCAAGGATCCCACACCTGATGGCCTGCAGAGTGTCTTCAAGGTGAAGCTTGGTGTTTAACATTAATCAGCTCTTTAGCTAAACATATTGTTAAGTCCCAGTAATGTTTGTATCACCACATTATTCTCTTTTCTAATTGTGCATTCTAAGTGAGGATACAAATGGTGGCAGCCCTTGCTGCACATGTCAGCATATTGCTGAACAATAGCAGATCCTCATTACTAATTTCTTGTAAATTTCCAGCATCTTTAACTCTATAGCTTAAAAGAAATGTATTGCAGTGTTTTGGTTACTTCTGGTGATGCATTAGTAGTCCTGCTAGCTATGACAGAATCCCAAAGCTAAAAATAATAATCTGCTTCAGTGAACTGCCATGCATCGAGAAGTATCTGTTACAATGCAACACTGTGTAGTCTGACACAACGTATGTTATTCTGTGCAGCACATTGAATCATGGTTGAGCTCCGGACAGGACCATGAGAGAGAGAGAGCTGCCACAGTTACTGCTCACATGCTGGCTTACTACCTGGATAACCTGACAGTCAAGGTACACACACAGACATCTTTACTATCCTGGACACACCACAGATCTTAGTTTTGATAATGGGTGAATTGTAACTCATTTAAATGTAAATGACCCAAAGGATTCAGCCATTGAAGGTCACTAAATTCTCACATCAGTGCGACTGTATTTTGTCTTCACTTGATGTTAAAAACTGACATTTTGTGCCTTTCCTTTCTTTTATTTCTGTGCATCTGTGTAGAACATGGTTACTTTCCACAACCTTGGAGCTCTGCTGGGCCGACTGTCTCCACGATGTTCTGACCCTCGGCCTGCTGTACGCACTGCTGCTATGGACTGTATATACTCTCTGCTTTACATACAGCTACGCTATGAAGGTACAGAGACCCAGAGACCTGACCTTTACCTCCATTGTCATTTTCACTTAATAATTGTTAAAATAGTTGTTAATATATTTCTCACTCAACCTACATAGTCCAGCTTTGACCTAAACACGTTTATGTTTAAATAACAGTAACAGTTTTTTGTAAAGCTTGCTGTTTTGACTCTTTGTCTGTAGGTTTCTCCTTAGATTATAAGGATGACGGTGTGGACAGTCTATTGCCCCTAAAAGACCGGCTAGATAACCCTGACAATTCAGTTCTATATAAGACCTGCTCCGACATCACCAAGGTACACTTTTATACCACTCAGCAAGGCTCTCTTTAAAAAAAAATATATTACATGTACTGATTCCTTTTTGTTTCCTTGCCCAGAGAGATTATTGTGCCCTGTAGTATGCCACTCAATGACAAACACTTCTGTTGTTTTGCTTTTATTCTATATAATATAGTCATACAATCAATGTTACCACTCTTTTATGTTAATTTGGTATGAACAGTCGTAACTCTTACAGTAAAACTGTTTTATTGCATTTATTCCTGTGTGTGTCAGGTGATGAGTAAGCGTCTACCTCAGGAGCAGCTGACGACGTTGGTGTTCATGTTGTTTGAAGGGCTGGCCGACAGTCAGGCAAACTGCTGCAGAGCCTCATCTGTCATCCTAAATACTCTGCTGAAAAACCGAGGAGGAGGACTGCAAGAGCTGGTAACACTCACACACCTACACACACACACGCACCTACGCACACACACTCACACACCTCTTTGTTGCATCTGCTGATTAATATTCTGGAATACCAAACCCAGTGCTTGTTTGTATGTTAGGTCCCAGAGATGCTGGAGGTGCTACATGTGCGTCTGCAGAGCATCACTGAAGAACAGGTATGAACACACTCCTGTGTGACGATATTCAGCATAGATATTCATTTTTCAATCGCTTTTTTTGTTATTGGGGCCCGAGCGGAGGACCTATTGTTCTTCTGTTATTTCTTATTCTTCTTCTTCTTCTTATTTGTGGGCTTTGCGTGGGGGAAAAGAGGTGCTTTGGCTAAACCTACTTCAAAATGTCCACACCAATCCTACTCGGGTGCAGTCGCTGTAGCGGTCTTGTAGCGTTCAACAACAATATTGAAAACATTGTGATGCTGTATATTTTTGAATATTTCAAAATCACAGGTCACCCTATTTACAGGAATATTACTGTTTTCACATACTGCTAACTAAATACATATGTGTGTGTCAGTTTGGCTGTGGCGCAACAAGGCTGTAAAGACTATAATCCTGCAGGTTTAATCATAATAATCTTCTTATTATTCTTCTTCCGTACACAAAGTCTGCCGCGTAACTCCTCCCACAGCGTCGCACGCACAATTTCCACAAATACACAAATGGGGTGAGAGCTAAAAAAAAAAAACAGTGACCCGACATACTTTGCTCTGGACTTTGAGTCCAGAAATGGGCATTTTGATAACAAGCACAGTTTCAGGAAAAATGGGTGTGTATTCCACGGAATGGTTCAATAAGCCCCGCCCACATTATCAGGCATTCTGGAACTGCCTTTGATAGTTATGTGAAACGTTCTGTGGGTGAGGCTTATGGAACTGCCTTTGCTCTTAAGTTCATATATAGACTAGACCAGTAAGCCAAGGAAAGCTTACAAACAAACACACTCTTTATCGAGACAACTTTTGCTTTTAAGGCTAAAGATCTCAAACAAGGAAGTTATGGATATTTTAGACATTATTCCAATCGCTTGCCAGCCCAATGAGAGCATCATTGAGGCCCCAGTTAAGGGAGCAAGTTCAATCATTTCCTGTTTGATTAATGGAGTATTAATGGACGCCGTTTTTGATAGTGGCGCTGTCATCTCAGTAGTGACTGCAAAATGGATGAAGTGTCATTTCCCCTCTATTCAATATGGCTTTGACAAAAACAGCACAGCCCCTCAAAATGTGAATGGATTTAATGGAGGGATTCCGGCTCTCGGGTGTGTGAAGTTAACTTTTGAGTTCACTGACCCTGTGGTAACGATATTGGTCCCTACATATGTCTTGAAAAGTGACTGCCCTCCCATCATTGGCACCAATATAATCGGTCTCCTCAAGACGATGAAACAGAAGAATCCAACCGAATTCTGCAGGTCTCAAATAGTGGCCACCGATTCGCTCGCCGCCAATTCGCTGGCTCCGGCACAGTCATCAGAGGCCGTCGAGGAGAGCAGCCCTGTGGAGACTGCAGATCTCGTCGACAGTCACATCGCTCATGGTGTGGACGCCGTTATTGCAGAACCAGTCAAGAGGGCATCTTCCAAGACTCCTGAAGCGCCGGGCTGCGACAAACCCAACATTGTCGGCAGCCAGAGTGAAGAGACGGTTTGTGCCATAATGGACGCCGATTCACCAGTGGTAATTGAGGAGAGCGACCCTGTGGCGACCGCCGGCCCGGCGTGTGAGGTTACCAGTGCCGAACCTATGCAGGACTCGGTGGCACAGGAAGAGAAGAACAAAACCTCCATTGAGATGTTCGCAAAGGATCTAGTTTTGCGGATACTCAAAAAAGCAAAAGTGCGCGGGACCATTGACATTTCAGAGGCCGACATTAAGCGTGTGTTTGAAAGGACGTGGGCCGAAGTTGAGGGTGTGGATTTCGATGCCATAGAAAAGACCTTTAAAAACCTTGACAAGACCATTCACCGGGACCTGTGTAAGACGTGGGGCGGTGCAAAAATGGTGCTGCTCCACATGAAATTGCAGAAACCAGAGCTTGAAAACGGTATCGCCTCCTCTGTCAAAGACCACCTGATGACGCCACCGAGGAGACTCGGCGCGATCGGCAGGTTCTTCTCGGCTGTGGGCAAAGCCATCTCAAGCCCTTCAGACGCGTTAGGTAGGTAAAACAGAGTGGCTGAGTCTTTTTTTCTTTCTTTCTACAACAAAGAGCTCTGGTCCTTCCTCACATCCAGTACCGTCTCCTGCACCATCCTCTGTCCTTCATGGAGGGTCAGAGACGTGTAGCTATCAGGACCACCTCAGTGGTCAACAGCTGGAAAGGTGATGTGAGGGATCCAGTGTTGGTCCTGCTCCTTTTTTTTCACTGTCGTGGTACATATAGGTTTTTTTTACCGGGTGATCCGGTTTTCCTAAATAAAATACAATACATTATGTATTATTATTATTATTATTATTATAATATCTGCTCACCTCTCTAATTGTTTGCTGTAACAGCTGTAAATATTCAACTCTGACTAAAGTTCAGTGGACTAAGTAAAAAAATAAATAAACAATGTTTCGTTCATTTGAAAATCTGAATAAAAAAAAGTATAGTTAAAGTCATAATACTATAATAACTTACAACTAACCTTCTGGGGCTTCCAGTTGCTCCAATATTGTTAGAAAGTCACTCTGACAATAACATTCAATTTAAGCTCTTGATGAGTTTCATAAACCAGTTTCAACGTATAAAATCTTAGGGCGAAAACTGGTTTAAATGCATTCCACATTATACTTACATATACACTATCAACAAACTGTTGCATAATGTGTCTTTCTGAACAAAATACTCAAAAGATGTGTCCACCTCTCCCATAGTCAGCACTTACTTCATCCAGGTGATGTTGGGTTTTGGCAGACCGTTCACCAAACAGAGCAGAGAAACGTTGGTTTCTGGTCCGGCTATTATTATTTTTTTACCTCTTCCCTCAGACGCGCAGTAGTAGGAGCTGCAGGAGGGAATCTTTTTTTTAAATTTTTTTTTTACAAATCATGTTTTGTTAACACTTCAGATTTATTCTGGCATCATTGTGATTCAAAGCTAAATGAAGCCATCCTTAATTATAACACTTATTGGCACAATTGTGTTACCACATTGCCGGTTTATTACCGACCATTGACGAGACGAAGAGTTCCTGTTTGGGCCTTCCTACACAATGAACAATAAATAAATAATCAATCTTAAATCATTTATAAAAATATAATAAAAAACCAGAAACATTTAATAAAAATATATTCCAACATAAATTCACAAATCAACAAAAATTCAGTCATGTTTGGTGGTTGTTTATTGTAAAATGTTAAGTTGCCCTCCATGTGTCGTATAAAAGTTGTGTGTGATGTATATATCAGGGCACAAGCCTTGGGCCCCATTTCTCGTACGTGGTTCAACAAAGTTGATCAAATGTCCTCTTATCCAGCTTAAATTACCGCGATGATTGACATCAGGCTAACTCTGTTTCTCCACGGCTGATCCAGCGAGACCTTTTTATCATGGCAAAGTCTAATGCTGCGTTCACACTAAAAACGTTGCGAATATTCACAACGTTCTTGCAACGCTTTTGGTGTGAACGCAGCTTAACACCATCACCGCTAGACATCGCAAAATATCATCCCATGCACTCTGGGCCATAACAATGGTGTACTAATAACACTGTCATATAATTATGAGTGCTTTCAACACATCCATAAGTTTCTTAAGCGCTAAATAAATGTTACGAACAGCAGGTTAAGGGATTTCGATGTGTTGCTATGGTGATTTATCCAAACTTGCTTCGTGGAACCGAAAAGCCTGACCTGCGTCATCTTATCCAATATTATCCAGCTAACTCAGTAAACCGGTACGAGGAATAGGACCCTGAAGAACTTTTATTTTTACTTTACAGCCTTGTTGCGCCACACTGACTATTATCCTGCGGGCTTAATCATAATCTTGCATTTTGAATAAGGACCGGTCTTATTCTATGGCCAAATGACTCTATTTCTCTTTATTCCCTCAGTAAACATTGTAAACACGAGTTTATGGTCTCAATCTCTAGTTCTAATTCTGTTTTGAATAACCAACACATCCTGTGGGGGGGTATTTTGCAATAATTATCTACTCATTGTGTGATATCTTGTTAACCATCTATGAGCTATACCCTCTTAACTTGTGATTGAGTCGCACTGTAAAAGGTGTTTTGTTTATTCTCCCTGTGTTCAGGTGAGAGTGGCGGTGGGACAGACGGTACTAATCCTGGCTTCTCAGCATCTGCAGGCTGTTATCAATACACTAGTTAACCAACCACTTCCTTTTGACAGGTATATTTACAGAACCTATAATTGTATACATACATACATACATACTACCCCAGCATGGCCACAAAATGTTTCACACAGTAAATTAAGTAACCTTTTTATTTAGATTGTGAGGTGCAAATTGTGTATCTTTCGCAGAACAAAGAATTTAAAGTGTTTGTGTTTTCAATGAAAGATGCTTCAACGTTGCGTTTTTCTGTCTCTCTGGCCAGCTGGACCAGTGAGATGTGGATGGCCCTGGGAGCAGACCCCATTGTAGCCAATCAGATTATTGAGATGGTGATTGAGAAGCTTCTCATCATGGCGCCCTACGTAGACCAGAGGGAGTCGATGATCAGAGGAGGGACGAAAAAGGTGGCCACCAGTCAGCCGCTGGCTGTAAGTCACAGACACTCACAGACATGTCACTAGTTCTCGATAAAGATTATGATACTCATGCATAATTCCTTTTTATGTCAACTTGCACAATTCACACAAATAGAAATAAGAAAGCAATGCCATTTAAGGGAGGGTATTGGGAGTAGGTCACCCACATTTTGACAGCGCTACACAATCACTACACATTCACTGTAATAAAAAAGATCTTGGTTTCACAATTATACCAGGAGTGTAACGTGGCCGGTTTAGACAGCTGTTTAGATGCAACTCTGGTCCTGCCCAGCACTCTTCAGCTGTTTTCTGCAGCTCCAAACCAAACAAACTGTAGAAGAGGATGATTCTTACATGTGTGCCTGTCTGTTTTTGGTTGTTTCCAGATGACATGTGGTCTTAAAGAGCTGTTATTAAATGGCAACAGTCAGGAGCCGGCAGTCAGCATGTTTCCTCAGCTCTTCTCCTGTCTCACTGTCAGACTGGGAGCGAGTGTCGGGGTCTCGGCACCGAAGGATACCAACACTAAACAAACCGCCACCATCCATGTTGCAGGGTAGGCATCTTGTTCCTCCTTAGTCAAATGTAGTTCTAAAGTTAGTTAGTTTCAGGTGTAGCTAACATGTTGGTGTCATCGTTCGTGATTTCAGGGTGGCAACTGATGCTCTGCGAATCTTGTTAGCACGGGCCCAGTTAGATGAGGTGATGAAAAGACTGGATGAAGATAAAGCCTGGGACGCAATGAGAGAACAAAATTCACACACGACTGGAGTTACACTACTGGCAAGGTACGTGGTTCAGTTTTAGATCTCAATCCAAAGTTCACTACAGATATGTGCTGGATCAACACATTTCTGCTGAGCTGCTCATCAATATTGTTGTGATAAAAGTGACTTGTATATTTAAAGGTATTAGAAACTAAATGTGTGACGCTCGATACATTTATCAGGAGTCCAAAAATATTTAAATCCATTTAATATGTTAGGAACATGATATTAAAAAGTAAATGAAACAGAAATCTATTCTTATCTTTCCTATTGACGATTAAAATATCATTCCGCTCTCGTTTCTCTCTCATAAATAAAATATGTGTTCTAAATGATGATTCTCCTCTTTATATAAAGCCTATGTACATTTTAGTATGTTTGTCTTGTGTATAGGGCAATGGCTAAGCATGCTGGTCCCAGGTTGCCCGCCATTGTAGAGTCGCTGTGTCCCTCCTTGAACAACATTTACGAATGCCAGAGAATCACCGTCACTGCTTTCTTCTCTGAGGTGATACACCATGAAGTATTGCATCATGTTTAGTTTGTATGTGTTGGAGGGGCCAAAGTGTTTCATTGAGCTTAGTGCAATGAACAATAGATGTCCCCACCTGTTGCCACCATATCTGAATTACTACTAACTTATTTTTTTAACCCTTATGTGACATATAGTATTGTATGAAAACAGCCCCAAATGCCATCAATTCATCTTTTACTGACTAACCGATGAAGAACATGAATAACCTGTCATCTCTCTTGTGTACTGACTCCAGCTCCTAAACCATCATGTGGTGACGGAGTTGATGCTGATAGATGTGTTGATGAACAACATGATGGAGAGGATATCGGATCCCTGTTGCACTGTCCGCATGCTGGCTGTTCGGGGGCTGGGCAATATAGCGGTGGGATCACCTGAGAAGGTACATGCAACGCTCACACACAAGAGCACATCCTCTGCTGCTAGATCACTGATGGATTACTTTTTCATGGGTCCTCTTTCTCACTCTCTCTTCATTCTCTCACCAGGTGAACAAATATGCCAAAGAGCTGCTGGCAGCCATGAGTTCAGGCATGGAGGAGAAAGACGATCCAGGTCAGTAGACGGTGGACAGTAGAGTTTTCTCATGGTGGTAAATTAAGTTACAGTAATCTGTAGTCTGGCTCTCCTGATTGATTCCTACATTTTACAGTTTAGTGATTTGGCTTTCACTTTCCTCATGACATCAGCATGTTTATCGTACTACATGTTCAGCCTCTTGTATTGGATTGTTTCTTTTTTTCTTCTTTTTAGAAATGCTCTTTTTCATTTCCTGTAGGTAAGCTGATTACCCTTGAAGCCATGTCGGGTCTCTCCAAAGTGCTCCTCTACCTGGACAAGAAGAACGTCCACTTATTAGTGGTCTATATCTTCATGAAGATCAAACCATTCCTGGAAAATGTAAGTTTCCTTTTAAATCTTTCAATTACGTGACGAGTAATCAAAAGTATCCAAATGTTAGTGTATTTATAATAGCAGTTCTGGAGTTATTTTGTATCTTTTTAATTATTCAGAGCTGAGGTTTGATCGTCTCTTGAGCTTAGTGAGAAGGTGAAGTAGTTTCCCCCACACATGTCACATGTAACGCTAACAGTACTTGTCTGTCTCATCCAGGAGAACGATGAGATCCGCTGTGCTTCCATCCATCTTATGGGGAACTTGTCCAAGTTTGGCTCAGGAGAGCCAGTGTTCAAAGACCAGATCCACAATGTCCTGGTCAGCCTGCTGTTGCACCTGGTTGACCCGAACCCAGAGGTGGTCAAGGTAAATAGAAAGTGTGAATGCATGTCAGGGTTATTATCATAACTAAAACTGGAATAAAAGTAAATTGGGGAAAATATTACCTTAAATTTAAAAACTATTGTATTGTTTCATACTAATATGGATCTTTAATTTTTTTTTGCATCTGCCCAGGCGTGTAAATATTCAATGCGAGTGTGTGCTCCTGTCGTGGGATCAGAGCAGATCACAACCATGTTTCAGAACCACCTTCATGATGAGAAGAGTTTGCACTATGGAGAGTTTATCAATGACCTCACCAAGTACCTGGTGAGACACACACAGTCTTTCATAAGCATGGCTTAAAGAATATTCAGAAGATTCTTTGTGAAAATTACTTAAGCTTTCTGTTGCTATTTTCATGAAAGTTGAGAAACAATGTTGTGGAAATCTGAGCAGAAATACTAAACTACATTTACTGGCTTTAATACAAAGTGGATTTAAGGATCAAACGCAAAATCAGAATAGATGAAATTGTTAAATTACCCAAGAAGTGCCTATTCATGTTTGATAAGTGCATGTTTTGTGATTCACAGATTGAGGACTTTCCAGGCATGCTGAACTTCTATCACATATCTGTCATCCAGTTCTTCAAGAGCAGCTGGGCTGAGGTCAGAGCAGGAGCTGCCATGTTTATAGGTATGACTGCAAATCTCCAGGTCATGAACATTTACATCTAAAACCAGTGAACCTGAGTGGGTGCATGGGTCAGAAACGGTGTGTTCCTATTGTATCGGATGTGATCTGATCATTGTGTGTGTGTGTGTGTGTGTGTGTGTGTGTGTGTGTGTGTGTTCGTGTTCCAGGGTTTCTGCTGGGGAATCTTCCAGAGGAGCATTTCTCCCACCTCAACATGGGCACCATCACAAAAGGTGATTCAGGGGACAGCCTTCTTTATTCAAAAGTGTAAACAAATTATGTTGTATTGACTGTGTGTTTGTGTGTGCGTTCATTCCCAGGTTTAGTGATGCTGCTCCAAGATCCAGATCCTGTGGTGAGAGTGAAGGCTGCTGAGGCCATGGGACGTTTCCACTGACGCGCACACAAAGACCTACATCCACATCTTAGTGTTTCCTTTATGCGCTAATACAGCAGAACAAGAATACAGAGAATATTTAGGATTAGGCCCACGGTTTATAAAAACCATTAAGAACCCACCATTTAAATGTACTATAGCAGTATTCAAATATCACAACTGGAACCTTCATAAAAACCAAAAACAGGGACCAAAGCAGGAACAAATATGGAGCCAGAAGCCAAACTATCAGATTTGCCAATGTTACGAAATCATACAAAATTAACACTGTACTTATTCATACGCACACATGCACATATATTTAGCAGTTAGCAGCTTTGTTAAGCTTCTTTTGACTCTTAACTAAGGTACTTGAAAGGAAGTGTTGCTTCTTAGCTATACTTCAGTGACCAAAGACTGTGTTGCTCCATGCAGATCGTGTTTAGCGAGTGACGATACCAGATATGTACTGTGTTCTGTCAACAAAATGTACCATGGCCATTAGAAGGTTCTAATGCAACAGAATTTTTAGAATAAATCTAGTTTCTTCAAATATTATGTGAAATAGTAATGAGCATTTAACGTACATGACAACAAATCCACTGTGTGGGTGGGTGGGTGGGTGTGTGTGTGTTGTCATACCAGCATTTCATGAGAAGGATGTAATTGAAAGAAAACGGGATGTTTACGATCTCATCACCATGTCCAGTGGTCTAGATCATCTAGCTGACTTTGTCAAATCAGCCAGCAATAAACAAACTCTTTTATTTTTGACTTTAATAACCAATCTCAGACACGGCCCTGTGCGGCAGGTTTTCACCTAACATGTCAATGGGCTTGTTCAGAACAGAGTTAAAACAGTTTAGCAATCTACACGACTCTTCTGGACCCAATTAACATGTCGGTTGCTCGCCTCCATTTCTAAGCCACAATGATGCTGTTTATAAATCGCTGCCGGCACGACCACTAAATGGCCACACTGGACACGTTCCTGGTGTCACAATCATTTCTTACTCCCACCTCGGGCGGCTGCTGTTAGGCAGAGCAGACCAGTGAAGCCATGCTGAAAACAATTAGTGCCAAATGTTCATTGATAATACATATTAGAATAGCACCATGACGACGCTGTAGATGATGTCCTCTCTCACTTTGAATGCACTTAATGTTGTTTCCATATCATTATTGCATTACATGTTTGAGGTTGTACAGCTTTAGGCTACAGCTGTAGGTTTGCAGACCTCTTCCAGGTGTGTAAATATGTGTGAATGTGTATGATGCCTGTGCACGCCACTTCAACTTTTGTGTCTCCAAATTAATTCACTCCAATGCCAACGAGGAGGGGATGCTAAATACTCCATTGTTACTTCAGATAAATGAATTCGGTGACAGAAAATGTCCAGTCAGGTGAAAGCAATACATTGTTTGTTTCTAGATCAAATTAATGATTATATGTATGTTTACCTTCAATGTTTCTATTGCACTTTTTAAGCTCTATCATGTAGTTCCTGATTTAAGAACCAAAAGGCAAACAAGGAGCTGAACCTGTTTTTGTTTTTTTCACATCTTTTTGTTTTGTCACACATGGCAAACTTTTTTTATGTTTTTGCGCTTGGATAATTAGCAAAAAAGCGTTAAATAGTTTTAGGTGGAACAAAAAACTAAATGTTTCCCATATGTGACAACTTCTTTGTGGGTAGGAAAAACGATTGAGATTTATCAATCAAATGTAAAAGGCTGCTATCTGTTGTATTAAAAGTTGTACAAAGAGGGAGTCATGACTTCTAACACTATGGCTTGGTTTGGGGTGAATGGTGAAGAGTAATTATTATTGTTCGGAGTTTTAAAAACGGTTATTAACTTTATACTACTGATCCTTTTTTTTCATCTTTTTGTTTTTTTATTATGTTTAAAGATTGTTAATTAATGTCCCAGTATGTATGACACATGGCTACACGTTTGAATGTGTGCATGTCACACCAGTGAATGATTGCAATCAATGTATTTAAAATAAAGAAATAAACAGATCCATTAAAAGTATAATGGGTGATTTCTTTGGTTTGCAAAAATGGTATTGCCCGACGTGAGTGTACTTTTCTCTGTACCCCTACGGGCGCAGTAAAGAGCCAGGTATTGTGATCAGACTATTTCATTTCATGTCACAATAGATTAGACTTGAGGTGTAATAATGAGGCCTATAAATGCAGCATATTTCCATCCCTGCTCTTCATTATATCCCTTGAGTTGTCTGCATGCTCTTTGATCACATTCATCATCAATGTTCCAGGGTGCTAAAAAGTGTGCTTAAAAAAAAAGCATTGGTCATGTTTTGTGATTTATTTTGCGACCAGCTGTGTATCATGTTGATCCTGTTCTGATATTGGAGCTGTTGGTCTGACCCGTCTGAAACTACAACGGAGTTTCACACAGACTAGATCAGCAGAGTAAATATGAGCTCTTGTATCGGAGCTGACAGACAGACGGTCAGTAAACACAACTATTGTGTGTTTCAGACGGGAGGATGACGACATATTAACGACACACGTCGTTCTTCGAGCTGTATATTGTGTTTAGTCTGTTGTATCCTATCTCCGTGCGTAATGTGACAAAATGTGTTTTTCATACATTGGTTCACCTTGCGACTAAATTGTTCTGATGCTGAAATTAAAAAACAAAGACAAAAAAAAAAAGTGTGACTGTCAGAGCTGCAATGTAACTAAGAAGGTCTACATTTACTGAAGTCAAGGTACTTGTACTTTGATTTAATATTTTATTTGAATGCAACTTTATTCTTCTACTCCCATTATACATTTCAGAGACACATTTTGAAATGAGTTACTTACTTTTTAGATTAAAAGTTGTATACCATGCCTGTCCAGTGAAAACCACGTGTCTCCAATTTTGATGAATTTGAATGTTTCGAGAGGCTGATTAGGGTTTTGTTTCGGAGTTGAGAAAACTCTCCTTATGTGGCTTTGCTGTAGATTAAATACCCAAAAGTATATGAATGAGTTAATTTAGCACGACCTTAAACCAGTAGATGCAACATACACATAATGGAGAGGTAATAATAATCCAAAACATCCTAGTAAAGTAAATTATCTGAATACATCTTCCATTTCAGTGTGTGTGTGTGTGTGTGTCTCTTAATCTCAATTCATCTGCCTGTAAACCAGTCTGATGATACATTCAGTGGGTGAAGGGACTAAATTGAAGAGGTAAAGAGAAAGTGTAACGTGTGTTTTCTGCGTGGACGTGTGGGTGAAGGCAGTTGAGTTTTATTCATACATCAATATAGTATTTTATTCATTTCAAGCCAGAGTAATTGATAAATCAAGACCCATAATCAGACACACATAAACACAAACTCCCCATTTTCATCAAAAGATTATATACACATACACTTACATATTGCTTCATATCTGTTTTACAAACAATTTTAGATATATGAGATATATGACCATCTATTTTTGTTTGTATTTGCAAAATAAAAGCATTATTATTATTATTATTATTATTATTATTAAATGTTCTCTCTCAGACAGGGTTCAGTGATGCAGATAATCCCTCACTTGATGTTCCCCTTTTGCTGCTCTGCTCTTCGTTAGAATTTGATTTAAATGTTCAAATCTGGTGTTAGAGTTGGATTTATAATTCCACTGATGTGAGAAACGTGTTCCCTCACCTTTTGCAGTGTATTAAAGCTTACTTTCAAAGATGGCTGACATTAACCTTTGAAACTTATATAACACATTTAAATTGAAGATGTGATTCAGAGCCACTCCTAAAACAGGATTATACCAATTTAAATGTATACCATGTTCAGGAAAAAACTGGCTCATTATTCCTGGGAAAGCCTGATCTTTGTAAACAATGGACTCTAATGATAAAGTCCTGTCTTTCATGTCGTGGAGGATGCCCTGGTGAATTACGCCAAATGCTCGTGTGAAAGGACACCAACTGGCAGACATGGCGGCCGCAGGCAGAGGATACAAGAAAATCCTTGTGATCAGCCCACCAACTGTGCCCTCGAAACATAATAACATCATAATCACAAACCAAGGCAATTTCATTTCTTGCTTAAATCAGAGAGAAATGTAGCTTTATTTAGATTTTTGTTGAATCTGTAAGCTGGGAGAAAGATATAATGTATCACAGAGACTTTAACCTGTAAGAGTGCATACATCTCTAAAAAAAGAAAAGGAACAAAAACACTCTTCTATTCATATCGGCAGTACTTTCTGCCACCGAGGTAATGCACTGACTGACAGCAGACAACACCTTGTGCTGATCTGGTGCTTTTCACGCTGCGCATGTTGAGCCCAGGGTGAGCGTCAGCAGGCAGGGTGGGGGGTGAAGAGTTGGTGCCGTTTAAAGCGACTTCCAATTCAGAGACGATCTTACTGACTGCATCCTGGTGCTGTGATGTCGTGATGTATCTCAGCATTCGTTAGAGGTGGTATGATATGAATAGACTGAGGTGAATTGAAGCTCTGGGCTGCAGTCAGCTGAATGCATTGAGGTGCCAATAAAAGATACAGACTTTAATGGCACTTTTGATCCAATCGCCAAAAGACGCCTAAGTGGCTCATTACGGTCCAATACAAAGGCCTCTGATACATTCCTACTCGTCAGTACAATGAGGTCCTTTAATAACTTGGAGTGACATACATTTGAGTTGTAAGACAGTGAGGGTAGGGCTGGAATTCATATTCAAAGGAGAACATTTTTGCTTTATAGTCAGTTTTTTTCCTCTTGCAAAAAAATATAATAGAAACCATATTTCTCAATGTTGCCCTAGACCTAAGAGCCAATATCTGCTGAGCGCTTAACACACTGTTGGTCTTAAAGCATAGGTTTGGTCAAATTCCCATGAAAATAACAATTCCAGCAATGAATTGAAACCAATGTAACAAATAGTATGTGTGCAGTCAAAGCCCCGATTATCCTCTGTGTCATATAGACCTCCATTGTTTCCCAAAAAGTCAGTGTGACATGCTCTTCCTTTCCTTTAACACCGGCAGTTTATTCGCAGCGCATTGTCTTCTAAAACTACCACTGAGTCTTTGTCAGAATGAAACCATTTATGTGTGAGCTGTTTTTAATGATTTATGTTTTTAATTGGAACAAAAGGATAGAGAAGTCAAAAAATATTGGGAGATGAATATATAATATTCATATTGGTTTTTATTATATATTTTTTTTAGGATTTCCTGACAATAACAACAACATAGAATATTGTCAGCATTATCTGTAACATTTGTGATTGAATACAATTCTGACGTAGTGTGGGGAGCGGTTTGGCAAGTGCTCTTTACTTCAGCATGGCGATTCAGGGTCCCCACCCCTCCATTTATATATTAGGATGCTAAACTCACTCGGGGGTCCAGTCAAGTCAGCCCTTGGTTATAGTAAGTGCAGTGTGAAAAGGGCTCATTCTTTTTATTGGGCTTTTATTGGCGGTGATAGGGGTTGTAACTCAGGTTTCAGCGAAAGCAAGCCAGGCCTTTAGGAGGGGTATTCATACTCCTCTGCGCTGCGTCTTCCAAAGTCCATCCAGCCTTGGTAGTCTCTGTCCTTTATCCTGTGGCCGGGGGCCAGACCACTGGCTCTGCTGGTGAGGGAGGATCTGGTCTCGTAGCCTTGAGGAGACAGAGACACACACCGTCACTCGCCATCAAACTAAGGATGTAGGCACATTTTTATTACCCATAGCGGTACGGTGAAAATATATAACTCTGAATGAGGTCGTTGAAGTAACTCATGCTGACTTGTTTTGTATTTGAAGTGTTTCAGGGAGACCAGTGAGCTCAGCAGGTCTCCCAGTTGCACCGTGTTGACTTGAAAGAGATGCAGAGATACCCAGTGACAGAGAGAGAGAGCAGAGAGGGAGGACAGGAGGCAGGGAGACGGGCGGAGGAGGAAAGATGGAGGGAGGAGAGAGAGAGAGCTAGAGGGAGGCGGTAAAATGCCAGATGGTGGGACTAGGACTCAGCATGAGTGATGGATGTTGGGACGATAGAAATAACAAGACCGGGAGCAAAATAAGACGAGGGGAATGTTCTGTGTGAGGTGAGATGACTAGAGGGAAAGACTCGCTCTAATTACACGTCCCGTTCATCTCGTGCTCCACACCCGACCTCTCACCTTTCCTTGAGATGAGTCTGGCCAGTAATTGTCTCAGGCTGTTTCGAGCATTTGCTTCCTCCTGGAGTTGGTTGTAGTCGGCCAGGCGCCCTGAGGGGGGCGCCGCGGCCGAGCGGGTCTGGCGTGTGTGGAGGGATGAGGGGGGAGGCATGTTGTCCGACACCAGAGCCTCACCCTCAGCTCTCTGGGACTTTAGAGGACGACAAAACAGAGAGAAGACCCATTAAGAACAAGAAGACTCCACCCACATGTTAGTTAAATACTCAATGTAGGATTAGAAGATATACCACTTTCTGTTGTACCTATATGGAGACTGTTATAATGCAAGAGGTGCTGTCTTTAGAATCATTTAGGCTTGACATTATCTTCAAGACAGATTTCAGCTCTAGTTGCGTCGTGTGTGTGTGTGTGTGTGTGTGTGTGTGTGTGTGTGTGTGTGTGTGTGTGTGTGTGTGTGTGTGTGTGTGTGTGTGTGTGTGTGTGTGTGTGCGTGCGTGTGTCTTACCATGGACTGTGAGGGCATACTCAGCGAACTGCTGGACAAAGCAGCCAGGAGAACACACACACAGATACCTACATTCATGACTGGAGAGACAGAGAAAGAGAGAGACAGAGAAAGAGAGAGAGAGAGAAAGAGAAAGAGAGAGAGAGAGAGAGAGAAAATACAGTTAAAAGAAATCCTCTCCGCCTATGTGGTCACTTTCTTATGAGGCCACTCGTTGCTCTTTACTGTCTCTCCACTTCCTGCTGCTCTCTTTTATTGTCTCCCTTCAGCTTGTTGAGAGGGAGAAACCACAGGGTTTTGCAGAGAGTAGCAATACATCTTTCTTTTTTTTTTTTTTACAGTTGTTAAAACACAGTGGTGGAGGGAGAGATTCACCTTTGATGGTTCCACTGGAACCGCAAACATATTGTTTTCTTTCAGAACAAATCAGTATCTAACACCCACAGAGTGTGGCGTGGTTGGGATGAATGAACAATGTCAGCGTTGACAGAATCACAAAGGAAACCAATTATCTCAAAATCTTCATTTGGCTCTCCTTTTTGTGTTTTTTTTTCAGTGTTCACATGACAGCACTGACAGAATGAATTGCATGATTTAAAAAAAAATTGTATGTATTCTGTTGCTCGTATAAAAGGGTCAAAACATAAATCAAAATCTGTCATGTTATTACATTTGTGAGACTTATTAGGTAGTTTTCTAACAGTATTTATTTTGGAGCCCGGCTAAGCAGCATGTTAGTTGTGATGAATGATGCTTTGCGCCAGAACATTCTTCCAGAGCAAATCCTCCAATTCGATCACACAGCACCAGTCCCTCTGAGGCTTTCAATCTCAATAGTTCAAAACCCTTCTTGACAATTCAAAGAATGTCCTTTTGCTGCACACACACACTCTCTCTCTCACACACACACACACACACACACACACACACACACACACACACACACACACACACACACACACACATGGGTAAAACGGTGAGCTCAGGCAGGAGAAATCCCATATTAACATTTTTTTCAGTGAATATTTCAACAGACACAGAATCCAAACTCTGTTCGTCCCTTAGCAGCTTGGATGATATCAGTACTTTATCTCCTCTAGCTATTGCTCACTGGACAGGATGACTATCAGCTCTGTTCATCAACATACAGCCTTGAAATGAAACCTTCTAGAAATTATATAAATGTAATTTTGTCAATGTCACTCGATGCAACAACAGTCCATTTGAATAATTGTGTTTAGATTGACACAGCGGTGGTGTAACCAGTCATTCTCTTGATGCTAATATAATTCCTGTTAGCAGCTGGTCATTGTCTCTAATTCATTATTCAGTGAGCTGGTAATGATGCGCTACTGTAACGCGTGTGAAAGCACAATCCTCTCCCCTTCTCTGAAAAATCTAACATTTTAAAAGGGAATTTCTTTTTCTTTTTTTTTCTTAAAAAACAAACAAAATCACCTCGATATTCACTTATTGCACAGGCATTTAAATAAAAGTGGACTTTGATTTGCATTTTTTCCCCCTACTTTTATTAATGAGCACAATCTTGCCTGCGATATTTGCTGTAATAATAACCTGACATGCACAGAAAATATGATACAAATATTATACACACAGACAAGATTTTGTCTTCAGGTGAAACTTAAAGAGAAGACACAAAATTCCAACGCCATGATTGGATTATTTGCACACTCAGATCGTCGGATGAATTTAAACAGCTGGATTATTCTAACAGTTTGGCCACCTGTCATTGTGCTCTCATTCATTATTACATATTTAAAATGAACTGTCCTGAACAAACACGTGTCAGTGGTGTCCCATTTATCTACATTATATGTTCTAGGTTATATTTCCCCTTTAAACTACAACTCAGTTAACTAAAGAAACTAGGAGAAAAATAATAATACATTTAATGTGAAAAGGTAAAAAAAGGAATAGAAAATAATACAACTAAATATGATAACCACATTTTATAACTTTCTCTGAACTTTTCTGATTAAATGCACAATTTATGTATCTGTCCAAGACAAAAAAGGAGAAATTATTAAAAAGAAAAGAACCTTTCGTCCTCATTCAACAGAAACAACCAAGGACACAGTTCAGAATCAGTTTTTTTTGTTTTGTTTAATTCTTACCTGCAGCTGTTGCCATGGACCAAGAGATGCTGAGTCTGAAGATGCTGATCTTTGCTCCTCCAGTGTTCAGACTGAGAGTGAGTGAGCAAGAGAGGAGATCATGTTTTATACGGACACACAGGAAGGGGGAGGGGTCTGGACACATGGGAGGAGCCTGCTGCTTGCGCAGAAACTGAAGGCGCTGACGCATTTTAGGACTCAAATGTGCACACATGCTGCAAACACTTACACACACACACACACACACACACACACACACACACACACACACACACACACACACACACACACTACTGTGAAAAGAGGGTCATGACAAAGGTGGCAGCTTTAATTGCGCGCCTCCTCCACACTCACCTGTGTGAGAAACAAAAAGAGGAACACATTGACAGTTTTGGTGGTTTGAATCAGTGAAGAAAAACTGAACAGCTCTTTAAAAGTAGAATGCATTACTGTGTTTCAGCATCTAAGTACACACACGCGCACACACGCGCACACACACACACACACACACACACACACACACAGATACTGATAGATGGACAGATATGAGTAGACATGAGACAGGAAGGTGGCGACCCAGAGTAGAAGAAATCCCAGAGAAAGAATATCTTCCGTGAATTGGTATCGGGTTATGCATGGACACAGATGTGGATAGAATATGAAAAGTAAAATGTTTTCACTCTGTCACTGTGTTCGAGTTTGTCTTTCTCATTGAGCAGAAGCAACACGCAGGTCAGTGCCCATTTCAGCGAGGGCGAAATGACACTGGCTTTGCCTAGGTATGACAGGCCATTGCAATTTCATAAAGGAAATTGATTTCTCATGGGGCTTTCTTTTCTTCATACTGCACCACCAATGATCCCTGGTGGACTTTGGACAAATTGAGCCTGACATGGGAGAGAATGTCATTCTGAGATGTTTATTGAGAATGTTTTGTGTCTGATGCCTGTGCAGCAAATGGCATGGGATCATAAAAACATACAGTTTACTATATAACGTACAGATCTACTGAATATAATGGGTATAAATACTGTAGGTGGGGTTTCTTTTTGCATGTCTGATCGAACTTGATAGAAACTGCCTTAAAGCAGAAGAAATGCTGTCATTTACCAGATTTAATGTCTGTTTAAAAAACCTGAGTAAAATGTTAGGCCCTACTTCAAGCTTTAATGCCAAACAAATTTTCAAACTGACAATCAGTGTGTTCCGTCTGATGAAAAGGCCGAACGGCATTCATACATTAAATGGGGTGAGCCGCTCACTGAGGAAATAACATGAAGTGCTCATGCAATTATTATTTGTAAGTCCATTAAAGCAGTAAAAACTCTCCCTTGAAGATGAAACCTTAAGCATTACTTCTGCTGTGTCCTTACTGCAACATTCAAATCATACAACTATTTGAGATTTAAATATATATATATATATATCCATTTAGATATGCAGCCAGTAATGGAGAGCGGAGAAACACAACTGCTTCCTTCACTTGTCAGCTATTATTCCTGGTATGTCTATTTAGAGATACTAATTTGGTTGCAGGGATTGTCCAAATCATTTAAAATTCTGCAGTTGTTCAGCTGCTGGCGAGGTCACAGGAAGGGGCTCTGGAGCATTTCTGAAAAATATTTTCACCCTTTAGCTTTTGTGTAATTCAGGACCTGAAAGTTGCACTTCCCCCGGGGGTCTTTGCTGGCAAGTGTTCAGGGTATGAATCTGAAACCAGCAATAAAAGATATCAGTGTCACAAAAGTAATAACGCATCTCACGACTGTGACGTGGGCAGTTCAAAATTGCACTGACCGACCCAAGAAGGATATTTATTAACCGTGGCATCTGACCTCAAGAGGACACGTGTTGATGTAGGTGTTGATGGGTTACACTGAAGAGAGGTTACCTGTCAATGTGAGAGAGAATGGGGGGAGTGTGTCGGTGGACTATCTGGTGTGTTCTCAGCTCCACTCCAGTATGTTGATGAGGCTAACATTAGCCTGTTTCCTGACGGTGTCATTGGCAGGTGTTTGACCTTTGATGGGGCATTCACTTGCACTCTGTCATTGGCACCTGTCTACCTTCTAGCAGACACACGATTGTTTTCAAACGTCTGCCTTTGCCTCATGAATAATGAAGCTGCACACAGCATTTACTGTTTTTATCTGCCCCGCCATGTTTTAAAATGCAATCCGTTCTGTCGAAGACATTGAGAGTGCTTTTGGTCAAACAGGCCACTGAAGAAATGACGGTCTCCTCCCAAAGGGTGTCATTACAGAAGTACAGCTGCAGGCCTCATCAGACAGCTTCCGTCTGCTGTTTGGGGGAAGTAAAGATGACAAGTATGAATAAATAACAGCTGCGAAGAAGCTGCATTCTCAGTTTTACATATTTGAGTCTGTATCCCACTGTATTCTATTACCTGCCTTCTCAAACCCCCCTCATGTCCACTAGAGGGCTAAATGCCACGTTGCCCTCTCATCCCTCTCCAACCTCCACATGCAATCAACATCATTGTGTCTATACATTGCATAGATATTTGCACACCATCCCATTACATTTACTTGGCAGTTGCTTCTGTCCAGAGCTACTAACATCTAACAATCTAAACATTACTAATTAATGAACAATACAACTGCTGTTGTTTCTCCAACTTTGTATACAATAACTGCTAAAGCCTGTATTCACCACTGCACTCACACATGATACTCTGTGCTGATGGCAAAAACAAACGCACCCTCTGAAATAGGGCGGTCAATGTAGGTCTTGGATGCCTGTGTGTTCTGTTTGTTGCCTACATTGATGTACGAGCTGCTACTTTTGGACAGGCAGTTCATGGGCAGGTTCTTGTCATCAGTCGGATCATGTTGGTACACCATGGCTTTTTTCACCTGCTGGCTTCTGCTGCGATCTGCCGAGTTATGTGCAGCTGTGGAAACAGTTATTGGCGTGAGTTGGGAATGATGTTCATGTTGTTGTGAGTGTGCATTGTGGTACTTTGATTCGAACGTACGCAGCCTATAATACTCATGTTGTAGTGCTCTGCGTTGCCTGGACATGTCATCGGCTGAAATGGTTTCCACCTACCTCCCCTGAGGTTGGTGCTGTCCTTAGGGAGAGGTGAATGATTGCTTTAGTGACGGAAACATGACTTTCATCTTGCTCACAGCGTATTCTCCTGGTATATGACCTCTGTGATTGGTTTCATGGGGAGCTCTGTGTGTCTTTTGTCGCATTCACAGTGTCTCCAAATATGCAATAATTAAAGAGTATACATGACTGGTTTTCTACTGCTACACTCAGCTGCATTCATTGGAACCTCATGCATAACTCATTGGGCTGACTATCTGATCATCACCCTATAAATCACTCAATAAGAGGAGTTCTTTTTTTATCACCCGTGTTTTCCTGCTGCTGCATATCCGGTAAAATGCTGTGTTCATACATCTCATTTTACTAGATTGAATATTCATCTCATGGTCTGGAAGTGCTCAGCCAAGTTCGTCTCGGTACAGTTTGTAATGTGGTTCTGTGGCTCTCTGTTGCAACGAGACAATATTCAATTCTGGACATATTCTGCATTTGCATACTATAATAAAAATAGTACGGTGAATTTCACAGATCACGAAGCCTCCAAATAAAGAGACAGCATTCTACTTTTCACAAGCGAACTACTTGGTTCAGATAACAATAAAATACCATCATAATAACACAAATATAATTTACAATTCAACAATTTCTTTAAAAATGAAAACTAGTTAACAAAATAACCATATGTAACCAGATGTATCTTCATGCCAAGCTGACTTTGTAGCACATTGTTGACATATAACTTGAACATATCCCTCTTGTGGAATGAGTAATCAATTTGTCAAGCCAGCAAGGCCTCACATGCAGGTCAGTGGTTCTTGAGCACATCGCTGTTGTCGTCATTAAGGAAAAACATGCATGTAGACACAGAGCTTCTTTTTTTTTTTTTTTTACAAGGAATGCGTTCTTGATTATTCTCTCTGCCTCTCCCTCCCAGCTGTGACTCACGGCCCTTGAGTTAATTGTAGCGTTGTGTTGTGTGGGACAAAAGCCTCTTCAGGAGATGGACCCTCTTTTCTGCTCTAATCAACTGGCTCGTTCTGTTTTGTCAGACATGAAGGGACGGGCGGGGGCAGAGAGAAAGATGGAGGGGCGAAGGTGGGCAGACAGAAATTATGCTGATGATAAAACTTTAATCAAATCATCTTTAACAAATGTATGACTACTTACTGTCTGAGGCCACCTGGGAACTGGTGGAAAGACCGAGGATTTCACATTATAGACACTGTTCAAAAATAAGATCATCGTTTTGAGCACGAGGCACATCAAGAAATTGAATTAGCTAGTAATGTGATATTGCTGATTATCTTGGTTTTCTAATGTCTTCCATCATCTGGATTGTTTTGAATGCAGATATTCTGATCTAATAGATGGACAAACGCCTCTCGGTTGACCTGTTGTCTGGACATGGCCTCACACGAAAGGTTGTCAGGTTTTATTTATCTTCTAAAGAGGCATATCAAATACTTTGTCACAAGCCTATAGTAAAAAAAAACGATATTTTTCAATAATCAAAAGTCATTTATTTAAATTGTTGACAATGTTTTGCGCCATTAATGAGGACCTTTTAACTGTAAATATTCCTCACCACACTTTTAAACCAAATGATTGTTCGTCTTCCTTCTGTGAGACGTCTCTCTCAGTAGAAGTAAAGTGTTCCAGTGGAAAGCTATGAAAGTAAACTGCTGATGACATCGGTTTCCTCTGACTTGATGTCTTCTCAAACGTTCATGCTTACATTGAAAAGACTTTGAGCTATGTGTCCACAGGTTTGATGTTGCTTGTAGAACTTTCTCAGAGCCAACGTTTCCCGTTATTTATCTAGAGGCCGCTCAGCAAAGTCTTTTTTGCCATAGTTTCACAGTGAAGGGGTATTTTAACAGTGTACTTGTTTTACCATGCTTTGATGGTGGGTCATTCATATTTATAATGTGTCTATGATTAAATGATTTACTAAAGCACAGTGTAAATATAATCTTTTACAAGTAAAAGTCATGCATTAAAAATGCAACTTCAGTAAATGTACTGTATTTTACATGAAGAATCTGAATCTGCAAAGTATAGCCTATAGTTCCTAAAATTGTCGAATAAATGTAGTGAAGGTAAAAGTAAAGTCAAGTGGACTTGTAAAGTTACATAAAATGGAAATACTCAAGTAAAGTAGGTTATCTCAAAATTCTAGTACTTAAGTACTAGATTAGTACATTTAGACGATATGATCATTTTCATAGTTGGAAACAATGAGAGCTAATAATGTTTCTGAACTTTGCTGCTCTCTCGCTGACTTTTTACAATTTGCAATGAAACTTTATTACTAATCACTAAATCTAATTTGTCATACGCAGGATTATCTGGGAAAGAAGTTTAACGAGATGTGTTTACGTTTTTATTTTTTTATTTTGAGAATGTAATGAAATTGCTGTAAGCGATTTGAATTGAAATAAACAGTCTGTTAGCTCAGGCCTGTGTGCAGTGCGAAGTATTATTGATGCATCTTAAGAGTGACTTTCTCAGGGGAAATAACGGCAGACTGCATTCAACTGCTGTTTTTCAATACAGAAGATCCTTTCATCAATCCTAATGCTTCTCTCCGGGCCATAAAAAGTGTGTGTTTTTGTGTGTGTAACCTTCGCAATATTAGTTACTGTATATGTGTGTTTTTATCTGAGCAGTAATAATGGGAAGTGCTATGGCACTTGGTTAAACAGGGGAGAACTAGGAGAAATATCCACTCTGAAATGTTATAAAATGTGTCTAGATGTCTCCGCTAATCTAAACTGTTCTGAATTATTAGCAAACAGGAACTGCAAAATGCTGGCCCGGCTTGGGGTAGACTGACTTGGTCTTGCTGAACAATAAAACAGAAGAAGACTAGGTGGAAACCTAGTACTGTATATAGTCAGTGTGCTAAATTCAGACCAAATTGTTATTGATAGTCAGTGGTGTCTATAATGGGAACCCCTGGATATTAAATGTTCATCTGCTATTTTATGTTGTCCTTAACATGTAGTGGAGTAACATATTATATGACACGGTTAAGCTTTGTTTAGTCAAATAAACAATACAATCTATTAAATGTTACTCTATAATATAGCTTTTTTCAACAATTTCATGCATTACTTATCTCAGATGTCCTATTTCAGTCACTGTGGATACGGTGGACCTGATAATGCAGATACATCTCTGTACAGCCATCTGAAGGCAGCAGGTACCTGTTCCCTCTGTAGTCCCGATGGAGTAATGTTGCACTCTGTCAAGCCACACAATCATGCACCGCAGATCTGCTGGTCCACATGTTTTATTACAGTACAAGTAGATGTGTGGCTGTGATGAACAGCATGAAGTCATAGAAATTGTTCGGATTCAAAACTACACTTAGAAAATGATTTCCCTTCCAGATCCTAGACAACAATAAGTTTCCTCTGAGGGAAACTCTACAGGATTCATAACTGTCAGTTACTGGGAGAGCTGCGTGATTAAAAGAGCTGAAAGTACTGAATGTGATTGGCCATGTGTAGCACCTTAATAGCGCCCACCTATAATGTGTGCTTTCTGATCCCACCACATGGCCAATTGCACTACAGGTGTGCCAAAACATAGTGGAATCTATTTACCTTACATTTAGCAAAGAAACAAAGGTGTTTATTGCATCACAGATATGTCTTGAATAAGATAATCATGAATCAGGTCCTCCTGCACAAATATAGGATGAATAAATTAGAAAACTGCTGTTCATCAGTCTTTTTTTTCTTCTTCTAACATGATGATTCCTGTTGAAAAAAAAACAGGTGCTATTTTTTCATTTCTACCGATGATGGAAATTCAACACAATCAGACTTAAATCCCGATCCGGGATCAAATCCAACATTGTCCCACGTCCCTGTTCCCGATGCGCTCGACAGCGGACGCCCTCTGGGTTCACGGCAATAGAGCCTGCAGTGTCCTCCTGTGTGCACAGAGCAGCGAGTAACCATTGACTTGTGGATGTAAAGAGATGAAATCAAACGCTATGTGCAGAGAAAGTATGGATATCGGGTTCTGAGGACAGACTGGAATACCCGAGACCGTAATGACCCACTTAAAACGTCATAAAGCATGCTAAAGGAATTAGCAGATCTGACTAAAACATCCTCTAAATGCATTACTTATTCTAAAGTCATCACTTGATGAAATGGTTGGAAGGGAGGAGGAGTGCAGCATGTTGTGTTAAGCCACTTTTAGGACGTCAACCTTAAACATTTCTGAGGGTAAAAACAATCAATTCCAGACTACTTTTAGTTAGATTTTGAATTACTTAAGAGGCCCGATGCTATTTACTGTGCATATCCTGAATCGGTACTACAGTGTAAGTGGTGGAGGTTCTCATTTCAGTAGTTGTCTCTAGTAAATATAGAGATAGTTGAGACTAGAGTCTCTCCACCTCTCCTCTCCTTCCTCCTTTTGTTTTGACAGTTAGTTTAGACAGTTATATTGCCCGCCTCAGGCCGTCCATCACTGGCAGGAAAAAGAGGGCTTTTATTGGTTGAATCAAGGAAATGAGTTGGAAAGAGTGTGATAAGAAGCTGCACACACACACACACACACTGAGAGAAGCTAGACAGAGTCCAAAAGAAACAGGCTGGTAACAGGATAGATAAGCTACGTCATAATGTATAACTACGTTCATATTAGGTAAGGCAAGGTTACACTAAAGTGTACCTTTGTGGGAATGGATTTTGTGACAGTTTGAGGGTCAACGCATTCTGGCGTATACTGTCTGTGATTTGGATAAAAATCAAGCAGCATTGACATTTTGGCCAAACAATCTTCTGTGTGTTGAAAAGAGGGACCTGTCTTGGTGACAGGTGTTTTAAGCCTCTCGATGGAATGAAAAGTGATCACTGGTTATCGAAACTGATATTATTATAGTTATTGCTGTTGGTGAGGTGATTTGAGAGGTGCTTTTTAAAACGTTGTTCCCCGTCATTTCCGAAATTTTTTATCTGGCATAGCACCACTTCACTGGTACCCATGGCTACGGGAAATATCACTCAGCTACAGCTTCTCTCTTCTCTTAAACAGTCGTCTATATGTATATGTCATACAGCATTCAAAACCATGTTTGTTAAAAAGGACTGGATCTATTTTATTTCCATTGGGGTGCTTAAATGTTAAATGTTTTTTTTCATTTAAAGGTCAATTTTATCCTACAAAGGTACACAACTATAAAATGAAAAATAAAAATATAACATTCAGTGAGTCCATTATAGCTTCAGGGAAAAGCTGTGTTGTTTATCTAGAGGATTTGAGCTTTCACCAACAGTAGAGCAACAATATGAGAGTTGCCCTTCCTGATCTTCATCATTTACCAGTTACCCTTTCCCACCTGCTGGCAGGTACATTCATTTTAATTATATATTTGGCATTTGTGAGTGAGCATGTACTGTATATTCTCCAGTGACGCCGCAACGACGCGACCGTTTACTGAAGATCCGTGCTTCTCAACCTTTTTGAGTCACGACCCCTTTAGAATAACCCGGTTGGTGGTCGACAACATAGAGACCAACTGAATACCAGACGTCACGGTTTCTCAACGTGCGTACTATAACCACTGCTGTAGGCAGACAAGATGTAATGTAATTCCATCAAGTATGTATGCGCTGTTAAATATTTGTAACGTTTGACACTGTTAGCAAACAGTACAAATCTGACATGATATGATCAAATTATTACGTCAGGTTGCTTGTAACAACACTGCAGGAGAGATTGGTCTCTGTAGGCTGCTCAGTATGTGATCCATCATCACATGGGTAATGAAATAACAGCGAGGACAGATCACTGACTCACGTACACGCTGTTCCTCACAACTTGCTCTCTGAGGGAGTGAAATCAATACGAGTCCTGAGACCCAACAAAAGGTGCAGAGAGCGACGCATAGAAGCCGCTCCATCCTCTGGTTAACCGGCAGGGGCTTTGTTCACTTCACCTCCCACAAGGTGTGTAGGTCTACCCGGACCCGTCATTTGTCTGTGTGTGTGTGTGTGTGTGTGTGTGTGTGTGTGTGTGTGTGTGTGTGTGTGTGTGTGTGTGTGTGTGTGTGTGTGTGTGTGTGTGTGTGTGTGTTAGTTCCTTCAGGCAGCATGGCACCAATATAGAGGTGACACCCCATTCAGAAGATGGACTGAGAAGGGAAATAAAGAAATGACACCTTAGAGACGAGCCAAAGGGGGCGGGGAAGAGAGAGAGAGAGAGAGAGAGAGAGAGAGAGAGAGAGAGAGAGAGAGAGAGAGAGAGAGAGATGCATGTAATATCACAAAGTGCTTGGAGAGGAATAGGTACCAAGTTATTGCTGCACTTTGTTAGAAATGTAAGGTGATGCCCTCGTTGTTGTGCTTCCAAAGACGGTCGGAAGCTGAGACCTAATTCCGTAGGAGAACAAGACAAGAATAATGTCTGTCTCATTATGTTGAAACATGTTGAAAGAAACACTAAAAATGAATGAAAGTCTGAAAGCTATTACAGGAGGGTGCTGGGGATTTGGAGGAATTTGAATTTGCAGCGATCAGGTGGTGAAATAGCTGCGACTTTAAGGCATTGCTCAATGTTGGTGTGTGCAGTTGGACCAACAACTTGATTGAGATTGAGGGGTTGCGGTCGTAGATGAGCAGTTCCATGCAGCATGTTGCACCAGAGGGATTGTGGTGAGAATCAGAGGTGATATACACCGTGTGGCTACACCAGTGTTTTTCAACCTTTTTTGAGCCGCGGCACATTTTCTACAATAAAAAAATCCCGCGGCACACCAACAACCCAAAAAGTTACAAAATGTCACATTGTAGCATAACACAGCATATATGGTAGATCATTATTGCGCTACCTACTGGCATGGAAGAGTATTCAGTGTTTCAAGTAAACCAGATTGCTCCATCAGACAAAAAAAATGTGTTATCACTTTGTTAGAAAAATGAAAATAAAGTTATGCAAAAAAGAATTAATATTTAGTTACTACTAAATATCTTATTGTGGAAAACAATAAGCTATTACAAAACAAAACGGAATGAGTGCAGATGTGTGAGCATCAGGTTGTATCAGTATTAGTGGCTGCTTTCCTCTACACATCTTTATAAAACGGGGTTGTAGATTTGATACGGCTCTCAGTTCATGCTCCATGATGAGAGACACAACAGCAGAAAGCCGACCTCACAGAGATCTCATAAAGATCGGCTTTTGGCGAAATGCCAAGAATCGGCGCATGCGCAGCGTAACCTGTTAACGGCGGACTGTGAACATTTAAAACCAGCATTTCCTCTTGTGCCACACCTGTAATAAATACCTGTAATAAAGGTATTACACCTGTAATAAATACCGCCTCAGTTTGATAAATACTGACTTAAAGGAAACATGGTGTTCATTTATTTTAATGACGACCACAAAGTGAGCAGGCTTTATCACTGCAGGGTGTTTTTCAGGCTTTTGGAAGAATATTTCCAGAGCCTCTGAGTCAGAAACGTCATTGAGTCTCACCTGTGTAGCGCATCAGGCGGAACTCCGCATGCGCGACACAGAGCAGAGTTGTAGACGCGACCAGTGGCGGTGCGTCAATAGAGGGCGCTAGGGCGCCGCCCCTCCTAAAATTTTGCGATGAAAAAAAAAAAAGAAGAAAAAAAAAATATAATATATACTGTCAAAAAACATTATATATCAAATAATTTAAATAAGAAATATACCGTGTTGAGAAATATACCATGTGTGTGGGAGACCGTAAGCCCCTGTCAACAACCACTTAAGTTAAATATAATATATCGCCATTCATCATTACTGAGAAAAGCCCCTCCCCTCTCGGGGCGCCGGCCAAATGTGTGTCTATGGAAAGCTAACAAACATTTCACCCTCGTGACGGCAAGGACAGCTTCTCATTGGCGGATGAAACGTGAATCTTCGGGCGCACGAATCTGCGCCCTAGCCAATGACATCGTTTCTTATTGCAACGTGGTTGGACTATTCGTCCAATCAGAGACCTTTATCATTCCCTCACATCCATATAGCTCCCACGTAGCTACGCGAGCAACACAGCTAGCAGAGACTTTGATTATGTTAGTATGGCGACTGAAAACTCTGTGGTATCTCTACGCGAAACACCTTTCAATCCACGATCAGATGTTGACAAGAAGAGGCTGAAAGAGTTGGGACCCGAACGTCCGGATTTAAATATTCAGCAGCAAAGCAGTATGCACCAAGCTACATGCTAACCGGAGCTGCTAGCTGGAGGCTCAGTGTGCAGTGGCTCTGAGCAGCCGAGGAAGCGCCGGCTGTGAAGGAAGATGAGCTTGAAGGATTGCTGCAGAAGTGAGTGTCAAAATCAGCAGATGCCTGTGTTAGAGTTTAATGTTTTATCTTTCCCACAGCAGAACACATGTTGGACATTGTTAGATTTGGGTGGATATCATATCAGGCTATAAGTTTATCTAAAATACCAATTCAACCCCCAACAAGTTAGTGTGTGTGTGTGTGTGTGTGTGTGTGTGTGTGTGTGTGTGTGTGTGTGTGTGTGTGTGTGTGTGTCATAGCTACAGCCATCAAGGTGGCTCCTGGCCTTTTGTTTATGTTGCTGAGCCATCAAGACACACAAAACATAGTTTTTTGTCTGTAGTATGAAGCCTGTTTGTAGTAGATATTTCCCCACAACTTATCTTACTGTCTCTGTCTCTCTCTATATATTTATCTGTAGGTTTGTGACACCATACTTGGACACACCAGGGAACGCTTTGCCTTCAAAGACCACCTCACCAGTGCCACCTTACTGCAGGGCCCCCAGTTTGAATGCTACGTCAATGTATTCCCTGAAGTTGCTCTGGCCACCACATTGAATGTTTCTTAAACCATTCTGCTCTGAACCTCTCATGCCCAAAGTTACAGTTTGTTGATAGTTGTTATTGGACAGTGTTGAGCACTGTGTTTTCTTGAAATAAAGCTTTGTTTTTTAGAATATTCTACTCCAAACCTCTTTTCTTCTCATTGTGGAGTGCTATTTAAACCGCGCCGCCCAAATGCGCCCCCCCCAAAAAAAATGTCACCAGCCGCCACTGGACGCGACCCATAAATGACATGCTGTGTAGATAAGATCAATAACATACAGCCGTTTAGTTTGTTTAATAGCAGAACAAGGTGCAGACCTGTTCTATATTACTCTGCCAGCCACAGACGCTCAACAACGGAAAATCATTTGCGGCAACTAAATAATATTTTTTGGACCAATTAAGTGAAATTGGACATTTTCCCACGGCACACCTGACGATCTCTCACGGCACACTGGTGTGCCGCGGCACAGTGGTTGACAATCACTGGGCTACACGATGAAGCTGAACCGGAATTAGCATTCATTTCCACAAAGCAATCAGTATGTCGCTGTTTCCTTTTACTTATTTGGTCAAAATACAGAAAATGTATGGGTTTTCTTCCCTTTTTTCCCAGTGAAAGGGTTTTCTCTATTTTTGGGGGGAGTTTTTCCTGATCCGATGTGAGGTCCCGGGACAGGGATGTCATGTGTACCCCCCGAGTCAAACTTGTATTCGTGATTTGGGGCTACACAAAATAAACTGAATTGAATTGAATATTTTCTGAACCCTCCAATCTCAGTCGCTGAGACGGGCAACGTAAAGCCCTGAAGCTTAGTCGCTGTTTTTCAAAGTTACGTCCAAAAATGAATATACACACAGTAAAAAAGTTGTTAGCATCAACTTACTCTTCCCACAAGAGGAAATAAGAAAACCAAAACCAGATTCAAATGGGATTAAATGACTATCATAGATTTATTGTTCCCTCTTCTACGTCATTCTTAAGTCTCCAGACAGCGACTGAAAAGCACTTACCCATTCATATTTGAGGTGACTCACAACATTCTTGATACTTTCACAGTAGCTTTGTGCCTTAAACACACACACACACACACACACACACACACACACACACACACACACACACACACCGATCATCCATGACTTTGTGAAGTGGTGTGAGGAGTCATCACTGCAACTAAACATCTAAAACCAAAGACATGATCATTGATTTTAGAAGACATGCACACAGCAAACTGTGAAGCTGAGTGCAAGAAGGGGCACCAGCGTTTGTTTTGTTAGTAAACTGTCCTATTTCCACATCGACAAAACCATGATGACCTTATGTTATCGTGCTTTTATTGAATTAATTGTATCTTTTTCTTCGGTGTCATGGTTTGGAAACCTATCTTTAAAGAACAGAAACTCTCTGCATCAGATTGTTTATAAATGGTCTGGCTGGGTGAGTCACAGCTCAGCCCAGAGTCCCTGTACACCAGACAGTTACAACGGATAACTGGCTCCATTTTAAAGGACGACTCCCACCTTTTGCACAGGGAGTTTCAGCTTCTCCCTTCTAGACGGAGGTATTTAGTACAACGGTGTAGAACAAAGCGTTATGAAAACAGCTTTGTTCCAGCAGCCATCACTCAGGTGAACAAATTATAAGTATAACAGCACACTGATCTGTAGCTTTGTGTACGATTATCATCATGTTTGTCTTGTTGTCTGTGTTGTTGTAATGTGTGTCCAGATGGATGCCTCGCTTCCTACTGCAAACCAAGTCAACCTATAGGTACAAATAAAGTAAAGTAACCTAACACACGCACACACACACACACACACACACACACACACACACACACACACACACACACACACACACACACACACAGGACAGATACAGGAGAATATTCCTGCTAACTGCAATACTACTTTATAATAAATCACCTCTGGCCAGATCCTCCTTCAATTGAATCAATATCAATAACCCTAGTGCCGCTTTAGATTTGATACCTATTCTATTTCCCTGTATATACTTCTATTTCACTGTATATACTGTACTTCTATTTCACTTAATATTTTGATGTTTACTGTAACTTTGCTTGCTGCTGCTACAAACAAATGTCTCCCTGGGGATGAATAAAGTATATATCTATCTTTCTATCTAGGAGTATTTGTGTTGCCTGTAGGATGAGAGATGCCCAACATCCTCCACAGATGTTCAGTCTACATTCACTGAGTCGGCAGTCTAATGATCTCCGCTTCGCACACGCGCACACACACACACACACACACACACACACACACACACACACACACACACATCGAGCCCAGATGCACAGATTATACAACACACTCTGCTGTATATTTACTGTCCTCTCTCATCTGTTTTACGTAACATTGACACAGTGTAGATGGATAGTATTAACTGTTCTCAAGTGCCCTTAGTTTTACTTTTAGAATAGTGTACACACACACACACACACACACACACACACACGCTCAATAACCTTTGTAGGATATGCTCCTGCACAAGTACTGTAGACACGGTGTACTTCGTCATACGTTCATTTTACACACACAAATCAAACAGTGTTATCATTAGTGTGGGTTTGGGGATCGGTCATCATAATGCAGACGGCCGTTGCATGTGAATCACTCGAGCAACAACCTATTGTCACTCTGTTCTCCGTGTAATTTGATAGAGAGCAGCTGGATGAGCAGCACGAATATTCCTCTCTGATCTCCTCTCGTCACAAATGTGTTTTTTTAATGGGGGGGTCATAGTTCAGCAATTCAGCATTTCCCCTCTAATTCTGCTCTTAGCCCCAGTGTTTTTTATTTTAATCACAGCATTATGTTTCGTCAACGGCTTCGATAAAAGTGGGTTTAAAGTTTATTCATCTGGTAGCTGTGACTTCATTGACCTTACCTAATTTACTGTCCAAGTAAGGAAGCAAGTGTAGACAATTACAACATCATTACTCATTACAGCATGCACATTTATAGAAATATTTTTGAGGGAAATACACTTATTCTTCTTGCTTAGAATTAGATGGGAAGATCAAAACCACTCTCTGATGATAAACATGAAGTTACAACTGGGAGACTTGAAGCAGGAGGCTAGCTCTGCTTCGTCCAAAGGCTCCTCTGAAGCTGGCCAGTTCACATGTGTATATTTCTTAGCGCAGTAACTTCCTGTCGCGCTAAGCTAACCAGCTCCTGGCTGTAATCATATTTACCGTACAGGCATTAAAGTGGTATTGAGCTTCTCATCTGCAGTATCTATTGGCAAAAAAGCAAAATGTTAACTATTCCTTTAAAGAATATTAAGATGACAAGTTATCTGCAAGTTTTTTTTTCATCAAAGTTTCATTTCGAATGACGCTTTTAGGGTTTCTAATGTTTCTAATAGTCAACATTTGATATATATATATATATATATATATATATATATATATATATATATATATATATATATAAAGACAGAAGAAAACAGAATTGCCATTGTTTTAAATACAAAATCAAATTAACTATTAAGACCTAACGTCCTGTTGCTAGATCTGTAATCTTTTGATGAATTTTGTTAAAGTTTTCATCAATCAAAGGCTGAATTTGTCTCCTAATGACTTTACACACCATTAAAACACACAGAAATGTTGACCATGTCCAGACTCAAATTGACAGCATCTGGCTTTTGGTCACTGGAAAAAAACTGATTTACATATTTCTGTCACGACTGAGTGAATCTGGATTTCAGATGTGCGTGGGCGTAAAATATTCAGCTGCTATGTTTCCTAAACTTCCAAAACAAACCTGCTTATAGACACAATTGGTCATGTATTTTTCAAGTTCTTTTATTTTCTGCACATATTTGTAAAGGAGGGCCAAAGAGAGGCAGGATTGCTGGTCCTAATCCAGAGGACTTGAAGCACACAGCCTCAGGCTCTGATTGGTGAGATGGATGATTTGAGAGGCTTGACGAAGAACGGCACAGTTAGAAGGAGAGACGTTTAAGTGGATGTGAGTCACTTGTCTTTCAGTCAGAACAAAGAAACACTCATCTGACATACACAGTGACAGTGATAGTCATTTAAAAGATGCATACACAGTTCGACTTAATCACTGTGCTGCCACGTTAGGAGTGTTGTGTGTTGACCTTGTCTGTGTTTCAGTTTGACTAACAATCTCTCTGAGCATTAATGCGCTGTGTCTGAGGCTTACTCTTGAGGAACAGAAATCCCAAAAATTATGTTTGCAATATTTTTGGGTCAGACTGCGGTTTCAGTCGTATAATCCGTGGCCAATTAGCTGATAACTGGTTTAGAGGAGAGAGGCTGAGAGACAAACAGAGACAGTGGGGGACTCAGTACAGTCAAGGTTATTGAAAGTCAAAGTCAAAAAGTCAAAGTCAGTTTTATTTGTCACTTCTTCCATATTGTGCAAACATACAGAGGACCTGAAATTATGTTTCTCTACTGTCTGAAAAAAAAGTGAATAGTGCAACATTTAAAAAAGTAAAAAATAGACAACATATAACATATAAACATATAAACAACATCTAAACTAGACAACATATAACATATAAACAACATATAAACATATAAACAACATATAAACATAGTGCAGAAACATAAAGTGAATAGTGCACATTTAAAAAAAAAAAAGTAAAAAATAGACAACATATAACATATAAACATAGTGCAAAGACATATAAACATAGTGCAAAGACATATAAACATAGTGCAAAAACATATAACATATAGTGCAAAAACAGATTAGGAAACTATTTAAGTGTGCGTTAATAGCAGCGGTCAGACAGTTTAGCAGCAGAGTCTAGATGTGGGAGTGGTGAGGTAGAGAGTTCAGCTTCCTGACAGCTTGGTGGATGAAGCTGGTTGACAGCCTAGTGGTGCGAGCCCGGAGGCTCCGGTATCTCCTCCCAGAGGGCAGGAGGCTGAAGAGACCGTGTGAGGGGTGGCAGGAGTCGCTCACAATCGTGGTCGCTTTGCGGGTGAGGCGGGTGTTGTATATGTCCTGCAGGGAGGGGAGGGGGGGGGGGAGTGAGGCACCAATGATTCTTCCAGCTGCATTTACTATGCGCTGCAGGGCTTTCCTGCTGTAGTCTGTGCAGCTTCCGCCCCACACAGTGATGCAGTTGGTCAGGATGCTCTCGATGGTGCCACGGTAGAAGGTGCACATGATGGATGGAGGGCTTCCTGCTTTCCTCAGTTTCCGGAGGAAGTAGAGGCGCCTCTGTGCTTTCTTTGCCAGGGTTTTCGTGTTGACTGTCCACGAGAGGTCCTCACTGATGTCCACCCCCACGAACTTGGTGCTGCTGACTTGTTCAATGTCAGCACCGTTGATGGTCAGTGGTGGGTGTTGGGTGTGGCCTTTCCGGAAGTCAACAACAATCTCCTTGGTCTTGCTGTTATTCAGAAGGAGGTTGTTGTCTCTGCACCACGTGGTCAGAAGGTTGACCTCCTTCCTGTAGTGGGTCTCGTCATCCTTGGTGATGAGACCTATCAGAGTGGTGTCGTCTGCGAATTTGACCATGTGATTGGTGCTGTAGGTGGTTTTGCAGTCGTGTGTCAGCAAGGTGAAGAGCAGTGGACTGAGCACACAGCCCTGAGGGGCCCCTGTGCTCAGAGTGATGCTGCTCGAGGTGTTGTTGCCGACGCGTACTGCTTGTGGCCTCTCACTGAGAAAGTCCAGCAGCCAGTTACACAGCGATACAATACAATAAGATTGGCAAAATTTGTAGAGAAACTAATTCTGTTGAAGACTTTATTAGTTGCCTGCAGGGATAGTGTATATATATTGTCCAACAAATCAATAAGGCAAGGATCGAAACACGCTTCTTTACAGATAATATACATGGACAGAAATTACATTGGTTCCTCGGACTAAAGTGACAAAATCTATAGTGAGTGAATCAAATGACAAATTATTCCCTTTACATCTGATATGTTTTTTTATACAAAGAAAAGTTGTCTTTTAGGTGAATGTAAAGCACTAATAACAGACGTATAACAAAATAATCCATACGTCGTACAAATTCCCAGCAGGTTTTTAGTACATTGTGTTCACACTGGAAACATGAAATGGAGGCGCTGCTCACAGCTGGGGAAACACTTTGCCATCCTTATTAGGGATTCCTTGGGAGATCCTGAAGAAAAGACGGTTCTGTAGTATTAGCTAAATACAGCTAAAACATGTATCTGTAATGCCAAAGATCCTAAATGTTATCCTAAACTGAGATAAAATAGTATTTCAGACTTAGGAAGTTTCTGTAATTTGGCCCCTGCTGTCAGGGGTCAACATTTATTAAAGTCAACATTTATTAAGTGAAAAGTATCTCATGGATACTTTCCAACTCGTAGACATTCTACTGTTATATTTCCACGGAAATTTAAGGAAGCTTTATGTAACTGAACCCAATAAGTGAGTGTAAACAGAGGCCATCAGAATAAGAATTTAAGTAGCAACTACTAATGTATTTCAGTAGTTTTTCAGTTTTTGTTTAGTTATTTTCTCAAGAAAATACTTGTTGTTCTGCAGAAAAGTGCAAGTAATTGTTGCTCTACCATTCTGCCTTTACCACCTGCCATCTTCCATGACATATTATGATTTAGTAACTAACAGGCTGTTATACTATGTTGTTTTCCTGTCACAGAAATCATTATGGGTACCCGCTAAGTAATGATTAGTCTCAGTACTGATGGTGCCTGACAGGTCAAAACACTTCCACTTAAAGTGTCTTTTTTTTTCTTCACATGAACCAGCTGCTGTCAAATATATAAACAAGCAGTGATTATAATTAGGAAAGTAATTCAATTTAACATCTGGAACAGGAGTGGCTGAAACAGAATCTGATGTCTGTCATATTCTGAACTTTTATATAGGTTTTTGATTTATTATTTTCTTCAACTCAGCTGTTGAAAAGTTTAAGCAAAAAAAATCATTACCCTTGAGTAAAGATTTCAGCCAGTGCTACTAATTAAGAAGTATGTCTACTCTGTTAATCCATCTGTGTGGAACTAATCTTCAGTCCGGATCATCCGTGCATGTTCCTATCTCTTATTCCAATCGTCATCCGTTGGCCAGCTCAGCGGATATGTCTACTTATCTCATAGCTGTAGTTGTGGCACTTATACTGTCATGATATGATCACATTTTGGTGCTTGATGCCACATTTGTCTGATTCTGTGTAAAAGCAGCCACATAAATGGTATTAATTTCCCTTCAGTCCACATCCACTGAAATCATCTTACTGATTTAAACCAAGAGCAGTCGAAGAACTCGGTTATTAAAAAAATCCATTACATGATGCTGGAGAAAGACATTTCTGACCTTAAGCAGTTTGTGTGTATTGCTCCTTTGACAGAAAAAAAAACATTAATAGCACAGGGTTCTTAGTTTTTCTTTAGTTTCTACAACGCCCTTTTCTCTTAAGTGCCCCGATGGCACTGTTCATGTGAAACTATAAACAGAGATTAGAGGGAAGCAAGATGGCTGAAGGTTCACGTTTAATTTATTTATAGAGAACAATCAAAGAAGTGGACATAGACACCATTCTGCCATTTTGAAGACTTGAGTTCATCTTGGCTTTTTACAACCAGACGTGGCACGAGAGGCTGAAGGCTGAATAAGACATTTTAAGTAATCAAAAATATACATTTAATTTTCATGAACTGGAAACCCACTGTGAAAGGCTTAAAGTTGTAAGACGAAAACACGGACAACTCCCCGACCGCACAACGCCGTGATAGTGACCTGACAATCAGAAAGTCGCCACGCCCTGAATCACATCCTGTTTTACCATCTATTTCACTCTAAATGTGACCATAATTTACAAAATGAACATAATTTGTTTTTGCTTTTGTTGTATAAAGTAAATAAAGGCCTCCCCCTCATTTAAGATGGGCCAGTTGTAAAGATGGGCGGTCCAGGCCCCTTAGGCCCACCACCACAGCGTATTTCACTTCCAGCAGAAGCACCTTCGACCTGAGAGCAGAGAACTAATTAGAACCGTTGGCGCAGTCTATTGTCTATTCATCACGTGGACGCCATACAAATTGACTTCGTAATTCTTGGTCTCTGCAGACGGGTGTCGACAAACACAGGCTGAACAAATTAAACAGTTTTTCTCTGTGGGGATTAACTAATTGAGCTCATTACATTACGAGGTACCATAATCCATGTCAGTGAAAATGGTCTTAATTGTGCTGAAAAAAGAAAAGGAAATGTAAAGACTTTATACATAATGAAGCGATGTTCAGGATCACGATAGCACACTGTGAGTTAGTGTACGTTTTCTTTTGTTTTAGCTGTAATTGAAACTTTTAGTACATTGTAAAATATTGAAGAAACATTTTGTCACATTTCCAATCTTTTTTTTTTATGGTTATTTTTTAAATGAAGGAGCACACTGTTTGGCATTACAGGGCATTACACAAGAAACGACTATTATAAAGGCCTTAACAGTCTCGAATTTATGACGAGGCGAGTTATCCCTGGATCTGGGTGGATTTACCCCTTCTGCTAAAAAAAAGTACATAATGAGAGAAATAGGTAGTAGGACAAAAGAGGATTTGTATTTTAATGTCATCTTCTATAGACTCAAGTATCTGAACTTTATTTGACTACCATATCTTTGTCAAAGACAAAATGTTTCAGGGTGTTTCATTACCGTGTGTTGCTTTTTCTCGCAGAGTGATGTTTTAAAACCAAGTCTATTTTCCAGCCCACAGCTCAACAAACCAGAGTATAACTGGACGTCATTCCAATCCGTGGATCATTTAGACTCTAAATGCTCAAAGAGGACAGCATAAGCCCAGACTGGGAATCATCAAATAATAATATCTCCTCTGTTGGTCAGTAAATAGAGCCGGGAGCCTCTTATCCAACAGAAAGCATACAGTACACAGACACAAGCATGCACACATACACAGTAGCCAGTATCTAATTAATCACTATTAATCACTATCACTCACAAAATATGAAAATAATTGTATCTTTGCCCTTTATATGTACACATGATAATGCTCCATCTATAATCCAAAGTGCTGCCCTGCTAACAAGACCAGACCTGCACATCAATGGGAACACACACTTGTGTCGAGCACACACACCAGCTTACACACATGGTCTGCTGTATCTTATGATTATTACCATAATGGTTTCCTGTAAGAATGCTAAGCAACATGACGGGTAAGGGTCATTAGTGGCACAGGTGGGATCATAAATCACATTTAGCACCGTTGAACTTTTCATTAATGATAACCACACACCAAAAATCAATACCAGACTGCATGTGCCCACTTATGCAACACGGAAATCAAAAAATATATAACAGCTGAAAATGAACGAAACATTCAAAGACAAGTTTATTTCTTGAAGTGTTTTATTGGCAAATGTCTGCATACCAAAGGGTATAAACTGCAGAATGGTGTAATCAAATATTTTGGTACTTTTGTTGAACTGCACATGTATGATACATATCATATCCAATGTTAAAAGAGGATGAACAATGTTTTTTTCTTGCCAAAAAATGCTCAAAATGTTTTTAATGTGTTGCAGCTTATGTAACTTGCACTGATTTAACTGCATCAGGTGTAAAAGATGTCTGATACCCATGAAGTCAACACGAGACAGCTGAATGATTAATCACACACAAAATCAATACAAAACTGTCTCTGCCTGCTGGAGCATTATTAAACATGTCTCCACTAAAGCATGCAGCATGAGAACAAGCACAGATGTTTTCAAGAATGTATTAATGATTTGCAATATGTGTAATGTTAATGTCAATTATAATTTTGATAATACAATATAATATATATATATATATTATAATTGTATATTACACTCATGCAGAATATTACAATTGACTACTCAAACTTTCTAAATTAAGGAAAATTAAAGGCCAACTATTTAGATAAATAATTCAAAAGCAAAACATGTCAAACATTTGTTGTTACGAGCTCTCAAATGTGAAGGTTTGCTGCTTTTCTTGACTTTATATCTCTTTTGCACTATTGACCACACAACAATTTTATAGGTTTGCATATTAGTACATGTATAAAATAGATAAATCAACAATGACAATGGTCGTTACTTGCAGCACTCACTAGTATTTTAATTGCATATTTATAATGCACATTCAATTGTAGTAATGGTAGGAAAAATAGATGTGCATGCTGGGTAGAAACCATCTTCCTTTCACAGAAGAAAACGTCACATCTCCAGGTTCTCCTCCCACTTAACTCATATTTGATGCAAAGATGTGTAGTTGGATGTTTTGTTATTGATATGAAACAAATGCAAATGCATATTTAGAACTACCACGTGTCTTTAGTCTGGGCATGGTGACAATGAAACCAGTATTTAGTTGTCTGATGATAGTGGTTCCTGTCCTAACTCTAACCCGTTAATGTTTCCAAAATAGAACAGCTAGAACCATAGACGTCAGCTTAATATCAGCTTAATCATTTACTAATGTAAATAAAAACAACATGTGTTTTATTCTTGAGTTATGAACCATCCACCACATCTGTTTCTTTGTGAGCCTTTTTGAATAGTTTTAAAAAGTTGAATTTTTGACAAAAATAAACGTATATATTTACTCCAACGACAACGACAACGTATCTCTATTAAATGGTATTCTGCTGGTGTATCTTTTCAAAGATTCATTTTTGAACTATTATATTATGATTGAACCAACCTCTCAAAATTCAAATTATCTTTATTCATTGGATGTATTAGGGCAGTCCAAGTGGAGGCCACTTCTGATTTAATAGCGGCTATGAAAGTGCAGCTCCCCTGAGCACGGCACTGAGGGCCTGGTTTGATTAATCTTCTCGACTGGAAAGCCATGAAGCTGTGTGACATTTACAGCTGGACCACAGTGTTATAGGGGATATAGTAGTGTAGTGTAAGTATTAGGAATGTTATTTCTCCAGGGTACTGTCTATATCAACAGACTTATGTTTGCTGTTCGACCAAAAACGTAGAAAGTAAAAGCGTCATAGAGACTGACGCAGGCCGTGGTTGTGACTGACCCTGTTCTTACAATGACAGATGGAGAGAACGAGAGTCCACTCATGATGTGAGGAGTCCTGATTAGAAAAGCAGCGTCGTGCCTGTGCATACTAACAACTGCCATGAACTCAAAGTCAATTGGCCTCACCGAACAATACAACTGGCAGCAAAATGCCTGCGAGTTTGTGTGTGTGTGAGTCTCATTCATAGAAACGCATAAAAGAAACAGAGTTGAGTTTCAGTGTGTGTGTGTGTGTGTGTGTGTGTGTGTGTGTGTGTGTGTGTGTGTGTGTGTGTGTGTGTGTGTGTGTGTGTGTGTGTGTGTGTGTGTGTGTGTGTGTGGTGCAGTGCTGTTGTGTGTATGTAAAGGTGTTGTGTCTATGTAAGGTCAGGGCGGGTGAACTTGCGTAGCAGATGATGTCATGGTTTTCGCTAGGAGGCGCTGTCACACTGGGGGTAGGACACACAAATCCAGAGGCGTGCGTCTGTTTTTTTTTTATTACTTTTGTGGCATTCTGTCTCTGTGAGACACTGCATCACAAATAATATAATAGATGGGAGAAAACTAACTTTATATTAACAATCATGTCCAAATACTGCAGGAAAAAAACCATTTTTCTCAATGGTTGGATATCATGTTGAAACACAGTCTGTACTCGCTCTAAGAGAAAGTGGCATTTCTGTCAATGAGAGGCTTTAAATTGATGATGGGATATTGGCTTGGCGTTGCTCAATAGTTACATGGGGGACATTTCTTATTGGAATGTCACTTCAGGTTAGAGTCGAGCATCCTGAACATGGTAATCATGGTGCCAAAAGTCATCATGCAAATAGTCCAATAACGGCTCCATCTCGCAACAATTAGAATCACTTGCATAAGGCCTTGGAGCTATTATCTGACTCACACACACACACACACACACACACACACACACACACACACACACACACACACACACACACACACACACACACGTGTATTGTATAATGAAGGACAGTAGATCATTGTCTGGGTATGTGAGTGTTCGAATAAAAGTTGATAGAAGAAGACAACAGTTCTCATTCAATAAAAACTGTTTTATTAATTTTTCTTGTATAACAGCAGGTCATCCATCAATATCATGAGTCTGTGTTCCTCACTATTTTTCAACTTAGGTTGTTGAAAAGTATTATCACCTGAGTGTGTATGTCCCCTCAGGTCTGCGGAGCATTTTAGCAACTTTCAGCTCATTGTTTTGGCCGTAAAGCCTGCAGCTGTTACATTGCTCTCGTAGCATCGTTTCCAGAGGCAGTAGACAGTTGGGCTGAGTGAAAAAGCTCTCAAATAAAAGACCACTCAAACTACCTGCCCAGCCCCAAACATCATGCAGTCAAAGTCAGCAACCTGAACTTAGTGGAGCATCTAGCTGTTTAACAGGCAGCCTATCCCAAAAAGAAGTATTCGTAAATAGAGCGAAAAAGAGAATTGAACATTACATTCATCTTGTGGTCACACAACTCTAATTGAATGCTATTGCGGCTCTTTATCTACACAAAATATCTGTTCAGAGTAAATTATTGGTAGTCTGGTTATTCTCCACAAAAACATAATTTCCGTAAGATGTTTTTATTTTTTATTTCTGAGGCTGAGGTATAAACAATATAGAGAGGTTTCTGACATTGTTTACCTTGTTTAGGTTGTTGCTTTCTGTCGGTTCCATGCTCCTCCTGCAGCCAGTGTGGACTTGGTGTCAGCAGTTGCCAATCAAAGTAAGATTCTCTGGTTACTGTTACACATCAATGTTTTCCAAACTTTTTTTCTGGGCACCCCCTTTGAATAAATGACAAACCATCACAACTCAATTCACAACAGGCCCCAGAGCAAATCTGTGCTTCAATTAACTTTCCTGCCATGTCGGCATCACCTTATATTGAATTGAATTGGTAATCAAAGAGCTATAGGTTAGATAAATCATAACTGTGTTTAATGCATGTGTTATTGAAAACATATTTATATGTTTTGTATATGGGAAAATGCAATTTTGCAGAGTTCACAGTCTTTTCCATTCTTTTAATTTTCCTCTCAGTGAAATAATAGACATTTAGGTGGATTCAACATAATTCATTCTAGCCCTTCATATTAGAGACGTTGTTATAAGTGACCGTACAAAATATCCTGCATCCCACCTGTGAGTCCCGACCCGATCTTTAGGAAAGACTGTATACACAATAGTGTATGCACGGGCGAACGCTGAAGCCTTTACCCCCAAACATGTTTTGTCTCTACAAAGACAATGTAGAGACAGACCGTTAACACACTTTGAACTCTCTCTCCCATCCATCTTTTCTTCCCTTTCCTCTGTTGCTGACCATTATATGCAGCCATAAACACATTAGGACATGACCACAGGAGACAGGAGCCATAAAACACCACACACGCAAAGTCAAATGTGACCATAATGTGTGTTAAGTACATAGATCGCAGGATATCCAAATGGCCGGAGAAGAGTGCAGATAAGAAAGCCAACGAGCTTCAGTTATTACCAAATGAAGTGTAGATGGTGGACAGGAAAAGATGTGTGTGTTGATGGTTTCATATACAATAAAAATATCATATTGTCATTATTAATTGGTCAAGTTAGGATTTATTGAATGCAATTCAGTTGCTAAATAAAACTTCACTTATTTACTCCCAATTTACAACACTGGTATTCATTAACAGTGGTAGTTTGGTTATATTGGCTTATTAAACAGGGCAAAGATACATTTTAAATGAATTTTCCATGCTTAATGGTGTTGATACTGCTGATAATTACATTGATAATTGATTCATTGATTGTTTATAAACTTATGGGGAAAAGAACACATTTTTTCCTTCTTTTTTTAATGACAAAAATATGCTGTTGGCAGATTACTTTGAAAATAGGACTTACTTACTAATTGTTACCATGATATTTGAGGAGTAAAAGCTCATTTGTAGTGACAATGGTCGTGGTCGCGATGTCCCCCCTCCACTGGGTCTGGTGGGACGTCCTGATTGGTCAGTCAGGGTCGTCAAAGCTTTAAAAGCGGATCAGCACTTTCATTCCCTTTACCAGCTGGCATCTAGCCGGACATCTTTTCATTTTGCACTCCCATGAAATCCATGCAATGTTTTCATCCATAACATTTACACACCCTATTGTTTACTTGAGCTTTAGGTCAGATCATTAATATTTAGGTTTATTTCAAACACAAAGTCAAACGCTGACACAGTTGTGATGATGATAAACAGAAAGCTTTTGTGGTTTTTAAAAACCATTAACATTTGCATCTGATGGTGTAAGTGGTCTCAGCCGCTAAATAGACGTAACACATTTACATTACTGTGAAACATTATCCTCTGTGGGATAATCACCGCCTCTTGAAGCCCAGCAACTAGTGGCATTGGCCATTTAGAAGATGGAGGGTTTGCCTGTTTCAGATGAAGACAAATACCTTTAAGGTATTAAACTATATCTGCAGCTGTTCTGGGACTTCATTTGGCAAGGTAATCATAACATCTTCAGAGTCGATTGTATTACATGTTCTTCCCTCTTTCTCTCTCTAGTGATAATCTAGCAGGACACATATAAGGAAGTACAGTGGCTACAAAGTATTATTACTATATCTACTAGACCAATGTGCCGCGACTGATTCTAGTGTTTAGTCTCCAGTTGTCATGTCAGACTTGTGCACCTGCTTTTATAATGACAATGTGACCTTATTATTATTATTATTATTATTATTATTATTATTATTATTATTGACTTTATTTGATATGGATACCTGGCAGCCCTGTCCTCATATCAGCACACTCACAGCACAGACATGGAGGCAAATAACACTTTTGTAGCTAATCTGCTGCCATGGCAACATGCTATAAGACTTGTTTCTGCAGCACCTTGATATCATTTCAAATCATGTAATCGGAGCATAACACTGTATGTATGTATGTATGCAATGTCTAAATAATTGATTCTGACCAACATATTTCCCCTCACAGACATGTGTCATACATAAATAAAAGCGATAGCTCCATCTTTATGTCATGTCATCTTGTTCTACATCCCTCTGATGACGCAGGTGATCCGGCCAGAGAACGCTAAATATAACCTTGCACTGGAAATGTCCTCACTGTCACATTCCTAAATCCTCCTGTCGGGTTCGGGTCAAATCTGACCGATTTATAACTTTAATCAATCATAAATATTGTGTTTTATATCTTATTGCCTCAAGGCCTTATGATATCCTCCACACTAGGTATTTGAACGTATCAAATTGCTGATCACCACTTTCATCTAATTTTTTGTGGTTTAGTCAATCTTGTATTCTCGGTCAAAAGTGACCGCCATTGGGAATCAATGGGAAACACTATAATGTCCTCTTATTTTGCTCTCCTGAAGGTTTCTTCCCTTTTTCTCCCCGTTAAAGGTTTTTTGGGGGGAGTTTTTCCTGAACAAATGTGAGGTCCCGGGACAAAGGATGTTGTATGTGTACAGATTGTAAAGCCCTCTGAGGCAAATTTGTGATTTGTGATTATGGGCTATACAAAATAAATTGAATTGAATGTAACTGCCCGGTGAGCACAAACATGTCTGAAAGACAGCATGTTTGGAAGTCCAGAAGACGTCTTTAGAGGAGCGAGAAAGACACTTTCTTTTGATATTTTTTCCCCTCACACACACACACACACACACACACACACACACACACACACACACACACACACACACACACACACACACACACACACACACCTGTGTGAACACTTATTATATAAAGTTGTACACATTTAAAACTTAAAAAAAAAAAATCTGGTGTTTGTTATGGGAACCCATCTCTATCCCGCACTTATGTGCCCATCCCCACGTGAAACACACCTTCCAGACTAAACAATGCTTCATATCTTCTCACTTTCCCACAAAATAAACCTTTGTTTGTGCCTTGCTCTCATTTTTCTCTGTGAACACAATGAGTAGCCGACTAATGAGGCGATTTTCTGTCAGAGACGGTCTGGACCCTATTTAACGATACATATTCAGTGTCTATTCTTTGTATATACAGCAGTTATTCATGTAAACCACTATTCTGATACATTTTTTACAACTTAAAAAGGTGTTAAATACAATTTGGTGATGATTAATGTTTTTTGTGTTAATGTAAGAGCAGTTCAAACAGACCGGTCAAATTTGACCGGGAACACTAAAGTAAGGGCGGAGGAACAAACACGGCAGGAGGGTTAAAAAAAAAAAACTCACCACAGCTTCCCATATAAACTGGTTACATGCTGGTGACCCAAAGTCTAGCTTGCCTCTCTGCTACATTTCATTATCACCATTATCATTGACAGACTCTAGCAATCACGCTGCAAATTGACGGTTATGTTCATTGATCGATCTTGATTTGGGATGCACAGAACAGATTTTTCATTCCTGATACCGATACAAAATATCCAAGTGAGTTCAAAACATCTTGTGTCAGGGATTTAAGTCTTTGTGACATAAAACATTGCTGGGTTCAATAACCTGTCAAGCAGTGGCGGGCAGTCAAGCCTTCTCTGCTGGCCTAAACAGAATCACAAAGTTAAAATGTAATTATTTTTTATTATTATTATTATTATTATTATTATTATTATTATTATTATTATTATTATTAAATAATTAAAAGTTATAGCTATTTTATAGTTTAATTGCTTCCAGCCTGCTGCATGGTGCGGCGGCCGCTGTTTAAGGATCTCCTCATCCAATCACATCTCACTTCTGTTTCTCTATTGAATCGAGAGCTGATTAAACTATATGAGAAGGCCTTCTAGGGTTCTGGACGTTTGTTTCGCCACAGGGCCCGCGTGACCATGAACGTGCGCTGTGATTGGTCAGCGTGTCAGAACACACTCAGTGAGAGTACATGGCCACCTGAAGCGAACCGATAAACTATACAACTGCGTCGTTGAACTTTTTTTTAAGGAGAGCGGATGGACTTTGTCTTTAATGAACAGCATCTGGTAAGTTTCCTGCTTTTGTGTTTTTTCATCTGCGGTGGTGTTGTGTTGATGTGTCTATGGTGCTGTTTTTACGGGGTTGGGCTGGTCAGGTGGGTCAGTCAGGACGCACAACATCGCCGAGGCGAGGTTGGAAGCGTCCGACGGAGAGGCGCTGCGTAATTGTGTGTTGCTTGGTGGGGGTGTCCGCTGGTGTTTGCAGTGGCTTCGTGGGTCGGTCCACGCTCCCTGTGTGAGCTCTCCCGAGCCCAGAATGGAGCGTCGGCTGTCTCTCTTTTTTTCTCTCAAAGTGGTGGAGAGGCTCCGCGGGTCGGTCCACGCGCCCCGTGGGACCTCCCTCCATGCTCGTGGTGGTGCCGTGTAGCGGAGTGGATGTCTGCCGTCTACACATGGTGGACTGTATGAACACGCCGTGTATTGAGCAGCGCGCCGTATTGAGTGGGTCGGTCTGTGACAGTAACTCACGGGACACTTTTTTCCCCCAGTCCGCCCCTGATGTGGACTATATGGCACTGAAGGCCTAGCTCAAAAACGCACGGCCCGCCACTGCTGTCAAGTTATGGCTTTTTGGGGATTTTAAATATAGGTCTCTACTCTGCAAAGGTGCCATGTTGACTCTGTAAAAATATTAGAGGATTGTTCCAGATATGGTTCCAGACATAATGCCAGTGAAGAATAATACTCTAAATTATTTATTTCCTCATTGCAGCCACTAATACTGATATAACGTGATGGCTCACACATATCTGCACTAATTTTATTTTGATTTTCACAGGTTGCACGTTATTGTTATCTTGAAAAGATACTCAGTGCAAAACAGGTTAATTGTAGCCACAATAAACAATTGTTCTTCCAAATATTCGTTCTTTTTTGTACAGAACTTTATTTACATTGAGCAATCTGGTTTACTTGAAAGGGATTTCAATTTTCTTTATTCTATTATTTGAAAAAGCACAGATGGAGGAGTCACAAAAAGTGATTTCAATAAAAATTCAGTATGGACCATTTTGTTACAATTTTGTTGGGACAGTGGGGCATGAACATTTTTCAACCTCCAAAGTGGGGCGTGACAAAAAAGGTTTGACTCAATGATTCCACTCTGTAGTGGAGGAGAAAAGACAAGACATGGCACAAATAGTGGTGTTTTATAAAGTTTTACGGTGTGATGAATTTATTTAGTTGTCATTCAGATTTGTTCACCGCTTGGGTCAGAAAATGTCGCGAGGAAAACAAAAATGGATTTACCCTGAGAAGACTGACAGTGTCTGATGTTAGCTAATGCTCAATTCCCCTGCAGACTGAGAGAAATGCAATTATACTTCATTTGACTTGATTCAATTTGCTGTCTGGCAAATTCTAATAATCTCATTTAAATATTGTTAAAGTTAAAAATGTCACAATGAAACTGGAATGAGGAAGGGTGGAGGAGAGGACGAAGACTTCACACATCTCACATTCACAGCATTAACTCTCATTTTGTTGTTCCTTCGGGACCCGCTCCTAATCCCATGATGGATGCTGAAATAAAAAACCAGAACAGGGGTTTATCTTGTGTTCATATACATTGTCTCCAACAATCACAATATTACAGTGATGCTCTCTGAAGATGCAACGATATGTTGGTTAATGGCTTATGTTTTGTAGTAAATGAAGAACTCCTGCCTAGAGGAGAATATATGCAGGGTATGAGAATTACTTTTTTGGAAACACGGTAAACTAATACATAACCACTTCACAGAGTACAGTAACCAGATTAAGGCGTTCTATTTTTATATCGCTATTCCTAATGCTTGTCATCGGTGCCCCTGGGTCGGATTCAAAATCAGACGACATCATGCAGGTTTACAAGAACGTTGTCTCGCTGCTACGCTGGGACCCAACACCAACAAGGCCACATTCCTGGTCCCGCTTGAGGGAAGGGAGGCACAGGAGCGTCAGAATCAGGACTGACTGGACCAGACCGTCAGGTAGAACGAGAGCCTTTCTTCAAGGAGATTCTGGCGGTCTGGAAAGGGATTGCAGTAAATGTGTATTTTCTATCCAAAAATACAATTGGTGTGTGTAAATATATAGTGTTGCATGTACACATGCATATGTGTTAGAGCTCTTTGAACACTTGCTTGTGAAAATATCAACTCATGAAGAGAGTAGATTAACACAATTTCAGCAATTAAGAAGCTGTAACACCCTGTGTTTTCTATGTGTGTGTGTTCCCAGTGTTTCCTGATTCTTTATTCCCTACACCTGTTCTCGTTCCAGACTCCTCCCTCTCCCCTTGTGCCTCCCCCTGTGTGATTGCAAGCCCCGCCCTCATTGTTTCCACCTGTGCCTCGTTGCCTGTCTTCCCCTGTGTATTTAGTCTGTGTCTTTCCCTTGTCAGTGGCAGGATGGTCTTCTTTGTCTCCCATGTATGTACTTCGAGCTGTAGCTGTAGCGTTCTACTGATTGTTTCCCGTATCAGTCTTTGTTTGTGACTTTGTTTAGTAAAATACCTTTCAGATTTTGCCCTCCACCTGGCCTCCTGTCTGTTTCCTCTGCTCCTCTCTGCCTCTCACACCCGGTCGTGACAGAAGCCCTATTAGCTTAGTGATCACCGAGATTCTCTACTCATCATTTTATGTCAGGTAGCTCTATGATACTTTTTAAAGTTAAATGTTTCGATCTCAAAAGTTAATGTTTTCTTTCAGTTGGATCTTATTTGGCACCTACAGTACATTGCTGGATAATCCATGGTCTTCTGTGTATAAAAGATGTTTCATGTTGTTGTAATAAGCCTAAATAATTGGCAATGCACTGAAGGATATTCATAATAAATGGCTGCCAAAGGGGATATCAACTTCTTTTTTTTTAAACACTTTTTCGATGCTGCTGATTTACTGAATGAGACTCATTAAAAGATTTGTGTTTATAAATATGAATGAGATAGAGGCTCCGGCTGAGCTTAACTAAAGTGAGATCTCATTAGTATTCTGGATATGCATGCTGATTAGAAATAAAGCCTGCAAACATAATTGTTATCGTAACACTGTAATCCAGCATAGTAAAGGTACGGCAAAAGTGAAATCATGTTACATGTTTTAAAGAATACACTGACTTGAGATGCAGAATTGTAAAAATCCTCAACCATCTCTGGCTCTTTGATATCTGCTTCGGCATCACAGGGTCAGATGGTGCATTTAGTGAGTCAGCCTGAAAGTACCCAAAGTCACTGATCAACAGTTTGTCAGGCTGTGCAGAGATTAACATTTCTCTTTGTTTTCTTTTGAAGTAGCAGTGAGGGGGGAAACTGTATGACATCATACTCAATTGTATAATGGATTTTGATTGACATAGACCTAATCTGTCCAAACTCTGAAAGAAGACACAGAGAGATAACAAGTGAGCAGTGAGAATGTGGGGCCAATACAAACTTAAATGTAAACTCTTGAATGAAGTCAATTGTTTCTTAAAAAGAGTATAAATAAAAAATGACTGTCTTAATTCAACCTTAATATGTATTAACATATATTGTTATATTAACATAACCTCCATGTTAGCTCACAGTTTTTCTAAATAATTTGATCATATTTGATTTATATAAAATGTGCCTGACAAATTGACGATTATGGTATTAAGTAACATATTGTGTTATCTATTTTATGAATCATAAGTATAACTCATAGAAACACTGTGTATCTCACAGTTTTATTACTTCCGGTTGTCCAGAGAACATGTGTTTCTTATGTTTACACTGGACAAAAAAAACTCTAATGGCTGCACTTTAAACCCTACAGACGAGCTGTAGGTGGGTGTGTGTGGGTGTCAGAAAGTGTGGTGTGTGGTGGTGTGTGTGTGTATTTGTGTATTTGTGTATTGATCTAAAGGAGAAAGAGAGGGTGATCAAGAGAATCAATCTAGTGACTCTCCAAAAGGCAGAGGTTGCTTCACAGTTCTGAACACAGTCAGAGAGAGAAGAAGAAAAGCACAGAAAGAAATGGGACACTTACTCCTAAAAGCTGCACAACTTACTGCAGCTTTCAGCTTCATCAGTGAACATCAACGCTAAGCAAATACCTGTATTAAAAGAGTGAACTGATGAATAATGTCAGTTTGCTAACACGCACACCATGCTGGTATTTATTTCATTCCCCATCTGAGGTTAAATACAGGTGAGAATGTGATTGGTTATTTAAATATTTTGTCACAAACCAAAGCATTGGATGAATTATAAATTCAACCAGATGATGACGCTACATGGAAATCTAAAAAAAGAAAATATCACATTCGTTATTACAATTTATCCTGTGAAGAACATGAATGTCTGCAACGAGTATTGTGGCACTCCATCCACAGATGCCAACCTCATGGCTGCACAGCTGGTGATATGAAAAGTCTGGCACCATAAAAGTAATGTGTGCAGTCATAGAGCCTTTGGATTCAGTGAATTTCTCCTGCGACATGGCGCAGAGGAAGCTGAATGACCAGAGTCCTTTCCACAGAAATAACACAAACACAAGCGTTTCACCCAACAGCTCAAGAGTTTAATATCACAAAAAAAAATCCAGCTTTCATAATCAGTTACCAAATGCTGGCAGCGTGTGGGTCGATGGCACAAGCCAAAAAGCCTGGTTTTGGTCGCCGTGTGAAGGATCATTGCAGAGGGACGTTGGCTCTGCATCCCAGCATGCACCTCTTGAGGACATGATCACACATCCTGTTGCTGAAGTGGCCCTTCTTTCCAGGCTGCTGTTAATTACTCCGTGCCTAAGAGTCTCTTGAGTGATCTTGGCTTTGAAGCACGGACAGCAGCTAAAGCACAAGAGCCCTGTGGAGGTCCGGGCTTACGTTATGTCGGGACACGTCTGTACGAGGGAAAGACACCTTCTGTGAATCATATGTTAGGTTACAGAGTTGTTTCTTGAAGGAGGCCGTTAACCTTCTCTTACGTTTGTTGTTCAATACACTTTTGCTGTATGATCTACGTGGACCAAGTGCAGCGTTAATCTTAATGTCTGCTGCGTTCTTGTTGCTCCATCTGATCACCTTCCTCCACAGATGACAAGATATACCAGACTGCCCAAATATTAATCTGCACAGACGGACAACATCACTCTGCAACATGAGCAAGACATGCCAGGGAAAGAAAGGTTTCCTCTCCTCTAGCATCTCATTCTTCCTCTTGTCTTTACTTTTCTGTCCTGACTGACTCAACTCTGCAGAATGTTTTCATTTCCCCTGTGCGACCACACACACACACACACACACACACACACACACACACACACACACACACACACACACACTAAGCATCAGAAACCATTTTGTTACCATCCAGTGCTGCCTCTATCATCTGCCTCCTCTTAATTTTCCATCCCTCTATTCAGAAAGTGAGTGTCATCTCTGCGTTTACAACCCTAGGTTTGCAATTAGTTCATTAAAAAAGAAGAAATACTCGCTGTTTAGATTATCTGCCTTTGAAACAATAAGTTGCACACAAATATAATATAAATATCCACCTGTAAAAAAATAACACATCAACATTAGTGTGTCAGTGAAGGGAAAGAGAGTGGGGGTGCAGTCGGTGTGCTGTTGTCCTCAGAGAAAGATCTCCTGAGCTTCTCTGTGAGGCCGGAGGCGCACAAATGGGTTTGCTAGAACCAACATTGGGTGCATTTCTTAATCTTTCGGAGCTGCTTTGCTTTACTTTTCCAGGCTTAGAGTTGGCCGTGGTTTGTGTTTACGCCAGCTGTCAGTCCCGCTCTCTGAGACACACTTCCTCCCTGTTGAATAAAGCTGGAACTGAAAACGACTAGAGCTGCAAAAGTTGAAAGTGAAAGCGCCCCATGGTGTGGTGCACATGCACTATTGGCCCTGAGAGACCTGGGCGTAATCACGACCTGCACCGACCCAGCAGGTTGTTGTGATGGGTCCAGTATAAACGCACACAGGTACGACGCCTCCTTGTCCCTAAGGTCCAAATTAACAGGCACATGTATGACAGAGCAAACAACACCTTCTCAGCTTTTAATTATTGTCAATGTGTTCACGGGATCTCAGTGTTATTTGCGGTCGAGTCTACAAAGCAGTGAGTGTCGGTGGCACGAGAGTGGACCAGTGTGACTTTTAAGGCGGTGACAGTTTTCCACTCTTTGATAGAGGCTTCTGCTTATTTCTACCAAAAGGAGTATGAGTTGCAGAGGCAAAGGAGCATGTTGAATGGCCATGTTGAAGTGGAGGGTTTGGCAACGGCAAGCTCTACCAGGAAGCCGGTGCTGTGAATGGAGAGGCGTCAAAGCTGAACACGAGAGAGGACGAGCTGCAGAGGTCTGGAGGCAGATACAGAGAGTTTTAAAATTCCGGACTGGAGTCCATTACTTCATATTATGTAGTCATTTTTCATTGTTTTGACATAGATTGTGTATTGTAAAAATCGATATTCTAAATCTGATAGTGATTTTCCACCCTATGATTCAACTGTATTGTGAGTGCTTAATGGCCCATCTGGTCTACGGCAACTTGTTCGCAGAGCTCCACATCAAAGGATCAATACAGATCAAAATCTTTGAACCAGACATATAACATTGGCTCAACATTAACATCCTGTCAAAGTAGAGTTCAGTGGATTTTCAGTAAATTGCATTATTCTGTGCTGAATAAGAGAACAAGTCTTTCATAATGTATTTATATTTATTGGTGGTGAGGTCTGTTCTGTAGAACACTTCACTCCCTGAACAAAAAAGTTTATTTCCCTCTTTACTGAAAATAAACAACTTTATTTCCCTGTATGTTGTTCTACTGTTACAGTTCATCTATTTAAAAAAAAGTTAGCATGTCTATATTAGTTGCATACATTTACATGTCCCCCCCCTCTAAGGTTAACACACAATTGTATCAACATACTGTACACAAATATATGGCCCTACAGCAGGATTACTGTTCGTAATAACTTACATTCAGATAATTCAGTTGACACAGAAAAGCAAACACACACACAACTCCTCTCGTTTCAGTCTTAGCACTTCTTCGGTATAATTTACTATAATTTAATATAATAAGTACTATAAATGGTCTCTTATTCCAAATGTGCAACGGTTGTGGGCAGCATCAATGTTCTGTCAGCGTGTACTTCTAACTACCCCTTTGGAAATGTTTCTATGGCGCTACTAGTGCCAGACATTTTTTGCAACGGTCCTTAACTTAAACATGTACAATGGACATTACAGTTATATGCGTGGTTCTAATAAGCCATATACTTCCTAAATATATTTAATGACTTTTAATCTCCCACTTAATATCATTAACTAGCTAAACCCCTTAATCATTAAAAACTTCCACAGATCACTGCCAGCACCGAGCCAGCCATTCTGTCCATTCATTCACTGCCCCCTAGTGGCTTAGAACGAGAACCACAAAATGTAGCTTTAATCTTCTTCAAATGTACTAACATCTTTTATCCTTGGGGTCAATTGACCCCAGCAATTTAAAACTCCAGAAAATGATTACAATTAAAATAGTTTCCCAAGATTATGTGTCAGGTATTTTATGTGTGCTTGTTGACTACCTAAATAGCCCTTTTAAGAGGCCCCCTCCCTTTGATACATCCGTTGGCAACTATGGCGAAATATGCAGATCACTGATCATCTCACTGATTTACCTAACATTGGAAAGAGATATCTTTTTGGTGTTTTAATGACTTTATATTATTTGTAAGTACATATTTTTGTTATCTATAACATTTGGAATGAAAAACAATTTCTGTTATCAAGAATAGTAACATTTATTATGTTCGGGGTCAATTTGACATCGGGGAAAACAAAAACACAATTTCAAACATTTTGAACGATTTTATAGATCATTTGAGGGTAATTGCTGAACCCACTTGTCCCATACATCCCGTAGTGCTGTGAGTTTGTCACGCTCTCGTCGGCCCGGCATTGTTTCTGTCATCAAAGCGAATGACACGGGAGAAAACATGGAATGTGTTTAGAGACATGATTGCCCTTCCAGTGTCAGCAGCCCAAAGGCGACCAACCATTGTGATGACATTAGCATAATAACTTTCCATTTTTGGAAGGTAGTGTGTTTGCTGGTGGTTGAGAGACAACAGGAGGGTCAACACTGAGGGTCTGATTCTCATCAGAGGAGGATGCCTCATAATCAGGGTCCTCATCCTCTGTCTCAGACACATTCTCCTCTCTGTCACTTTCATGGTCAAAGAGATGTGACAACAGATGTGACAACATCTCATTGACAGAAAAACTCAACTGAAGTCATTTTCAGTTGAGAGAGCAGAAAGAAAGGGCCCTACAGCTTTTTGAAATTTATAAAATTGCATGTTATAGTATCTATGTAACTAAATTGTCGATATTGTGGCCGTAGATGCCAGAAATACAATTACAATTTCCAATGATGTTACCTCACTAAGCGGCTTAACCTGAAATCAGGAGCCCCCAAACTTGTATTTATTTATATTATTATATATATATATATATATATATGTGTTATATATATATATATGTGTTATATATATATATATATATATATATATATATATATATATATATATATATATATATATATATATATATATATATACACATATATATTTGATTTGTTGCTCAGGCTGCACAGATAATTTATCTGTCAAACCGATAAAAACAAATGACGACATGAAGAAGCTTCCTGCCATCGGCCACAGAGTGATATTTCACAAAGACAATCTTTTCCTTTTCTTCCCGTAAAAGACGAAACCAAACAAAAACAGATGAAACAAGTTAATAAAACTAGCTGCTCTAAGTACAGAAAATATGTATGTGCACTCTAATATATATATATAATCTTCCCAAACCTCTCAAGTAAAAGGTTCTTCTTCTTTTTTCTTCTAAAGTCTCTCTATACAAAAACAAAATATACATCTAATCATAAAAAAGTACAGTCAGAACAAGACTGGGGTCAGCGATCACAGCAAAGGAACCAGGGAACCAAGAGGAATGAGGAAGAGGAGGCGTGTGGAGAGAGAGAGAGAGAGAGAGAGAGAGAGAGAGAGAGAGAGAGAGAGAGAGAGAGAGATCAGTCGTCATCGCTGTCGCTGCCCGACTCGCTGAGCTGAAGGTCGTTTCCTGCGAAGACAAGACCATTGTTTACTGACGAGTTTATTCAAATACTGAAGTTGAACCTCGATGTCCATCTCCAGCCTGAGCAGCGTTTATGTATGTTTACACGTAAACAACAACAACAACATCTCGTACATGTTCATACAGGAAGGATTCCCTCTATTCAGGGCAACAGGGTTCTAATTATAATGAACAGATATCATCATGAAACGTCCTCAGTTCATTACTGAAATTAAGACTTTTCTTTATTTGTATTACAAGTTTCAATATGCAAATGCAGCTTTATCTTATTCAATATGTTCTTATTTTTTGTTTTTAAGAACATAAATGGGAACATTATATAAAACCAGGTTCAACATTCTTGTTTAATGTTGTTGACATATTAGAGTCAAATGTTTTTACAGAGTGAGTTAATGATATCTCTTTGTAGCAGAAAATGCTGTCATTTCCTCCATGATTTTAGTACTAAATGTAGTATAAATGAGGCTCTGAATGCTGTGTGAACAAACCCCTTTGTAGAATATATTTAGGAATGAAAGTGTCAAGTTTGGTGGAGATTTCTGGATCAGAGCTGAGAACAAACTCATTTAGAGAAAACGACCTTCTAAGAGATGTTTTGTTAAATTACACACATTTTGAAGACTCTACAGGTAAATAGGGTAAAACAAATTAACTAATAGATATCACCATGAAACTTCACAAGTTCATTACTGACATTAAGATGATTATTTATTGTATTACAAGTTTTGTGAAATGTTATATTCAAATATGCAAATGAGGAATTATCTAATGGTAACTTCAGGTGAATTTAGGAGAAATCTACAGACACAAACAGACAAAGTAGTAAAATAAACCCCTGAATGTGTATTTTGGATGTTTTCTTTCATTTAGTCTGAAAGAAAACATGTTATGAAAGAAAAATAGAACAGAATCTCACATTTGACCACAGCATGAAAAACAACGTTTAGCTTCGTGTCTAAAGAATATCAGCGATACTCACGGAGTGTGTTCATCAGCTGGTTGTTGCCCGCCGGCCGCTCGGGGCCTCCGTTAAACGCGGGCTGGCGGTTGGGTGAGGTTTGGCTGAGCGGTCGCGGGGTGGCATCGTGCTCGCCGCCGCCGTCGCTGCTGCTGTCGTCGCCGCTCCCCGAGGCGCTGCCCGAGTCCGAGGAGCTGCTGCCGCTGCTGCTCATCTGCTCGATCACCTCCACCTCCGCTCGCAGCTCTGCCCACGGCAACGTTCACAATGACCATACATTCATGTTTATATTGTAAAAAATACTGTTGTAACTGTATGGGAGATATAATAGTTATTGTTAAAATCGTTATTCATGTTTATATAGAGCTTATTAATGCTAAACAGTGGTTTTAAAGTAGAGTATTATCTAAAAAACAATATATTCTGTTGTGATTATGTTGGGTTATGTCTGCGGCTGGACCTCCGTACCTCTCTTGATGTCATCAAGCTGCGGCTCTGGCGAGGGGTTGTCCTTCGAAGGAGACGGGGAGGTCTTGACCCCGGCCCCGGGCTTGGTGGGGGCCCGGAACTGAGCGCTGGGCTGGCTGGACCGAACCGACTGCTGCTCGATCCGTGCCTGGATCTTACTGCTGCCCTCCGCCCTGAAACACACACACACACACACACACACACACACACACACACACACACACACACACACTGTTAGTCCTCTCTGAACTTCAGCAGATCTCTCTGGATCCAAACTGCAGGAATATCTTTTGAGTGATCTGTAATATGTGGTGTAGTTACAATCGACGTCCAGAAGGTGGAGCCAAAGAAATCAAACGAAATACACAGACAAAGTCAAATTGTTTCCCCAGACCTTTGACCTCTTACCTGGTTTTCTTGACTTGGATGCTGCTGCTCAGCTTCTCCAGCACGAACTCCCCGGTGTCGTGGTTAATGATGAGCACGCAGTCCTTCTGGTACGGCCGCTTGTTTCCCTTGAACACCGTCATGGGCGGCGTGGAGCCCTGGAGGAACAACACTTGTCTGACTGAGTACCTGCATTTTCCTTGAATTGTGTCTTTATCACAGCGCCTGCAGCCCTCCCTCAGCAGCATCGCAGTTAAAGAATCGGTGAAATAGTTGAAGTGTTGGGTGAATTTGTAACCAAGGGAAGAAAATAAAAAACAGCAGAACAAGAGAGAGAGAGAGTCTCACCGGAATGTGAGGTAACGTGATGGTAACTTCCTCTCCTTTCCCGACTTGCAGCTCTCCCTCGCAGCTTGTGTCGATAGATGCTGGTTTGAAGTCATCTGGAAACGAAGCACACAGACGTAAATCTTTAACTTAATTATATATATATATATATATATATAATTATATATATATATATATATATATATATAATATATATATATATATATATATATATCCAGATTGGGATACACATATATATATATATATATATATATATATATGTGTGTATATATATGTATATATATATTATTGTAGCGTTTAAGATGTCCACGTATGCAATGTAGAGCTTGAATTTAAAGCTTATATTGACATCTGACAGTTATAAAAAAAAAATATTATAATAATGATTATCTCTATGATTCTACTTCTTTACATAAACAAATAATATGAATAAACATGTTTGATAAGAAACTCAAGTAACAAAATAAACTCTAAAGGAAGAGACTTCGTAACTGCATGACTGAATCTTAATGATCTCAAACATGTTGACCGTATAAGACAACATTGGCCCTTTACTGCAACGCGACTGCACAATTGTTCAGTGTGCAGAGCTTGTGAATTAATAATTTAATCACAGCCTTATGAGTTGCACCAAGGTCAAGAGCTTTCTTAACTTTGTGTAAGAATGAAACTAACTCACACGCAACTTAATACTTGCAGCTAATTATTGTTATTCATGCATCCTTCTCCAGAAAAAGACACGAACACAACCATAAGAGTTTAAAACAAGTACAAGCAGTAAGGGATGCCAGGACGCAACATATGTGTGTCCTTAACCTGCAGGGCTGAAGTCTTCTCCGCCCTAGTATTATTATGAATAAAACATGCACTGATAATGAGGAGAGTTTTGCCGAATTCATAATTTAATTGTCTAAAAAAAAAAAGTATTCCAGTGGATGGTTGCAGCGTGGGTGTAACGATATTCTCTATGCAAATGACTAAATTTAACGCGACCACATAATTGGCTGCGTTACGTAAGAGGGCAGCCTCCCCGTCCATATGGGCGAGCTAATCCCTGCACAGCACATACATAAATAAAATGTATTTATTTATTTATTGGTTTTTGTCTATACCACACTCACATCTGATTGTGTGAAAGGACGATTTTGGCCTCTTCTCGAAGCTTTCTCCGAGCTTCAAAACATGCTCCTCTTTGTCCAGCAGCGGATTCGTACTCCCGTTCATGACTCGGTTTGTTATGGAGGGGTAAAAAATAAAAAAATGTGGAAAAGATTCACATTTGTGTTCAAATATCCCGCAGAACCGACCGACGTCTGGAAATCTCAGAAGGAGGGTTTATAATAATGAGACAAAGTTAGCCCACGGTGGCTACACATTATCAAAACATCCCTTTCGTCACTCGGCACGCCTTTTCCGCTTTTGGTCCGGCTATCAAATGTTTCCGACCAAACTGTAAAGTTAAGAGTTTCTAGATTTTTCATGAAATATAGATATATATTTAAAAAATATGTTAACACATTAATAACATGTGAAGTTATGTAATTGCTTGATAATGTGCGTAAGAGTTGTATTCGGTAGAAAACGAGCGGAACCCCCCTGAAAGCAAAAGGAATCAAATTCTGAATGCTACACGGAAGGATTTAACTGACGGACAAGATGGACGTCAACTGTGGAAAAGTGCAACGAGTCGTACGGATTTGTTTAACTAAATTGATTTTAGTACACTTATCATCAAAATAACTTAACTAAAATACAATATTTGTGTTTTCGACGAATTAATGATTAAATAGTAACGTTACCGGTGAATACAAAGTGGCGGAAGCTTTCTAAAAGCACCATGTCTCTGTCGAAAAACGAAAGTTTTGCGGGGGATATTAAAACAACACCTGAAGAAGAAGTGGGGTCAAAAGACGGAATGTCCCCACGTGTTTTGTCCCAGGAGGAGCTGGATAGACTCAGCGGGGAGCGGGCGCTTGTGTCCGACTTCAAACTGATGAAGTTGGAGAAAGAAGCTCAGAAAAACTGGGACTTGTTCTACAAAAGAAACACGACGAACTTCTTCAAGGACAGACACTGGACCACCAGAGAATTTGAGGAGCTCAAGGCACGCAGAGAGGTGAGGAGGAGCATTCATTTGGTACATGAACATTAGAAAACCATGTCATATCGTCAGACTTCATTTAGCGAGACTTTGCTTATCTACGAAATCACAAACTTGGTAGAACATAACATGATACATTTTACAATCTTCAGAGGTTCCAGATGGTTTCGGACAAATCCACCAGTCTGCAATGTAGTTATTGACATTTACAATACACACCTAGTGGTGCTCTGCCGGAAACCGGTGGACTGCTCCCTCCAGGTGGGGACAAACTGCCTACCCCAAGCGAAGGAGTTCAAGTATCTCGGGGTCTTGTTCACGAGTGAGGGTAAGGTGGAGCGGGAGATCGATAGGCGGATCGGTGCGGCTGCAGCAGTAAAACAGGCGCTGTACCGGTCCGTCTTGGTGAAGAGGGAGCTGAGCCGGAAGGCGAAGCTCTCCATTTACTGGTCGGTCTACGTTCCAACCCTCACCTATGGTCACGAACTCTGGGTCGTGACCGAAAGAACGAGGTCTCGGATACAGGCGGCCGAAATGAGCTTCCTCCGTAGGGTGGCCGGGCTCAGCCTTAGAGATAGGGTAAGGAGCTCGGACATCAGGAGGGAGCTTGGAGTCGAGTCGCTGCTCCTTCGTGTCGAAAGGAGTCAGCTGAGGTGGTTCGGGCATCTAGTCAGGATGCCTCCTGGACGCCTCCCATTAGAGGTTTTCCAGGCACGTCCAACTGGTAGGAGACCCCGGGGAAGACCGAGGACACGCTGGAGGGATTATATCTCCCGGCTGGCCTTGGAACGCCTCGGGGTCCCCCAGGATGAGCTGGAAAGTGTTGCGGGTGAGATGGAAGCCTGGGTCGGCCTGCTGAACCTGCTGCCACCGCGACCCGACCCCGGATAAGCGGCCGAAAATGGATGGATGGATGGACCTAGTGAGAGTTTTACTGAAGAAAGGTGTCGGAATTTGGGCAAAAATGTTCAGTTTCCGTCAGTCTTTACTTCTCCGTCTGGAGCTGTGCAGGATTCAAACATGGACAAAGTGCTTAACTGACATTTGTGGCCGTCTCTGCGTTGCCTGGTTTGCAGTTTGAGTCCCAGAGGCTGGTGCTGCTGGAGGCTGGCTGCGGTGTGGGGAACTGCATCTTCCCTCTGCTGGAGGACGACCTCCACATCTTTGCTTACGCCTGTGACTTCTCACCGCGAGCTGTTGAATTTGTGAAAGTAAGACACCATCCATCAGATCTATATCTAATATATGTGCAGATAATCTTTCTCTATTATTACTTCTGTAGGTAAGCCAAGCTCCAGGCTTTTTGCTAGTTACACACTCAGAATGATACATTTACATTTAAGCTGACTTACAGTCTTGCACTTAATAATGACACAATACCTTCATAATGATACAAATACAACCCCTTTATCTGCCTTCTGTTGACAGCAAAACCCTCTGTACTGCCCCGAGCGCTGCTCTGCCTTCCAGTGTGACTTAACTAAAGATGATCTGAGGGAAAATGTGCCGGAGGGCAGCGTGGACGTTGCTACTATGATCTTTGTCCTGTCGGCCATCCACCCTGACAAGATGAAGCTGGCTTTGCAGAACATCAGCAGGGTGACAGACAGTTTTATTCTCTCTTAAATACACATTAATATACACACACTCCTAGTAAACACACAGTAGTCGGTGTACAAATACACAGTACAAAGATCGATTGAAATGTGTTATTTTTAATGTGTCTGATGGTACCTTCCCATCTAGTTTTTGGTGGCCCAAATACAAGCTGGTTCAAACGGTGTAATGTTATGATATATATGTGGCTTTAAGGTGCTGAAGCCCGGCGGCATCGTCCTGTTCAGGGACTACGGCCTGTACGACCACGCCATGTTCCGATTTAAAGCCGGCAGCAAGCTGGGGGAGAACTTCTACGTGCGCCAAGACGGGACCCGATCCTACTTCTTCTCTAAAGGTCAGGAAACGACTTCCAGAAAGTAAATGTTGTGTGTGTCATTGAGACTGATAGGTAGGTAGATGGATAGATGGATAGTTAGATATTTTAAGTTTACAGTGCCATAGATCCCTTTAACATATTTATTTTGGTCCTCAACAAATGCAGCTAAATCATTTATCCACTACTGTAAATATTGTTAGAGGTCAAACATTGAAACCTGACTGTGCGACAAACAGAAAAATACTTTTTGTTGGCTGCCTCAATGACAATAGTATAATTGAATTACAAAGCTGTTTGTACATGGGGCAGGACACAGGGACGTTTCTTGGCCTTTCCCGACTCCTCATAAAACACCGTCCTTCTGTTTCCTCCTCCTGAAGCCTCGACCCGCTCCTCTTTTTCTCTGCTTTCAGAGCTCCTGGCCGAGCTGTTCGCACACGCCGGCCTCCAGTCGGTTTCTAACGACTACGTCCTGAGGGAGACGGTCAACAAGAAGGAGGGGCTTTGTGTTCCCAGAGTGTTTCTGCAGAGTAAGTTCACCAAGCCCGGCCAATCGGAGAGCTCCTGATGTTACTTGGACGGTGGCTGTCACCTCATTAATCTTGTGGACAAACATCTCCTGTTTGACGGCAAAAAACCCACTATATTCCTTGGGGGAGTTGGCCGCCTAAACATTCCTGTGATGGCCGACACGCTGCTGTCTGTGAATCCTTCAAACCACGAGGGAGATCCAGGTTGAGCAGGAATATTAATAATGCCCGTTTCTCGCTAATCTACGGATGAAGACGGTGCCTTCACTGGGGACTCTCAGCGGTGGAAACATGTATAACTACGTGAAGCTGAAGCACAAAAATATCAACAGGAGCATGATCGGTCAGCAGAGCCCTCAGCCGGATAAAGAGTGAACCTCAGTGAATGGGGTTTAGTGGTCAAGGTCAGGTTCAACCTGTTAGCATCACCGGGAGAAGTTCTCTGTGAGCCTTCAAACGTTTTCCTCATGAGAGCCAACTGGTATTTATTATATAGTTTTCTCTCCTTATTCCCCCTGATGTTAAATTACAGGGATCATTTTGGAGTAGGTGAGTTAATTTTGTGTTAATTAATTTGAATGTTTTTCCACATCTTTGTCTGTCTAGATAAATACAAAAAAACAAAAAAAGTATTCAACTCCATTGTGTCATTTCACACGTTTTGCAAACCACAGAGGCCGATAACAATCACACACCAACACCGTGACTTGTTCAAAATAAACTGTAGGTGGTTTCTATGTGTCTTAAAACCATCAGATGGTTGTCAGATCTAATCTCCCGCTCATCCTCTTCCTTGACACGTAAACTCTTTTATATCAATAATGATTTGGGAATATATGTCTTTATGTGATCGTTTACTGTTTAAAAACAGACAGAAACTATATCGGAATCAATATGCCGCCTGTTGACGATGTCTCATGTGCTCCAAAACAAAAAAGACTTCATAGGGAACTATCAGCTGATCCTATGACACTAATGTATGAGCAATATATTCAGGATACATGACAATGAAACAATCCCTAAATGTCTCACCTTCTCTGGTTTGACGTTATGTACATTTGCACGAGTCTCCCAGAGGAGCGCGCTGTTGGGAAGGCAGTGCAGAGAATCATCAATATGACCTGAAAGTGCTGCAGGCCGTCTGTCACTAGGTGCATCCCAACTCTCTTAATTGCATCCCCGTTTCCCTCACTTGCGTCTTTTCCTTGCGTTTTAGTCCCTCCCACCAGGTATGCATGGAGAGACGCAAGGAAACCATGCGAGGAGAGAGGACACGACAATTAAGAGACTTGAGATGCACCCATAATCTGTGACTCATGATGGATGTTCCTCATGAACTTCCTGTGGAGTCCGAGCAGAGACCCGGAACAGTATCAGAGACCAGTAGGCCCAAAATACAGCCACCGTGCTGGTTTTCAGGGCGCAACACCGTTTTCTTAATCAAGTCATTTATTTAATAAATTATAACTCATTTTCTGTCAACTTGTAGACATTATGTTCCATAACTATCTGTTATACTTGCAGAACCAATATATACATTGATGTTGATTACATTGAGGAATTTGTATTTAGTTTAATGTATTAGTGTTCCTTCACTCGATCAAATATTGTGTGTCAGTCCTCTAAACATTTGTTTTGATCCTTCAGCAACGATGAATTCAAAGGTGAAAAAATAGAAGAAATATTTGAATTTACTAGCATTGTGAAGTTTGTACTGGTATAAAGTTAGATTTAGTATTTATTGCAGGAGACGTCCAGTGGTTAGAATACTTTCTAAATGCTCGGGAATGAAAGTAAAACATATTTAAACATTAATCTTGTACGGGATCCCATGTGAAGCAATAGAAAGCATCCTGACTGGAAAAATTACAAACAGGCATGAGACGTGCACGATCCAGGACGTCATTGGTACCAATCTCCTGAGAGGAGCCTTCAAAAGAGCCCAAAACGTATGAAAAGACCACAACCTGTTCTCCCTGCGGCCGTTTGGAAAGAGATGCAGAAGGATCAGCTGCAGACTTCTTTCCTCTGGCTGTGAGACTCCTAAACTGCACCTCATACTTCTGTCTTCTTGTGTGGCATAAAGGGACCACAACTTCATTACCTTGTGCGGTAAAAGGACAATAAATATAACCGTGAACCTTGAATAAAGACCGCAAAGAGAAAGGCAGCATCCTGGGCTGAAACTCCATTAAACCCACCAGATCAAGCAGGTGACGGTTGTTGTAAATGTTAGTCGTTTTAATTCAGATATCTTAACCCTCTGTCCACTGGGCCTTATGTACATGAATGAAAATAGAAATTGTCAAACAACTGGAGAAGGAAGTATTTTCTTTTTCACACTTTACTGCGCTTTTTAAACCCCTCCCGTTGTCTTGGGGTCAAAATGACCCATCAACACACATACAGATACACTCGTACACGGGTCATTTTGATCCCAAGACAACGGGACGGTTAACAACCCTGTGGTGAGAACCGGCTGAGGCTCTGTGTCGAACACGCTCTCATATGACTTCCTGTTCTCTCTCTCTGACCTCCGGGGCCAATCTGTCGGCTGAAAAGCACAAATTGAGGAGAAAAAAAGAGCAAGAAATGCAACGATCAGTGAGATGATGAAAATACCTCTAGGCACAACTTAGAAATGCAATTTTAGATATTCCACTACAGTTTTGACCAAATTAAAGCTTGCCCTGCTTTACTTTGTAAAAAAACTAAACATGTACATTTAAAGCTAACAATTGTATTCGACGTTCATCTAAAATGTAAAAAAAAAAAAAAGCAACATAATTGATTTTGCACGTTGCAATATAATGCATCGCTGAAATCATGAGGATACATGGTCTGGGAAACACATATATTTGTGCCATAGATGGAGATGTGTTCTGAATGTTCAACAAGGTTTCAAACCGGTGCCCCGGGGCAGTTTCCTGTCCTGTGGTTTGGCTTCTTTACAGCCTGCTCTAACCCGAGATGTCGAAATGGAATCACATCTGCACGTTCTATTCTCGATGGGTTCGGCAGACAGCAGGTCCACTACACTCTCAATATATAGTATAAGCTTGCGTGTTAAATGGTTTGCACAAAGAATAGAAGGCAGTTGGATGAGAGGACCAGATCTCGGTGGACGATCACAGTTAACACGCCAAGCAAAAACGGATTGTCAACCCCGTTTGAAGTATCAGACTTTGCGGCGTTGTGCCCTCCAGTTGTGGGTTGTTCAGCCCTCAAACAGTAGTGAGGAGGAAACTGAATGAGAGCAGATGCTCCGCTTACAAACAAGCTGCAGCCTTCTTCATGCACACATTTTGTGGTTGATAGTTGAAGTTCTTTCTACACTTGGCTCCTTTTTAGTTTCAACCTTTTACTTTTATCAGCAGGCAGGGCTTTGTTCCCCAAAACAGACACTCCATATTATTATTATTGTTATTATTATTATTATGACTTGCCCCGATGTAAATTAGTTGATAACAAAAACAGGAATGTCTGTTTTATGTTGCTAATTCAGCAAATTAGGTTCCTGCCTCAACTGCTTTACATTCATGCAAAATCTCACACAAAAATCCAATAATCACAGAACAATACAACCTAACATGGCAAAATCCTCTGATGGTCGATATATATTTTTAGGTTTCCAAATGTACATATATCACCCTCCCCTAATATATATATATATATATATATATATATATATATATATATATATATATATATATATATATCCAGATTGGGATACATGTTCCAATAGTCAAATTCACATTTTAGTATTCAGCAGAAAAGACAATTTGACGGCAATGTTAAATAAAGTGATACTACTACAGTTTGGGTGTTTATATGCTAAGAAGTAAAAAAATAAAAAACGTTTTTATTTTCAACTTATTCCCTTCACTTAAAATAGTCAAAATATGAAGTTTGTCTCGAAATGCTTTTGTAGATTATAGCCCGGTGCAGCTCGACTTGTTGGAAGAGTTTAACCCTTTGTGAACAGAGCCGACTCAGTCAGGTGATCATCCTGAAAGAGAGGGGGGGGGGGGGGGGGGGGGACAGAGCAGAGCAAGGGGTCAGTGTTCATCTTATCGCCTAGTTTCCTTCCACAGTGTCCAGTTAATAAAAATAATACAAGTTGTGTAGGAGCAACGCAGAATGTAAACATGATTCATCCTCGGGAACATGAATGCCTGTGCAACATTCAGATGTGTCAGTCAGTACCACTCTGGTTCTCCTTTCTCCTCACAAGACAAGAAAGTAAAATACCTTTGACAGTGATGGAGATGTAATGTCCCATCACTTTCTCTCCGTTGTCACACTGCGCCTCGCATTGAAACAGGCCGTTGTCCTTCGGCGTCAGGTCGAGGATCTCCGTCACCACCTGTCTGCGCCTCATGCGGTCGTCCGTCTCGTTCACCGCGGTGAAGTACCTGCCGGGGTCAGTCAGCTCTGTCTTCGGCACGGTGAAGCGGTGCCAGGCCACTCGCAGCAGGCTGCAGTGCTCAACGTCGTAAATTGCGTCGCAGGACAGTTTGACCGAAGAGCCTGCGGCAGCAGTGATCCTCATCTGTGGGTAGTTGACCTCTAAGATGACTGCAGCACAAAGGAGACCAGTACTAACTAGAAGCAGTCATTACGTCATTTCATCCTATTAGACTTTTGTCGGAAATTGTCATATTTAGTAAACATTCATTCTGGAGTTATGGACATTATTTAAAAACTTTTTTTGTCTATCATTTAAAGAAATTCCCTCGATGCGTTCCTGAGATATCGTGTTTACAGTGACCCTCACCTTTTGACCTTTTAAACAATCAAACATTGAATGAGTTCATCCTTCAGTCGAGGTGGATTGTGCCAAATTTAAAGAAATGTCCTTTTTGACAAATTCCTTTCACGAGAATGAACTGACAACCCCGAAAACTTGAAACATAAAACCTACAGACGCGGCTGTGAAAATCAGTTATTAGGCAGATTCCACCTGCTTTTGCTACATAGACATACACAGACATAAACACACACACATATACAGTACACAGACATACACACACACACACATACATACATACATACACATACACAGACATAAACACACACACATATATACACATACATAAACACACATACACACACGCATGCATAAACAGACATACACACACATCCATACATATAAAAAAAGCATGTATGCACTGTATGTATGTGTATATATATATATATATATATATATATATACATATAAACCGGTTCAGGTGAAACTGTATATCAGAACGTATTACTTGTGTCTTCTAAAAATAGCCAATGAGGTATCCAGCACCTCAAAACAAAGAATGTGTCTATATATTTTTTTAAAGAGGTTGTTTACTAACCTTTGTCCTCCTGAGCCGACGCCGCACACAAAGCCACCAGCAGCAGCAGCAGCAGCGTAGGTGCAGCAAGCCGAGTCATTTTCCACCGACACACTGGTAGAAAGAGCCAAAGAGGAGCACGTGGACCACAGGACAGGTTTAAGTGAAAGTATCAAGAGTGTGTCTGCTGGTGTGTGGGTGGAGGATGCGTATGTGTGCGCTCAGTTATACGGCAGTGTTTCCATTCCCTCTGACCAACAGAAACTCTACTTTGATCCTTTCCACTGTTGAAGGTTTTTGCCGTTGCATCCTACTGAAGCTCTTTGAGATACAGAACTCAGTGAAAGGTGCCTTGAAAGCAAATCTGACCTATTTAGAGTGTCCTTAAGTGCCGTGAGTGGCAGTTTGTGGAATGAAATCTATTGGTTTTGCACACAGGGACTATTTATGTGTCGCTCAGTACAAATTAGGAGCCTTATTTGTGGTGGGACACACAAATTAAATGCATCCACGTGACCAATCAACAATCAGGGCAAGTGGCATACTTTATTATATCCAAAAAGACCACTATTGGTGGGCGGGAGGGGAGATGGACGGGTCCAACAAACAGGACTTTCAACCACAAGACCGGTGTCCTAAACATAAATAAGAACCTAGATACGTGGTATTTGTATTACTTTATATTTAAAGGAGAATATTTTTACTGAGGAGGTTGTTGTGTTTTGACTGTTGAAAGTTCAATCTGTGATGTTGTGTTCTGACTCTGCCTAACGAAGAAATGTCAGTAGAGGATCCTCTTAACATAAATTACTTTTAGAATCAGGCATGTCTGCTGATTCTGTGTAAAGGAATAATAACCCAAACAATGAAATCCGTGCCTAAATGGCAGTTACCCCCAACGAGACAATAAACGTTTTCGACATGATAAAGAAACAAGAAGAGGTGGGAGAAAGTTGTTGAAGTGTCAAATGGAAATATGCAACCCCCAAAAACACTTAAAATAATGTTAATGCAGGATGTGAGATCATAAGGGAATAGTGAGACACTGTGTTATTTAGAGGTCGAGTGTGGATGCTGTTTTTTTTTAGAAGACACTACCAACAAATTCATTTTGTGAAATATCTGACTTTTAAAGAAAGTACTCTGCTCAGAAGTTAAAAAAAATCAGTCTTTAGTCTTGAGGCTGAACGCAACATTGAGCTGATGTATTGTTGGTGAGTCACAGCCTGAATGCAAACAGCGCCCCCCTGTGGAGAATTAGAGGGAGAATGATGAGTGAGAAATAAGTCGAGGACCAAGAATCTGCTATTTTTTTTAAAGGTAAATTGAGTATTTTTAGAACTTTACTTTGGTGGATTGTGAATTGAATTGAATGGTTATTTGCGTTCTTGTAGTTATCATTTCTCTGCACTTGCATATCAACAGAGCATAACTTTGAATAACATTCAGACAGAAAAATAATAATGAATACATCTGTAATACATTCACATGTATCTTAAAGCAGTTTTGAAGGTATTTAGTCTGAAACCAAAGTATCGAACAAATTTAAATTTTGATCTGATGACGAGTCAATGGATGACCTCAGTTATTACAAACCATCCTGAGGGAAAATTAAAGTTTATACCAAATTTCATGGCATTCCATCCAATACATTTGACTGAACACCCCAAATGCCGACCTTGTTTTGGTGCAGTCGGTAACAAATGAAGCTCAGTCTCATTTCATCGCCTGTCGTTTCTCCAGAATGTTCTGTGAGTGAACGTGCTGATGCTAAAAAGCGAGTTCTACAAATAAAACCCCTGAGACATGAATAGACTTCCTGTATTTAAAATTTTCAGAGAAAGAGCCTCAACAAACTCACAGAGTGTCTTAGAACAATAACGGTCACCTTTTTTGTGGTTGTTGTCATCTGTTGTTGGTGACAAAACGGTTATTGCTGCATTGCATCATAATCGGTTTCTGTGCTTATTTTAAATATAAATTTTTATCAAATTGCACAGGGATGAAATATAACTACATTTACTCAAGTACTAATTTCATGTGCTTGTACATGAAACTGTCCTTGAGTATTTCCGTTTTATGAAACGTTATAATTCGTCTTTGCAGATGGTAATATTTCATCCCTCTTTCCTTTCCAGTGAAAACCTCGTATCTCCAGATGTTTTGATGTTGAACGTTTGTGATGAACTCAAATTAATTGTTTTCTCCATGTGTTGCGAAAACCTCAAGGTTCTCACAGCGGCGCTACAAACACATGATGATTTTATAGATTATGATGCATTGCAGATTAAACCAGCTAACAGGTTATACACCGCGTTCCACATTATTATGCAAATTATACTTTGCTCAGATTTTCCTAAATAGTAATGCACAGTCAGTCAGTATCATTTTCAAGTCATCAACTGTTAGAGTATAAGTCAAATTCTATTGAACAAACCTCCTAATGATAACAGTATTTTTTTCAAAAATAAAAAACTAAAAATACAGTGTTCCAAATTATTATGCAGAATTTCAGAATTTCAGAGTTTCAAGATATTTTATAGGTTGTAAAGAACAAAAAAATGTCATTTGTTGAATTTGCAGCATTAGGAGGTCATATTTACTGAAATCAAGAAAAGTTTGAATCAAAAACATCTTAACAAGTCAAGTTACATGTTAACATAGGACCCCTTCTTTGATATCAACTTCACAATTCTTGCATCCATTGAACTTGTGAGTTCTTTGATAGTTTCTGCTTTAATGTCTTTGCAGGATGCCAGAGCACCTGCTTGGATGTGAACTGCCTTCCACCCACTTAGATATTTTGCTTGATGATGCTCCAAAGGTTCTCAATAGGGTTAAGGTCAGGGGAAGATGGGGGCACACCATGAGTTTCTCTCCTTTTATGCCCATAGCAGCCAATGCCCCAGAGGTATTCTTTGCAGCATGACATGGTGCATTGTCATGCATGAATATGATTTTGCTACGGAAGGCACGGTTCTTCTTTTTGTACCACAGAAGAAAGTGGTCAGTCAGAAACTCTACATACTTTGCCGAGGTCATTTTCACACCGTCAGGGACCCTGAAGGGGCCTACCAGCTCTCTCCCCATGATTCCGGCCCAAAACATGACTCCGCCACCTCCTTGTTGACGTCTCAGCCTTGTTGGGACATGGTGGCCATTCACCAACCATCCACTACTCCATCCATCAGGACCATCAAGGGTTGCACGGCACTCATCCGTAAACAAAACAGTTTGAAAGTTAGTCTTCATGTAGTCCTGAGCCCACTGCAACCTTTTTTGCTTGTGAGCTTGGTTTAGGGGTGGCCGAATAACAGGTTTAAGGACACTTGCAAACCTCTTGAGCATCCTACATCTTGAAGTTCGCGAGACTCCAGAGGCACCAGCGGCTTCAAACACCTGTTTGCTGCTGTTCAATGGCATTTTAGTGGCTGCTCTCTTAACCCTACGCATTTGTTTGGCAGAAATCTTCCTTATTTTGCCTTTGTCTGAACGAACCCGCTTGTGCTGTGAATATTCTTTTGAAAATATCCAATGTTGTGATACCTTGACCAAGGTATTGCACTATTTGCCGCTTTTCAGCAGCAGAGAGATCCTTTTTCTTCCCCATTTTGCCTGAAACATGTAGCTTGCTTAATAATGTGGAACATCCTTCTTAAGTAGTTTTCCTTTGATTGGGCTCACCTGGCAAACTAATTATTATTATTACTATTTGGATGATTTCAATCATCCAAATAGCCCTGAGACACAATACCATCCATGAGTTTCATTGAAAAACCAAAAAATGAATGTTTATGACCCTTAAATACAATTTGCCTAATAATGTGGAACGCGGTGTAAATGGGTTAAAATGCAATATACACATCGTAAATAATAGATTTTTTTTTTCTACTGGACCATCAATACTTTTACTTGAAGTATATGTTGTTAATAATAGATAGATATTTTTTTTACATTTTCATATAAATCTTTAAATAGAATCACTCCCTCTTAGTTGTTGGGTGACTACCTCAGTCGTGTCCAGTTTATGCTCTATATGTCTCTGTTCATGGTTTGAGAGAAATCTGATCTTCAAAGAAAAAAGGGCTTAATATTTGAAAGAAAATGGGATTTGATAACTCCCTATCAACTGTATTTCCCCTATTGTTGATAGTATGGTGGGCGGTATGTGTTTCTACTTCCCTGTTGGAGGGTCAACATTCTACATGTTGGTGGGTGTCAGCTTCGGCCTGCTGTGCATCATACAGTTGGCTCTCAATGTCTCATTTCGGCAACAAGCTGGTGAGTATTAGGGCTGTCAAAATTGCTAAAAAATGACGTTTGAATATTCTCTTTAAAAAAACACATATATTCGAACATATTCGAATATATGTGTAAATACAAAATTCTTCAGTTTAGGTGTTCACTCTCTCTCTATTTTTTTATTTTTTTTACATTCGAATATTCATTTTCACATTCGAAATTCTGTTTTTAACAACTATTCGAATATATATTCGAATTTCGATTATTCGTTGACAGCCCTAGTGAGTATCAGCTTCCACATCACACCACAAAACAACAAATACACTAGTATGTCAGGAAGTGAATCATCTGCCCAGCTCGAACATCCTGTGACATATATTCTGTGTATTTATACAAAATTAAAAATTAAAAGTTTTTCACCAGAAAATGACAACAAACATATTTTTTTCAATCATACATTCTTAAATAAATGTGTCAATTGTAACAATTTATTCAGAAAACAACGGTGTCAAACCCACAGTCGGTGTCATTAGATAACTTTGTGAGAGCCTCCACAGCAAATAACTAATCAACTCCCAGCTCTAGTTCAAAACTAATACAGTGCTGCTGGAATGAGTCCTGGAACCCATTGATTGATTGTATTTATGGTCAGAGGACTAAAATGAGGTCTGTGGTTAACACAAGCTGAAAAGATTTAGACTTTTTGTTCTACGCTATAAAACACTTCCCTCTCGAGTATTTTGAAGTTTTATCGTTAGCTTTTTACTTATGCCAATTGTATTTAGAGCCCAAAAATCATAAAAGTGGTGTTAATTTGTGAAGTTTATCTTGTTGAACAAAACATATAAGTATCGTTATCTTGAATTTGGCACAGAGCTTATTTTCCGCAATAATCCAAAATCCAATCGGTTTCTTGTCGAGGGAACCAGTACAATGATACGTCATTCCCACACCACTCTGTGGCAGATAGGAAAGTTCTGTTTCTCTTTGACCACATCTTGAACCGTCCTTACGCTGACGGTTCTGCCCTGTCTTCTGCCGTTTTGTTCACCATGTTTCTGTCTCATCTTGTCCTTCCTTGACTCACCTCTTCCTGCCCCATCTCGCCCTGATATGTCCTGTGTTGTCCACCTGTTACCAGCTCTCCTCTACGACACGCACCTGGGAGTATGGCAGACAAGACTGTGAAAGCAAGCGATCCCACTTGGTGATCTTAAATGATAAAACTGAAGAGGTATGTGTGATTTGTCTTACATGAACCTAATGTACAGATTTGACCCTGCTCACTAACCATAATGGATACCGTTTTTCAACCGTCTTAATGCAATTAATTAGTGTTTTACCCTATTCCCCTGTTGTGTCTCCCCTTAAGGGCGCTTTACACTTGTGCCCATCCTCCATTCACAAGAATGCATTTATGGTGCGATCTCCAGACGACCATAACTTTATTCAAAGCAACGCATCACTTCATGTGCTGCTCGGTATGTTTTCCTGCAGAGGGCAACCAGCAAGTGGCAAACTGAATCCTTTACATATTTTATTCAAATAAAATGAAAGTGTGCGCAAGTCTTCATTATGTTCCCAGAGCACAACCCAAAATCTATGTTCCCAATACATCGATGCCAATAGACAGATCGCCCAATATATCCCGATGACGGTAAACTAACAGACACTGTGTGAGCCTGTTCGTCACTGAGCGAGGTTCAGGTGCAGAGAGAGGACACTGCAGTGGGTTTCTTCCCCCTTTTAAAAAAAGACTTTGACATATCCTGTTATTCAGACAAATCACCGGCGGCCCGAGGAGACGCAGAACATGCTGACGTGACCCAGGATGTCCTTCAGGTCAGCGGGCGTGTCGGGTTGCAGCCCTGCAGGGAGTATAGGGAAGTAAACATCTCAGAGAATGAGAGTGTATCAGCAGATCCCTGAATGACTGATTCTATATCTAAATTATATGTAAACATACAATATCGGTAAATATTTTGGTCAAGTACATCTTCAAGGAATGAGGATGAAATCATACTTATGACCTGCTCTTTTCAGTTTTAGCCATAGACCGTATGTAAGAAGTGAACGTAGTTTTTTTTTTTTTTGCAACCAATAAAACAGAAGTTACCATATTTGACGGAGTGACGTAGAGACGCCGCATATTTCACCTTGTAGCCCCGCCCTAAAGCATAGCCTGCTTTGAGGTCTGGTTGAGTCTAAAGGGACCATAATTTACTAAATGAACATCATGCTGCATTGAAGAATACTTGAAACTAGAGATTGAGACCATACACTCATATTTACAATGTTTACTGAGGGAATAAATCAAGAGAGAAGTACAGTCATTTTCTCATAGACTTCTATACAACCAGAGGAGTCGCCCCCTGTGGTCAGTAGAGAGAATGAAGCATTTTTGGTGAACGGTGAAATAGTGTCTTATATATAGTGTGTTGGTTGCATACTGTTTATAATGTAAGATGGGGGCAGCTTGGTTTATGGAAAAACAAAAAGTAGAGAGCTGCCTTGAATTGAGGCAGCTCTCCTGATGATGATAAACATGTTTATTCCGTTTCTCACTGAAAGACTCTCATCCTCGTGCTCTTTGAAATAAGCAGTGGAACATTAATTTTCCTCCTCAGATGATCTAAATGCATTTAAATGCTCTCCGTCGGCCTCCTTCCTTGAGGTAAGCCGGTCACCTCGGGTCTCTTGTCTTTCTCAATCTCTGTGCTTTCACTGATTTCTCCTCCGCTGAGCGGGAGGAATGAAAATAAAAAGATGTTGACGGGTGATGGCAGTACGCAGAGAGAGAGAGAGAGAGAGAGAGAGAGAGAGAGAGTGCAGAGACCCCACATGTCTGAAGTGTTGTGAGGGTGATATGGGTGTTTTGTGCTCCATTTCTTTACAGAAGAAGAACGACTGTTCCGAGGGCTGCAGTATATTCACTTTGAAGATAAATGCTTGCCGTGGTTGTTAAATATTGTGCAGGATGCACATTTTCCAGCATACAAGAAGAGAGAAGTGCAGAGAGTTTATAGAATATGCAAGAAGTGCAGAGTTTTCATTTTTGAGTCCTTTAGGTTGAATCCACAAACCTCACTATAACGTTTTTAGAACTACCTTATACTGAAAAACAGTCTCACAACAGTATGGTTTTAACTGGGATGTAGATGGTTTTTTGCTGACAGAAACTGACCCAAATGGTCATAGTGTTGAAGTATAGAAGCAGTGCAGGGTTCACTGGGGGCCTTCAGTTCAGAGAAGGAGAAAACTCTCTAATTTCTAAGCATTCTGAGGACAACAGACCAGCTTTTGTTGAACTGCAAATTCGTCTTTAAATTAGGACAAGAGAGAAAAGTCCAGATGTTAATCTGACAGAAATAAATCAATTGGTAACATCACATGGCATTAAAGGAAAGCATTTTTGCACAGTATCTGATGCTCCATATCTAACCGGAAAAAAAGCATTAAATCAAGGTTCGTAATTATATTACATGTTGTATCATCATTTGGTTATAAACTTGTCTTTATGCAACTTGTTGACGGCTGCCGTTTCTAGTGAACATCTTTGGCAATATTTTCTGCATTATTACAAAACATCATCTCTTAGTGAGTCAGAGAAAATAATGAATTGTTCATTTTCTGGCACACGTGCAGAGATGTGCTTCACAATGCATGTCGCCACGCCTACACAAGACAGCATTCAGTCCAGAGGTCAGGACCTTTTAAATCAGCATGTGTGATTTTAGAGTGAGATGGAAAATATATATCAGGATTATAGAAAAATGGAAATTAAGTCGGCTCCAGAAAAAATCCATCTGGAAGCGTAACACATTCACTTGGGGGAAAAATATATATATTTGTCTTGTTTTTCTTAATTAACCAAATGAATCTGCTGCCATCCGCTCTCCTCCCAGCGAAGCAGAATTTTTTTTATTTGTGAAAATGTTTCTCAGAATTGTTAGATGTTCATCTTGTTAATTCTGGAAAAAAAAAAGAGGACACAATTCCTCGAGTTAATGCAATATGCTTCCATGAATCCAAGTTCTGCACAACAATTGGTGCAAAGGAATCTGGCATTATTAACATCGCCATGAAGCAGTGCTTCATTTTATATAAAACATTGATTGACAGGCTGTGGATTGCAGTATACAAAAGAAAAAGCTTGATTGGAACTACAACAAAAGGAACTTGGCACATCTTCTTCACCTTTGAGAAACTTGAACCATGATTGTTTTACAAACAAGTTCTTCATATGCTTTTTATGCAAACATATTTATTTGTGAAGAGAACTAATCTCCTAATCAAATAAATGTAGTGGAGTACAATATATTCCTCTAAATTGCAGTGGAGTAAAACACTGGGGCCCCATGGTTGAACATACATTGGAAGGTGTGTAGCACAACATTTCATTTAATGCTACAATGTTACCATTTAGTAAGGTCTAGGAAAATTTGAGGTCCACAAATATAATTTTTTTCTCTTCAAAAATCTCAAAACATTTTCAATGCAAGTAAAACACATTTTGCATTTACAGCCAAATTTAGTAAATGCAAAGGAGCATCGACTGAAAATGGTCTTCTTCCATTTTTACTATGAATAAATAGGAGAAAAAAAACAATGTAATCAAGTTATCCTTGACAATGTCACTATAATCTAATGATTGTATCTGGGTTGGTTATAGTTTTTCAATGTAATCTGATTACTTAATCCCTAATTACATGTAAACCATTACACAAGTACCTCAAACTTGTACTTCAGTGTAGTATACAAATAAATGGAAAGCGGTGGACTAAAAGGTCAACATCTCAACAAACTTAATTTGCGACCAAATTAAGTTTGATCAAAATAGTCTATTGTACAGTTATATAAATACATATTTCATGAATATTCCTGATCGGTTCTACCCATAGACTGTTTATAGGAAGTTGACGGGGTCATGGTGACGTCACCCGTTGGTTTATGGACTGACGTTTTTGCTTTATGGTCTGTATGACTCTAAATGCAACATAATTTACTAAATGAACATCATGATGTATTGAAGAAGACTTGAAACTAAAGATCGAGACCATAAATTCATGTTTACAATGTTTACTGAGGGAATAAATCAAGAGAGAAGTCGAGTCATTTTCTCATAGCTTCTATACAACCAGAGGAGTCGCCCCTGGTGGTCAGTAGAGAGAATGCAGCTTTAACACATGAAGCATAGACTTCTATACAACCATAAGAGTCACTCCCTGATGGACAGTAGAGATAATGCCAGTTGCTTCACTCTGCGGAGGTTGCTGCCTGGTTTCGCCACTGCACGGCACAAATTACCTGTCATACCCTCTACAGACGCTGACAAAAGGGGGGCGTTCCCGGTCTGAGGCAGAGCGCAGGACATTTGAGCACCGGGCTCAGTGTAAAGGGAGAGCTGAGCGGTGAGAGACGCTACCGCCGCTGCCCGGCCCCACCGGTGGATACAAGCCGAGATGATCCCAGGCGAGAAGAAAAAAACACCTATTATCTTAAAATCAATCAATACAAACCGCGGACATTAAAGCGACAAATCGGGAATACGACGTCCGGCGAGCAGCCGAGTCTGTGGGCTGCGTGCGTCCCGTTGCAGCGTCTCTTTGTTCGGGTTTGTTGCATCTGCCCTTCACCTCCAACATGGATCATTTAGAGAAGGAGCTCAGGACGGATGACGAGGCTGAATACGACGAAGAGGAAGTGGACCCCAGAATCCAGGTATCTTGGCATCCATAGTATCGATTAGTGTTTAATGTATATGATATACATATATAATAATAATAATAATAATAATAATAATACGGGTTGGTTGCTGTCCAGCCTTGTCTGTCTCCACACCGCTCTCCCAGCATGATCTGCATTTTCTCCATGTTTTTCTTGATTAAAATGTAGGAAAACTCAGTTTACATGCTGTGATATTTAGAACGCAATCCCACAGATGCTGGTTAAATTCATGCAAATGTTTTAGAAAGCACATCCACTACATGCTGACTAATATTTAGTAAAGTAAAACCTGTTTAATTCGTAGATGATAACAGGCGACTTTTTTTTTTTGCAGAGCTTTTCAAAATAAAATTGTAGCCTTTCAGCAAAGTACCTAATGAGGTTAAAATAAGTAAACATGCTACAAATGAATGAATCTCAAACATACAGCATGAAAAAACAATTATTATAGGTGAAGGATAGACTGTAAAAAATACTTCTATACAACCAGAGGAGTCGCTCCCCTGATGGTCAGTAGAGAGAATGCACATTTTCAGACATGAAGCATAGACTTCTATACAACCCTGGGGACATTATAGAGCATGCAGGTTTTAAGACCAAAGCATCGGCTTCACTCGGCAGAACCGGAGGTTGCCGCCTGGTGCATTCTTGATAATACATTCACAGCTATTGTCGTCTTCTTCTTAAAGAACATGGACTAATGTAAACACCACACAGCTTAATGTGAATATCTTCTATACATGTTCCTCTTGATTCAGTCCAGATGTTGCCTGGTTCCCTCTCCGATACATCCAGATGTGATACATTGCACCCCTCTCTGTTGCTTCACCTCTCTGTGGTTTCCGTCTCTTCCAGGGAGAGCTGGAGAAACTCAACCAGTCCACCGACGACATCAACAGATGTGAGACGGAGCTGGAGGTCAGTCACGCACACATTTGCATTGAACGTGTTGATGCAGGCTAACTTTGTGTTTTGCTTGTTTGTAAAAGTTCCCATTTTGTTCATTGTGAACCGGTTCAAACATAAAATCTCACGATACAGTAAACTTTGATCACTTAAAGAGAATTTACTGAGACTGTAACTCAAGACAGATGTTCATCTTTCATCAATGATCTTTGAATCCCATTCAAATCTGATGGCTTACTTTTCTGTGGGTCAGCAGTATTCTGTGAAGCTTTATGGAGGTAAAAGTCCAAAGTGGCGACGTGCTCCTCAGGTGTGCGTGATGTCAAGCCGGAGCCGAGAGTTCATTAGTTTACAGGGTTCAGTTCTCAGTGACAGATGTGTGTTTTTTATTTCGGAAAACATGACTGCACTCGTTCTTCTATCTACAGTATCGGCGCTCAAGACTAATGACGATGGACATTTTTTCCTGATAACGCTACATTGTGAACAACAAATCTGTGTTTAAATCAACAGGAGGAGAGCTCGTTAACCTCAGCTGTTGAGCTTTTGTTTATACATAGCGGACGAACAAATGTTCGATGTGCTGCGTTATTCTCCGAAAAACCAGAGGGCGCACAAACAAAATTAACTGTAGAGGTGTTGTAATTATCTGTAAACTCATATCTCATACTCATGGACTACTTAATTACCTTTATACAAACCTTGTAAAAAAATTAAGTAAAGTATTATATAGAAACAAAGGTTGAATTTCCTGTAAATAATTGGATTTGACTGCAAAATATTTACTCATGTAGTTTTTTAAGACCTGTTTCTAAAGCATCAAAAATGAATCGTCCCTCTGTATAATATATAAACATGTAAACAGTGTTTTTTATCAATAATAACAGAGCTAACATTAACAGAGGTTGCATTGAATTACATTATGATGCGTTTAAGCTCTATATAGGCGAAGGCAAATTCTAACATTATCAAATGTAATCTTGTAAAATTCCGGGGTTTTTTTGGCGAGAAACTTGATGCAGATCTTCAGGGACTAATAATACATTCTCAAAAAAACTGTATTTTATTGTTTTTCCTCATAGCGTGCTACTGAGTTTGTTATTGTTTCTCCGTTACTCGTAGAGACTGTCAGGTCGACCTGTTTCTGTCTCTGTAGCCCGGAGTGTTCAACACTGGGCTGATTGTTAAACCGAGACTGATTTTAAGTTTCTGCCCTTTTCTTTACGGCTCCACCAGCTACAACATCAAGTCAAGTTGTTTTCACTTCCCAACAAAGACATCTGCTGTTCAGGACTGTGACCGACAGACTCACGGCACTTCACACAAAAAATCCTTGTATTAAATTTTTTTTAAAGTTGCTTTGACAAACAAGAAATGATTTTTATGTCTACAAAAAAAATAATGTAACAATTAAAATGGGTTTTCACTATTTGCAAGACAAACATATTAATTGAGAAAAGTATTATTATTAAATCATTAGTGGCAGTCATACTCTTCCTGGTTGACCAAACACCTTTTTACAAAAAATCAGTTTGCATGAATACTATTTAGCATATATTGGTGTATCTGCTGTTATGATAACAAGGACATTCAATCAAAACAATAAAGACTTTCTAGTCCTTGACATGGCTTCTGGTTCCAGCCCAGCACAACGTGGACTAACTTCTTCTGATATGATTATTATGACATTAAGCTCTTATCAGTGGTGACACTTTTGTTCCAGCTTCTCGAAAGTCAAACGTAGCTGGTTTGTCTTTGACTTCATAGTTCACGGGAATGTTGTCGGATAAAATGAGAAACGTTAAGACGTTTCATTGGACTCTTGTAAGGTGCATTGTCTTTGAACGTAGCAATTACTCAATTATTAGTCAAGAAAACCATGAACATGGAGGGGGAGGTCAACGATTTTAGCCTCTCGCTCGAGGACGCCAAAGGAGTACGGACATTCGTAATCTCAGGACCTGGAATCCAGAATTCCCTGTTGAAGGCCGGTTTACGCTGCTCATCAGCTGCCCTCATGAACACGCAAAGTGCTTAAACCCTGCCCGGATTAATCTCCTGCCACCGAAGCCGTTCCACATTGTACGTCCATGGATTGACATCTCCGGGCAGCAGCATTAGTGTGAGATCATCACTTAACCTACATTTTGATTTGAAGCGTTTCCTTACTGCCGACGTTAGGAACGGGCAGAGCGACGTCATAACGTGTCACTGTGATGCCAGGACGGCCAAGGCTAAATTTAGCGGATAGCGGCAGCAAACAAACGCGTTGACGATGGGAAACCGTCACACAGCGCGAGCGTCTGAGGCCCAAAGCAGAAACTCTGCATTCTGCAGTGTGCATGAGTTCAATCCCAGAGGAGAGGACAGAGGTCTGCTTTTTATGAGCTCTCTTCCTCGTAGCTTTGAGACCTTTTTTTTTTTTTTTTATTGCATTTCACCTGTTCTCAACAGTAAAGTTTGTCTGTGTTTGGACAGTTCTTTGTTGGGTTGGACATGAAACGATGACCTTTCATCTTACATTTGAGGGCGTTTTACATCCGCATTTGACAAACTGTGTGGAAACTGTGGCACTTTCTTTGATAGTCAGGGGGGGTCATGATTCCTTCCTTCCTTCCTCACAAAGTGAAAGTCAGCACTTTTAACACCTGCAGGCGTTGTTTCACTTTAAATCCGGTGTGCTGGATTACTGCCGAAACAGCTGTACTGGACTGTTTCCTCTTTTGTGTCCCTGAGGCAGTTTGGGAGGCCGGGGTTACTATTGTGTTTTCAATGCGACCTTTGTCAAGTCAGTCAGTCTCAGTCCTGTTAAGTTTATGCTGATGAAAACTAAACATTTACTATTTTTGGTGCTTAAAAATAAAAACCTTTAAACAACGAAATAACCAAATCATCAGAGCCTTGTTTGTCTATTCTTCATATGCATATATTCTTCATAGAATACTCATGACTCGAGTTTAAAAACATGTAAGCCAGTTGGGGTAAATGTTTTTTTTTTTTTTTTTTAAAAGCCCGACAGAGGAGGAACTTGAAAAGAGTCAATGCGAGCTGTCGAGCTGATTGTGAAGTACTGCACTCGTTCTGCTCTGCACTCTTTCTAAGTTGCAGCCTGTTGCCTTGATGAAAACGCTAATACGATTTGTCAATAAGTGGGTTTTGGCCGAGGTCTACAGCAGGATCAATAAGGATGCACTTTCTTTTCTAGGATTTTGGCATCAAGTGTCATGAGTTTCCTTTTTTTTTTTTTTAGCCTGTCTTTCAAGTGCAGCAAATTATCTGTGAAATGTTGTTTTTAGAATGTTTTTAAAAATAGAATTCAGCCTTTGATCCAATCCAGAGTGGATCTCCTTGAATACCTGACGACGCAAAACGTTTGTGACGGCTAGCTGGCTAATTCACGTTAGCTCCGTGAGTTGGTTTCCAGCTGACTCAAATGAAAACGACGCCAATGCTAAAGGATCCTAAATATGCATTGGATGGTCTACGACTCTACGTATTATTTTGTAAACGTAATTTTTTTTTTTCCCACCCACAAGAAATTCTTCTGTTCCCCAAACACAGAAGCCGGGTTTTGAAGTTCACCAGAAGGTAACAGCTGTCTGTCAGACACGTCTAAAGGCCAGAGCATTTCTAATGAGCACGGAACAATAAGCAGATATCTTGTACTCTGGGTGACGAAAGCAGTCTTTTTGTATTGTTCCTTCACGCCTCTACTTCTATTTATTCACCCGTCACTTCCCCATTATGCGTGATTTATTTCATTATTTATTTCGTACCGTACATGACAACTTCTGCTGCATCTGTTTTGACACCACTTTTCGTTTCTGACCTTTTGAATAATGTACTTCCGATTATCCTGAAGCTTTTTTATTTGACTTCTAAGCTGCTGGTGATTTCCAGAAAACAGACGTGCTAGAAATGCTAATGTGAAATGTAGTACATCCTGGGGAAAGTTCAACCTAAGCGTGACTGTGGCTTTAATAAGTTACATTTAACAGTGGCGCAGATCTTCATTAGATAAGGGGAATTAGTCACAGCATAGTTTAGTTGAAAGGAACTCTGTGTCGGATGGAAGCAGACAGAGCAGAGCAATCATCACAAATGTATAAATGTCTTTTGAAGACACCGGAGAGATGAGAAGAAAACTGAGACGGTGTTCAGCAGCTTTAAGCCTCTTTGCAGGCGACAGCGACCTGACATTTACTCTTGCTCATTTTGACAGCTTCCAAAACGAGTCAAAAACAAACTAGATCCTTGTGCATGAGCCTGAAGGTTTCTCTCATCAATGGTTTACAATCGTCTTCAGGTTTAGTGGATTTGGAGCTTGTTTCTACGTAAAAAAATAGTGGAGCTAACATTAGCATCCCAGTGCTACGCGAGCCTCTGAAGGTATTTGAATGATTGTAACAGGGAATAAAGACCGACCTGACTTTAGTGTTGTTCATTTATTTCATCGTCTTCTATCTTGATCTCCAGGTGATGTGGCGGTTCACTTTCACACTGTGATCTGTAGCTTTTAGCGTCTATCTTTTATCTTCTGAACCTGTTTTCCCTTGACATGCTGGATGTGACCTTTTTAAACGTATATAAGTAGAACCTTCTTTCTGCTTCTCTCTGAAATCCCCCAAATAGATAATATTAATTCAGGGAGTTCAGTTAGTGACAGTGTGGGCTCTAACAGTTTGATGGTGTAGCAGCTGGGGGGGCGGAGCTTAGCGAAAGGTCAATTTTCGAGCAGTATTTGTAAAACATGTTGTGTCACCAATTGCGATCTATGACGATCCATAGAGTTTTTTGTTTTGTTTGTATATAGTCTGTTTTGTGGCAATTTCTTTTGTTAGATTTTCAGCTAGTAGCTATGTAGGAAGATGATATAAATCCTGCTTTGACTTGAAACAGGCTGGTTAAACAATAATATTAGATGTATGTTTTTTTTTTTTTTTTGTGGGTCTATGATTTGTTTCAAACCCTGTTGGAATGTGGCCGTTTATCTCATAAGTAGCTTGTTTCCCGGACAGAGCGTTGATAAGCTGTCAAGCCACAAGGTGAGAGATTTTTATTGGTTGGGAGGAACTTGACCTCGTTTTCGTTATGACGCGTTTAACAATTTATCTTTGACCCAGAAGGTCTACATGTCTGGAACTCCTCCCCAGTCTGGGGTCCTGAAGTAGCCCCGTGGACGACAAAGCTTGTGGTTGTTTCCTTGACGTGATTTTAAAATCAGACTCTGAGTAGCACGGGCTCGACTAAAAAGAGGGCTGAATCCTGCTGTTTGATGTGGAGTTATTTAGTGCCGCTTCTAACAGGATTGTTTCACAGCTGGACAGTTGAGTCACATACAAGGTTTTGCAAACACACTTGTTTGCAAATTCTGCAAACACAGTTTTTTTTTCTTTTCTTTTTACTGATGGGAAAGTTTTTTTTTCTCCCTCCCACAGGGATCTGGGAGGTTTCTGACTTGTTTTTCCTCTTCTTGCTCTTTTTTTGTTCAGTGCTCTGTGCGGTGATTTAGACAAAAATTGCTGAAATCTCATTCTGAGAAACTCCCCTCGACAAGTACAAGTGAACTCACAAAGCTCTCTTAAGACATAACAAGTTTGTTTCGTACCAGTTAACAAAATTATATCGGACATTCATTTATTTTTTTCACAGGCGTCTGTTGACAGATTGGCGCCGATCTGTTTTTCAGCGTTCGTTGGGACTCTCAGGAGAACTGCGGCAGCTTTGTCTGACGCGTCGTGTGAATACTTTGCCCAGATTAGATCAAGTTCATTGGTTGACAGTTAATGTTTCTTATCTCTTATTTAGACCTACTTTTTTGTGATTTTGATCATGAAAGTCCGGGGTTTTAGACACTCTGGTTCTGAGTCATAGCAGAGGCAGCAGGTTGAATTTCCTTGACTTTACAAGGTGATGGTAAAGCGAAGTTCATGGGTCAAGAGCTACAAGGCGCTGTCGGGCGATGTAACCGTGTTCGAAGGGAACTAAAGCAAGAGACGGGTTTAAAGGCTGGACGGGAGATCTTTTCACTGCCAAGAGATGGATGAATCTATTCAATTCAGTTTATTTTGTATAGCAAAATTACAAATTTGCCTCAGAGGGCTTTACAATCTGTACACATACGACAGCCCTGTGTTAAACCTGCATTCTCTCTCCTGACCACCAGGGTGAGACTCCTCTGGTTGTATAGAAGTCTATGAGAAAATGACTCTACTTCTCTCGATTTATTCCCTCAGTAAACATGAGTTTATGTCTCAATCTCTAGTTTTAAGTCTTCTTCAATACAGCATGATGTTCATTTAGTAAATTACGCTCCATTTAAAGTCAAACAGACCATAAAGCAGGGTATGATTTAGGGCGGAGCTACAACATAACAGGTCTCTCTACCAGAGACGTTTAAGGTGTCTGGCTGCGAGAAAAAACATACAAGTTTTTATTTTGGCCACAAAAGTTTCAATGCCAGTTGGTCGATACCTGAAAGGTACAGCGTACCGATACCAAGCCCGATTGGATCCCTGCATAAAGGAAGAGCAGTGTGTGGTGGGACAGCGTACTGCATGCTACGAGTGAGCAACAGGTGTAGCTCAGATAGCTATGAATTACTGAGGCCTCTTTTTCTCTCTCTCGTCAGGACGCGAGGCAGAAATTCCGCTTGGTTCTGGTCGAGGCCACGGTGAAGCTGGACGAACTGGTGAAGAAGATCGGTAAAGCTGTGGAGGAGTCCAAGCCCTACTGGGAGGCCCGCAGGTTGGCCAGACAGGTCGGTGAACAAGGCACGGAGGGAGGGAATGTAGAAGCATTCAGAGCGGTTTGATCTCAAGAAGGGTCCTGGGTCGGTTCAATTATACCCTGTATATCCAATTCGACTGGGTATGCAGGGTTGTACTGCTACAGATCGTTGGTCTGTGTGTCTGTGAAATACAATATTTTCTGAAATCGTTACCCTCTGTAAGAAATAATAGGATATATCTCATAACATTGTATTAATCTTCATGGCGTCTCATTCTTTCCGAAACCGCTATTACCAAATAACAAGCTGCTGCTAGAGTCAGGTCAGTTGCAGATCTTTCAGTAATCTGAATGCTGACATGTTTGTCTTTAACATAGATGAGAGTCCTCTCATCTGCAGTTAGATATTCAGATTGTTGGCTGGTTTTAATTATTCAAATCGTTTTGTTGTTTATATCTTTTTACCAGGTCAATAGTTGAGACTTGATTTAATTATAAAAGAGTGTATTTTTGTATTAGTTCAACTGTTTTGCACGGTTTGATGCAATTTGACCAGCTTCTAGATGCTTGTTGAGGATGATGTTAAGAATTTTCTTTCGGTCTAGTTGATTTTTTAAAAAGCAGCAACGAGCGGGGAACTACGCAGTAATTTGTGTGTGTGTGTGTGTGTGTGTGTGTGTGTGTGTGTGTGTGTGTGTGTGTGTGTGTGTGTGTGTGTGTGTTTCTGTGTGTGTGTGTGTGTGTGTGTGTGTGTGTGTGTGTGTGTGTGAGTTCCTGTAAAGTGACAGTGCAGTTGCACTTCTGCTTTTTCAGCTACGTCTAATTTAAACAAAGTTCTCTGGTGCCTCTGCTGCTATCATTATGATTTAAGGATCACATGGAAATGTGCGACAGTAGAGATTGCCGAGCTGCAGTTTGATTCCCGGTTATTTCCCCACATTTCTCATCTCCACTGTGATGATCAAGTAACGTGCCCAAAAACGTGTAGGAAAAAACAATTAAGAAATCGATTCCGTAAAGATTGAAATGCACTGTTCTGCCTGTTCTTTGGCTTCTTCTTTTTTTTAATCTGAAACCAATTTGTAGGTTTTGTTTTCCTCTGGTTCCCACGGGGATTTGAACCGCCGATGTCCTGTTGCCATAAATGGTTTTGGACACCAGACTATCTATTAATTTGTTCCCTCCTTCCTTTATGTCAAACCTTTTTACGCAGGAAATGCTGCTTCACAAATGAAGACATAAATGAGAGACTCGGTCGGATAACTTCAGCGTCTGTCTGTTCACATAAAAGGAGGAAGAATGGCCCCCTGTGGTCGCTGGCGTACCGAGCCTCTCGATCGCGGCGGTCCTATAGGGAACTGAGATGAGGAAGTGTGTGCCGCATGTGATCGTTGTAGTTCCTTCTACCTGCTGGCCCAATTTGTTTATATTTCTGCCTCTTCTCGACGTTCGCTTTCACTTCTCAAGCTTGTATCGACTTAACTTCAAATTTAAAACATGCTGGAGGGCCGTTGGGTTTACAGCGCCTGGAGAGCAGAAACGCAGGTTTTTTACTGTGTCCCTGGAAAGATCATTTATCATTATTATTATTGAGAAGAAGAGTGTTAGGGAGGGATTAGAAATGCAGGAGATCAGGTTGAGGCAGGGTTTGTGTTTTTTCTCCAGGAAGGCAAAACATTTAGACATTTGACCCACCCACACTCCTCTTCTTCGTAACGGATACCAAGGCTGTCCATTATATGGCACCATCCCTTTCTGCAAGGCCGCACAGACTAATTTAACTCAAAGCCGTTGTGTCCTGACACATCCTCTCGCTTCTTTTGATTCAGGGGTCAACCTTCAGTCTGACGAGGGCCTAGATTACACCCCAAAGCCGACCCGGTCCTGGCCGGGTCCAGGCCTACTTTTACCTCACCGTCACCACTCTCAACCAGTTTGTATCATTTATGGATGAAGTAGTGAAGCGGTAACTTGCTTTTGGGAGAACCTTTGGACTAAACAGTAACGTATGGAACAACTTTGAGACGAGAACATATATATAGTTTAAAATGTCCCCTGTGAACGCAAACACTTGCAAGAGGTTAACAGAGCTGTATTTAACATTCTGAACATCCCCTCATTACGTGTTGCTCTCTGTTGACTTCGCTGTAGTTCATTGCCTCAGTTGGTTCACCTATATCCCGTAAATGAACCTGGATATAGCTCAAAACTGGTTTCTTGTGTGGTTAAACGGTGACATCCCTCGAAAGGATGAGACTGAGGACAGATGAGGCCGGTGAGGATACGGTTTCTTTCAATCGTCCCTCCAAGGTAAGATCAGGCTGGTGGAGTCGCCCGCTTAAATATAGTTTTTCAAGCTTAGTGTGTTGAGTGTTGTATACAATCTTTACTGCAGTGTGTACAATGCGCGCGCCGAACAACATCCCGTCATCCACGTATTTATGTATACGATATCAGACAGCGGGCCTAGGTATGAAATGCACGGCCCGCCACTGGTACAATGTATACAATCTTTACTGCAGTGCGTACAATCTTACTGATATATACTTTTGTTTACCTCAGGATTCTCACAAGGAAGACAAAAGATTGACAATTGGCCATGTTGCCGTGCAACGTCGTGAGCAGCCAGATAAACGATGTCGTGGCTGTGCTTGCAAACAGAAAACGGGAACGTATAGCTCATCTTGTTATTACTGCAATATGCACCGACTGTTTCTCCGATCCACAGATCAAGACCCTTATTGAGCAGAGCCCCTAACTGTTTTTAGCTTTCAAGACCACTTGTTTAGTGGATAATTCATTCAAATGAACTTGGCGAAGACCGCATTGGATACTCCATTTGCATAACCACAGAATTAATAATGTTTCTACCTGGACTAGGGCTGAACGATTTGGGAAAATAATCTAATTGCGATTTTTTCCCCCCAATATTGCAATTGCGATTTAATATACGATTTTTAATTTTTTTAAATTGTATCCTCTCTTTTCCCCAACAAAACATAATGAATGATTTAAATATGACCAACACAATATTAGATACATTTAGTGTAAAATGTTCTTTCCCATTGGCTGGGCCTATTTGTTAGAATTAAATAAAAAGATGAAACTTGAAATAAATGACATTTTTATTGAACTGTTCATTACAGAAACATCTGTGGCTTTGCCACTGTGCATTTAAGTAATTTAAACAAAGTGTGAAAAAGAGGACACTTCGTCGCGCGGGGTGGGGGGGGGTAGCAGTAGTGTGTAGCATGCCGTGAACTTACATTTACGTTGAGATCGGTCGACCAATGACAGTTCTCTCTACAGTCAGAGCTTGCGCAAGAAGGTGGAACGTGAGGGAGATACCATTTCCAAAACTTGTAAGGGGGTAATAACTATTTTCCCGGACGTTTTTGGAATCCCTGCCGGACGCTTTTTTTAGGTCTCGAAAAGAGGACATGTCCAGGAAAAAGAGGACGTCTGGTCACCCTATTAAAGGGCCGCTTGAAAAGTTGATGCAGCCGAGTTCTCCACTCTTTCGCTCGCGTCACGTGATGACGTTGTAATCGCGCACGTTGCGGTTAGAAAATCTCGTTTTATCATATCGCGATATTATCGCAAATGCAATTAATCGTTCAGCCCTAACCTGGACATGCATTTTTAGTCGAAGCATGTCGCCGGAGGACACTTTGCTCATTTATCTCCCACATCCAGGTTTTCTCAGCATGTCTGACGTTTAAACCAGCTTCTCTATCCTCACCATCGCTGGATCCACTAGCCTATTTAAACAATTTCCATCTTTTTTGTGCTCCAAATGGCCCTCGGAGCAGCCTTTGTTATGCTTTATATCAACAGAGATAAGCGTCAAGATTGAATAAGCCGGCCTTGTTCTACTCTCAAATCTTTTCCACGTTCGCCTCTCTCTGTCCTTCCCCCCAATACTTACTGTCTTTCTGTCTCTCTGATGGTTACAGACTACAGTGGAGTTTGACTTCTTTTTTTTTTATCAGATCTTTGCAATAATTCTCTGGTTAAATCCAGCGCCAAAGCATCTACACACAGAAAGTCTGGGAAAGAACGTTCTGGATGAGATTTATTTTGGCTCTTTGTTCCATGTAATGCTTCAGCTATGGTTTATTAAACAATTCATCTTTTCGATGAATCATGTAGTCTGTAAACATACACAAATGGTGGAGGTAATTTCTTCAAATGTATTGGTCAGAATCCCGGAAACGTACAATTTAAAATTATAGGAATAATCGTCACTTTTCAGAAGGTGGAACCAGCATTTTACATGTTTGCACCCTAACAACGCCTACATGTTTTGGGCATCTTAATCCTTAAAAGGGAGCAAGCAGGTTGCGCAATTCTCAGGTTTTACAGGCAAAATAGTTGGATTCGCAACTTTTGAATGAACTTAATGGATACTGTTAGTGACGATAGTAATCACCTATATTGTGCAGGTAACCCTGTGTTTGTGTGAAGCCTAAGTCTCAGATTTAGAGGACAGAGCAGATTCTACTGGAGTAGATGGACAGGGGGCTCTACCTCAAATTGGCCCTAAATTCCTGTCAGGGCTCTTGTATCCGTCCATCTCGTCCTGCTTTCCTCGTCGTTATCTAATCTATCTCTAAACGAGCCGCTGGGCATTCAGATCCTTAACTAGACGGCACTGTGGACATTCATAGGGAATAATTCTAATTTGTGCCTTGAGACAGATTTTTGTTTTATTCTGAACAGATGGTGAAAAAAAAGGCCGTTGGAACCGAAGTCGAGCAAAAAACAGTTGCTTGTCGGAGGCTGTTGGCGTCTAATGTTTTTAATAAAGCTGCCATCAGTTCGTGAGGAACTTGTAAATTGGCCCTTGACCCAATCCGGCAGAACGCGACACAAATCTCCTTCATGTCTTCTCTTTAATTTTTTCGCCAGCTAAAAATATCTCAAATAAAAATCACACACTGAGGCTCTTTGTCTGTAGAGTGTTGGACGCAGTTCACGGTCTCATGTTTTGCCTTGCTTTGGTAGCGTACAGATTGACTTTGTAACTGGTGTGTGAATTTTATCTTTCTTTGCTGTTGACGGTTGGATCTGTTGGACGGAAGGGAAGGAAATGTTGGCAACTCTTTCTTAATTCGTTTAGTCTTGTTTTCCTCATCTCCTCGATTCTGCATTTTTCATCTTTATTTCTTTGAAGCCTTTTCTTCCTTATTTCTACTCTTTTCTTCTTGACCTCCTATTTCCTTTTCACCCTTTTCATTCTTGCATTTTTACTTATTTCATACACAAACATTTCCTCTTGGTTTGTTTCCTCACCCTCCTGCATTCATCTTTTTATAAAATATTCTATTATCTTTGTTCTTCCTTCATTTCCTCCCTTGGCTCCTTCTCGCCTCCCTACTCCCACTCTTTTACAGCCTGCTTGCTTTCCTCCATTTCCTCACAGTATGCAGCCTGACTCACTGTTTTTGTTTTTATGATCAGAAAATCCTTCCTTTTCTCTTGGCGTTCCCTCCATCACTCTCCCACTCAGTCTGATAAGAAAGGCATTATTTGCGATGGCAGATAAGCAGCAGGGAGCGGCGTTAGCGGTGGGCGGGGACTCTCTTTGACCTTGTCTTCAAGATAAAATACAGACCTATAACTCTGAGCTGTGAGATAATCACCGTTTGCATATCGGTTATCTCGCTGGCAGCTCATGAGTCATGAGTCAATAAGGGTTTCCCCGTTTAGCTCCCCGGCGACCTGGAAAGCGCATTGAAAGTTTGAAAAGACTCCTTTTTCAGTCCTTTTTAAAAGTACTTAAATCCAACAGAGCTGTACCGAGTAGCTCAAAGCTTCAATCATGATGTTGACATTTTCATACTAAATCAACATTCAAATGCTGCTCAGCTCCATTCATTCAGTTTTAAACTAGTATGTGTGCACAGATGCAGATAAAGATGAGGCTACATTGATATTATTAGTATTATACTACTTGTATAATTATATTCCAGTGCCGGATTGCTCTTAACTCCAGTGTTGTCAAAATGTTGAACCAAAATTCTTTGAAAAACAAAAGATGTCCTGTTTTTTTTTTTTTTTTATCCAACAAAATATTCTGCTTCAAACCAGATTTGTTGGCATTTAGCCTTTTAAAAAAACAGCAGCTTCACTGTGATCAATAGGGGGAATTCCTGTGTTCCCCGGGTCATGATTGTAACGGCGATCTTCTCTGTTCCAATGACAAAAGAACAAAGGGAGACGTATCAAATCCATTCAGCCACGGCAGAGAGAGCTATGTCTAAAGTCAAGAAAATTGGAGGTTAAGCATTGCTTAGAAAATAAAACTCCATTTGATAGGTCTCCTTATTGTATCATATGAAGAGGATATTGAGCTGGGGAACATATGACGCTGGAAACATAAATATGCTCCCGGTCAATGTTTGCTCACACGAAGGGAGGAACACACCTGTATTAAAGTGGCGGTCTAGAAGCAATCTAACAACACCATAAATTACATTTTATGTAAGCACAATAACAACAACAAAAAATCTATTTACTCCCTTTTTTTTTCAGGGCACAGACGTCATATTATGTCGACAGGCATTCAAAGCTTCACACACAAATCTCAATAGAAGATTCATATATTTGGACTGACAGTCATAACCACTTGTTTCACTGGGCCCTAAGAATGTGTGAGCAGATGCGCATTAGCTCAAGCACACTTTGGGTGGACACATTGAAAGTTGCATGAATCAGACCTGTGACCTTCCTGTAAAGGAAAAGGCATCTCTGAGCATTCAAATTAAAATCGCTCCGAGCTCCTACCTCCCCCTGTTTGATCTCCCTGGTGAAGGTTTGTCGGGTGGTCCAATAGGAAAAAAAGAAGAGATGCACTTTCTGATGACCTGAGTTGAAGAAGTGTTTCGGGGCGACGAGGCTGAAAAGTTTCAGGAGTTATCGCTTAAGTGCACATCGCTTGAAGGACGCATGTGTTTTAAGTGCTGACTCCGGTGGGACGGAGCAGCGTTAAACCTTCTGCATTTTGTTTTTTTAACAAAATGAAATATTCATCGGGCTCGCTCTTCCTTCCACCTCATCTCCCAGAGACTCAAGGCTGCAAATGTAAATAAGAGAAGTCAAGAATCGGTGAGCGTTTTTTCTTTTTGTGTTTCCATCTCACTGCTTATACAGTATGTGAGCATGCATTTTTATTTACGTTTTTTGACGCGCGTCAAAGGGTCACAAACATTCAAAGGCTTTCCTTGAATCCAGTTTGTGAAAGGGGTTTTATTCTGCTATTTATAGACGGTCCCCCATCACTTGTCCTTGCTGGTTATCCTGTTTAGTAAGAGGTGAATACTCTTGAGTACTCCTGGTTTTTGTATTATGATGGTGCATCGACGTGAAAGTGGATGACTTGGTCCCTCGTCAATCATCAATGTGTCGACTTGCAGAAGCAGATTTTTAAACCGGCCGCCCACTCAACCGGCAGCAGCACACAGTGAGTCTGCAGATTATCTGAGAGAGCTGCAGAGAGGGAGTTTGAGTTTGAGTTTGAAAGACAGCAACGCAGATTAAGCTCAGAACCAAATGCACATGATTTGGACACGGGGATGAAGCAAGCGTGGAGCGAATCTGCAGAAGGAAGGATGATTTATTGTGATAGGAAAACTTTGTCTTGAAACTTTGTATAGTCTCTGTCTTCATGGGTTCCAGGCCGAGATACCGTGACCCAATAAACTTTGTGACCTTATGAATGTTGAAAATATCCACTCCGTGCATCTTCTCCTCACTAAATATTTGTTTTCATATAAACATATATACAACCATGGACCGTAAATAAGAAGTGGACGTAGTCATCGCGGCGTAACCCAGTGGTTTGTGGACTGAGTAGGAGTGACATAGAAGCATACCCTGCTTTACGGTCTGTTTGACTCTAAATGACCATCATTTACTGAATGAACATCATGTTGTATTGAAGAAGACTTGAAACTAGAGAGTGAGACCATAAACTCATGTTTACAATGTTTACTGAGGGAATAAATCAAGAGAGAAGTAGAGTCATTTTCTCATAGACTTCTATACAACCAGAGGTGTCGCCCCCTGGTGGACATTAGAGAGAATGCAGGTTTTCAGACATGAAGCGTGGCTTCCCTCGGCAGAACCGGAGGTTGCCGCCTGATCCAAACTGGCAGAGAGGCAAGGGAAGTGTCCAATAGTTGACATGGGTGACACCATATTTGGTCCCTAAACAGAAGCCGTGCATGTAAGGAAAGTTTCTCAACAAGGGCTTTACCCAAACTCAGTCAAAAGTACAACAAAACACCGTCCGTGCTGCACCAATGATGTCCCTGCAGGAGCTGTTATGCAACAACTGACCGACCAGTAGCATCACAACATGGCAAACACTCAGCGTCCCAGGTGGTCAAAGCCAAACCAGATGGCTTTGACTTTGCAGTGGCTTCCTCTGAACCCTAACCCTTTCAAATGCCTCCATCTTTCATTCCGTCCATCCATCCATCTCTCTCCACCCATCAGCAGCGTTCCCTGTGGCTGTTGTCTAATGGGACGTGGACTGCCTGCCATGAACAGGGAGGGAGGGAGATAAACAGAGAGATTGTCTCACCATCCTCTCCCATCTGTCTGATGGAGGAGAATGGGAGACGCGTTCACCACTGAAACTTTAAACAATCCCATCCATTATTTGAAGCGTTTTGGTTCTCTCTCTCTCTTACTCCATCCTTCCACTCAGCTTTCTATTCCAGCTGCTGTCAAATCTTCCTCTCGAAATCTAGCGTTGCATCTTCTCAACAGCCTGGATTTGCTCATCGTTTCCCCCGCTTTCCCTCCCCTCTTCTCCTGACTAATCCCCCCCGACATCTGTCCAAACTCAGGCCACCGTCATGGTCACGGACACGCGCGAATCTAACATCTGAGGACGGCAAGCGGGAGGTGATGTCAACCCAAAATATTTCACAATTTTCACAAGGTGTTATGACCGCATTTATTTGATTGCAGAGTAGCATCCTCTTCGCTCTAGTTTGGGTTGTATGTCCAAAACATAGGTCATTCTGATGCTATACTACTCATGATGCTATTCATTCTTGACACAACTACTTCAGTCACTTCTGATGTGAACAAACGAAGAAGCTCTTCCCAGGAGGGTCAATGTGTGCAGTCGTCCCCACCGTGTTCACACATACAGACACGAAGCAGTTGGCGTTCTCTCTGGTTACCGATCTCAATGAATATTTCAATGAACGCCAGATGAAGAACTCGGCTGCGTGCACTCCCTTCAATGCGACCTGCCTGATTTGGTTCGTGATCGGATAGATTTCGTGGTCAAAGAAGCGACTGTAAAACGATTTTAATTTACTACAAATTCTTCCCAATAACCCCCCCCCTTTTCTTTTTTTGCTGCTTCCTCTTCCTCCCTGCAGCAGTTTTTTTATTGAAGAATAGCTGCTAATTCAGCGACTAACACGTTATCCTGTAAATTCTTCACAATATAAGTCACCAGTAATTTGTTTCTGTATTTAAAAGTGTTTATTCTGAAGCAGCAAAAAAATAGTAAATGTTGTATTTTCATCAGACGACACAAATGATACAAAGACAAGTGTAAACACGGCCTTTTGGGCAGTAAAACTGTCCCTGTTTCAGACCTGTAAATGTTTTTAGTAAAACACCATTCAACTAAACCTTGCAATAACTTTTCATCAGAACTCTACAGTCCTGCTTCAAAGCCTGGACGTATCTGGGCTAATGTCTCTGTAGAAGAGCGTGAAGCGGACATCAGAGGCTGAGGCTGCCTCCCCCCCTGAAGCTCGCTCACATTATCTAGGCCAGCCGCAGTTAGTTCACCTCCCTCCTGGAACCAGCAGCCACTTCAAATGTGGGATTTTTCGAGGAAGTCTGCGTGTCAGTGTGGCACACCGGGGACAGAAAGGACGCCACATTTTTTATTAATAAGACATCATTGTCCCAGCTCGTGCTTTCACTTCAGAGAAAATGAATTGCCAGAATCGATGGAGGAGCTGAGATAAACAAAATAATCAGATTTCTTGGCAGAGTGGCCTAATCGGGTTGCTCTGAATACGGATAGTCTCCTCCAACTTTCCGACCTTCTCTTGTGGTAATGGTGGGAAATAAACTGATTTTAGGATTCGCCACCGATCGGATCAGCACTAAAAGATCAAAGCGGAGCAAATGTAACTTTTAGAGATCCCTTATGACGTTTTTTTTGTTTGCCGCCGACACTAATTACCGATCATTGGTGACTCGTATTGTTACATCCATACTGATCGCCCATGGGTGTAATGTTCAGGTGTCCACATACTTATACACATAGTGTAACAATACCCACTTTCTACATCTATTATTTCCTTTCCCCTTCAGGGTTTCTGTTTCAAACAGTGACTGAATCGATGACCGCATGTTTTAATTTCTTTCCATTGCATGATGACACTGCAATGGGAAAAAAACAAACACCTGAAGCTTTAATTTCACGCTGTATTTACTTGTTATTTTTTTGTTTTTGCGTCTGAAAATCAGATACACTTCGAGTCAAATGTGCTTTTGTTGTGCATTTTGATTTTCTCAACCATGAAACACACGAGTACAAATGGTGCTTTGAAAATAATATGCATGAAAACCAAGTGTTATTTACCATTTAAAGCTAAATGTGTTTGCGTGTGTTTTGTAAGTCTGGTATCGGATGGAATTTCAATCTGGAGAGTGTTCAGACATCAACCTTGATTTGTATTGTTGAAGCAGACCAAGCAGAGTGTTTCTGCTAACAGGGTGAGGGGGGAGGGGAGTGAGCACGTGTGGGATGGGTTTCTCATGTGCAACGTGAGGAGGGGGAGGAAGAGGGAGGAGGAAGAGGGAGGAGGACTATCCAATCAGTGTCGATGATAAATGTAGTGATTTGAAGCAGTGACATTCCACATATGTTGACCTACAAAGCTGAGTCATTCTGCCCGTACAGCCGTGCTGGTAGCGCCTACATGTACCAAGATGCATTGCTGCCATATCCTCCTGCTTAGGCCGTGAACACTGCCTCCAATAAATACGTCTGAATATCCGAGTCGGCCAAAAACACCGTAAAATGTATCCTCGTTGTTAACGTCCTCTGCAACGGCAGCGAGGGGAACGAGGACGTTCTGTTCCCAAAGAAACCAGCGCTGAAGCGGTCTGTAGTTCTTCCTCTGCATTCGACGTATGATGCAGGTTGTTAGTATGATGGGATGCGGAAGCGACGGTGTTGCTATAGACCAGTGGTGTCAAACTCATTTTAATGAAGGGGCCACATGCTGGCCATTTTGATCTCAAGTGGGCCGGACCAGTAAAATCACAGCATATTAACGCATACATAATGACAATATTTCTCTATGTTTAAATCATTGGTGAAGGTTTTTGGATGATAAACCCTATTGTAAGGTCTTTCTACAATAAACTAGAAACATAAAGACCAAACATTCAGACATCATCCCATTGTTTATCTGCCTGGGCTCTCCTCTGCAGATTCCCTCGCAGTTGGGCAATATGTGTAGTAATGTCAGTGCTCTAATCAATTGTGACTCTGGGTCAATGGATAGCATCCCCGTTTTTCAATCAGTGGATCAGCAATTTTAACAATTATCCCGCGGGCCGGACTGGACCCCCTGGCGGGCCGGATCCGAAATATATCATGGCAATCTATCCAATAGTTGTGGACATTGATTACTCTGGGTTAACATTTTGAACGGACTGTAATCAATGTAACCTAAAGCACCCCCTGCTTAATGGTCTATAGAGAGAATGCAGCTTTAACACACTTTAAGACACTCGTATCGGCTTCAACAGCAGAACTTGAGTTAAATTCCAACGTGACATGCTAGCATTAGCACGTCTAAACATAACTGGCACAAAGCGCATTGTTTGAGAACAAAACCAGGTGGACTTTTGTTGCTCAAGGACACTTTGCAAAAGGAGGACGGGGAGAGTTGGTGTGTTGGAATGAAAGTGCATTGCTTTCCGTTCCTAACGCTGCTGCCATGGAGGCTAACGTGACGAAGGACAGTGACGCAGACGCCAGGAGACATCACTGTAGTAACACGTGGCTCCCTGTAGCATTCAGTCGGCATTAGCGTGTGCATTCATGCAGCGTGGAATACAAAGACGAACACATGACGGCAACAAGGCCGAGGCTGTCCGCCTCTCGCTCCGCTGGCATGCTGATAATTCCCACAGAATGTTAGTTAGGAATTGATCAGGTATCCAGAACATGTACGTCAGCGCTTTAAAAGACATACACTGATGGTCACTGTTCAGTTATTTTCCTGAAAGGCCTTTACACGCTCACACAAAAATGCAAAATACCTGCCTGGGAAAATCTTTGCATTTGGATGCAAAGATTTTCAACAGTGATGGAAAATAGCGACGGTTTCAACACTTTTATTAATAAATAGTTTGTACTACTTCCAGGATCCTGTTGACCCAGAGCAGCTTTCTGACAGGCTGTCTGATACTGTGTGATATTTTATTTGATAGTTTCCTTTTCAGTTAAATACTTTTGAGTGAATTTGAGTTTCTTCTGGTAAACGGTTAGTGTTCATGTTTAGGCCTTTAATTGTGAAAGGTAAGAAGAGAAGGAAAAGATCTGGTCTGGGTTGCCTTTTGCCCAGGTTGAATCGATGAATAAAGTTTGGTTCAGACTACAGAGCCTCCGTGTTGTTGTACTTTATGGTTTTTTGAACATGTTCGTTTTGCACAACGTGTTTGACTTGACTTTATTTATTTGATGTGGACATCACAATGGCATTAGAATTTCTAGCACGCATATATGCACAAAGAAAAAAACAGATACACTGTGTTAAGTGTACTGTATATAGCGAATGCTAATTTTCAACACCTGTCCACAGGAGGCTTTTAAAAAAAAAAAATAGAATAAAAAAGAGAATACATACATAGATACATACACAAAGTAAAAGTATGAGGGTTTAAACGTGTGAACAATGTTTTTTTTTTCTTAACCGTGATTAAAGACCTTAAAATCGTGTTGCACTTTCAGTTCTGTTGGGAGACGGTTCCATTGCTCTTGTTTGGTTGATGCCGTTTATTCACGGTGCGAAAGCTGAGAAAAAAAATCAATCTTTATCGCCGCTTAATGATTCTCATTCTGTGAGAAAGTGCAGTTTGTCAAATACAAATGAAAGGAAATCATTGCAGGACTATAATTCTCCGTCTAAATAGTCAAACTTGAATCATAAATACTCTGGGATAAAGTGGCATTCTGTGTTTGAATCAGTGTAGTTTGAATCCATAGAGGGGTTCTGTGTGATAAACTGGGTCATTAGAATCAATTTCTGATTTTAATATTTTATAAACTGTCTTCAGCTGCTTTTCCCACAGTCAGAGAAATGCGTCTCCCTGTGCAGCTTTTTTTTTTACATTCTGCATTTATTAATTTTTTCTTCAAAACCTTTAGAGAGAGATCAGTGATGACTCATCACATATGTGTGATGTTATTTCAAGTGTTTATTCATGGTCGGATTGTGGAAATGTTACATGTGGGCTTGTGGAACTGAATCCGCAGCTGGTGTGTGACCATCAGGCTGGTTTCATATCTAAATGGCGTTTCTTTATTAAAAGTGAGTCACTGCTCTGTGAAGATCAGATGTAACAGTTAAAAGAGATGTATCCACTGTCCCGTGAATCAAGATGGCTCTAAGATGGCATATTGGAGACGATGTGCTTTCATTGGGTCCAGAATTGATTGTCAACAAGTGAATTGTTTTAATGATGATGATGGTGATGATCTCCCTCCCGCTGTCTTCCAGGCCCAGCTGGAGGCCCAGAAGGCCACCCAGGACTTCCAGGGAGCCACTGAGGTCCTGCGGGCGGCGAAGGAGACCATCTCCCTGGCCGAGCAGAGGCTCCTGGAGGAGGACAGCCGGCAGTTTGACTCCGCTTGGCAGGAGATGCTGAACCACGCCACCCAGCGGGTGAGGGGGGATGGGACGCCAGAGACAGAAGAGTGTTATTTTATTTTTTGTGGCTGCATTTTTTCATTTTATTTTACAGCTTTTATATTTCCTTTGAATATTTTATTTTACAGCTTTTTTATTTCCTTTGAATATTTTATTTTAATTTAAAATGTATTTATTTTATTATAAACCTTTTAATTTTAGTAGTAATATTGATAGTTTGGAGTCATATGTGGCTGACAGTTATGTGTACGTTCTTGGTCTTCCTGACTTATTTACATTTTGCACACAAAACAATAGAAAGTTGACGGATCCCTTAAAGGGCAAAAAATATATAAACCTCAGGCTGACGGGGATTTCTGATTGGCTGTCCCAGGTGATGGAGGCGGAGCACGCCAAGACGAGGAGCGAGCTGGTCCACAAGGAGACGGCGGCCAAATATACGGCAGCCATCGGCTGCATGAAGCAGCTGGAGAAAAAACTCAAACGCACCATCAACAAGTCGAAGTAAGAGACTCTTTTTCTCTGTGAAAAAAACACTTTTGGAGATTGTGGTAATAAAGTTGAAATAATCTTGAAGAAAAAGTCAAGAAATTACAGTAATAAAGTTGCAATTTTACATTGACCGACTGTTTTCAACTGTTTTATGCTTTATCTTTTGATATGACCATTTTTTCTGGTGACTTTTTTTCATCAAATATCTCTAAATATCTTTCTTTATTCTCGAATAATAGTTTTAGTGACATTAACACATTTTCATATTTCTAAAATAGTTCTGGGAAATCTTGTTGAAATGTTGTTCCTTAATTTTGTCACCATTTCTAAGCGCGTATAAGAGATGATGTCATAGAATAATTATAGCCGTGGACTTTTAAATTTGACTTCCACAGAGAGGAACATATTAGTGTAAAGTCCCCATCAACATGGCGTCATCTATTCAGTCTCCGTCCTTCCACCCAACCTGATGGAAGCACAGTGTACTGAAGTGAAACTTCTTGTCACCGGACTAAGTGGTTTTCCAAGCAGCTGATCCAGCTGTTCAACCCAGATGTGGTCTGATGAGCAGTTTATACATTTATATTTTTAACGACAGGTTGCTCTTCTCCATTCAGCCATTCAGTGTCTTCTCTCTGAAGCTGTGAGTTCTGCTCTCAGTCGTTAAAGGGTCGTTCAGGCGTTAAAGGGGAAGTCTGGCCACCAGGTGACGCCTTCCTGTGACATCACAAGTCTAAGGGAAGGGTACCGAAACCTCCGATATTAGTAACCCTCCAGGTGGCATCTTTAAAAATGAAATCATAAGGAATAGAAACTCTACAAGTTCCCCTCTGTAATATTTCTCATTTCCTTTCAAAGTTTCTGAGCTCATTGCTCACGCATAAAAAAAAAAAAATGCAAAATAGTAAAATTACCATTTATTCATGGTAACAAAAAGCCACAATTTTACATTCACCGACACTTATTTGTTCTGTAGAACATGTTGAACTTCTATTATATATATTTTAAATATAAATGTATACAATATAAATATTTTGGAGAAAAAAGTGAAGCAATTACAGTAATAAAGTGACATAATATTTGGTAAAACTCTTGAAAACAGTCTATAAAACTTTTCTCTTTTACTATCACTCCTCTTTTTTCTTCTTTTTTCTCTAGAACATGTTTGAGTCCATTCGTCACTGGGCCAAAACACATTTAAAAAAAGAAGACATTTTCTGTCCGTACGCATCCAAATGATCAGAAAATTATTCCAGTATTGAAACGCATTCAAATGCAAAATGAGCAGCCAGATTCCCTCTTAGTAATAAATAAATAAATAAGAACTACACACTTTTTGCACCACAGGGTATTTTGTATTTATTTAAATGTAATTAGTCTGCTCACCGAAGGCAGCAGGCTGAGCTCAGTGTCAGTTAATTGAGGTTCAGATTGGCAATGAAGATGACGTCGTCACATCTCACTGTCTTGTCTTTTGACCTTTTTTTCCTTCTTCATTACCAAGCTGTTCAGACACAGTTTGTTTCCCCTTTTGAGTACGATTGGAGCTCAGGGGTGCGTTTATGACCTTAACCTTCGGTAAACCTTCAACTTGACTAACGAGAAGTTACATAAGACCCTCCCCTCGGTCCAGACATCTGTACGTCACACGAGCCGTGTCGGCCTCCTGCTGGTACTGACGCTTTCTAGTGTATCTCTGGCCAAGTACAGATGCCCTGTTGACAGTGATGCATGAAGAGTTACCAACAAGTCTGATAACGTATCAGCAGCATAGAGAACAGGGTTGGTAAAGGCATACAGCTTCTTAACTCACCGGTCAAAGGGACCAGAAAGTTAGATGGGGGGGAAAAAAAGAGCTGATGTTTTACCAACAAAATAAGAAATTGCCTTTTTGTTTCACATATATATTTGTAATAATATAATATATATGTATAATATGAATTATTTTATGCAATTGATTTTATATTTTTTAATTGTAGTCTTGAAGTGTTTGCTATTAAATGTGGATCAAATGTGGCCAGTGGTAGTTTAGCGGAGTAGCTGTCCCGTACATAATTGTCCTTTTTTTAAAGCTGCATTCTCGCTACGATTATTCAGGCGTTATTCATGAATAGTTTAACCGTGGGATCAGATTAGAAGGACTTGAACTTTGTCTCTGCCTAATCCTCTCACATAAATCACTGGATGAAACTCTGACAGGAAATTAAGCAAATTGCAGAATCAGGAAACGCATTCTGTTTTCCGGATGAAAATACAATTTTGAAGGCAGGACTTAAACTTGTCATGGAGTATTTTTACTTCAATAAATATGTCTTTCACCAACTCCAAAGTTGTCATATAAAAAATGTATATACTTGAAACGCTGTGTATGTGTATGTGTGTGTGTGTGTGTGTGTGTGTGTGTGTGTATATATATATATATATACTTCTACTTCATTTTATACAATGAAGTATCAGTTGACAGTATTTTCCAGTCGTAGTGAACTCTCAGCAGAACGTTAATTCGTTCTGCATCAATAGCTCATCCAGCATCACAACCCTTTCATCTCATTCTCCTCTTTCTCCAGGTTGCCATGGTGATGATGTGGGTACTGCTCTTTTTTTCTGGGTTACTCTGTGTTTTTCCCCTCTGATCTAATCGTCTCCTCTCTCTCTCCCCTGACCCCTCCTCCTCCTCTGCAGGCCCTACTTCGAGATGAAGGCCAAGTACTATCTGCAGCTGGAGGTACGTGAGTGCAGCTCGGGGTTAAATGCATTGACGCAAACATCACAATCCATTTGAAGTCGAATACTATTCTGTGGTTCGAACCCCGGCTCTGCTAGACCGTGTAATGTAATATATTCTACCGTTTCCACACGAGATGCATGAAACCGGGTCGACGCATGATTAAAAGTCATAAAGACAGAAATATGAAAAACACCCTTTTTTTTTCTTCTTTTTTTTGTGGGTCAAAAATAAATGGCTGAATCTCTTGTTTGACACTGTCGAAAAGCTGTCATCATCACCATCATCACTCTCCTCCCTCACTGACCGTCTCCCCCCTCCAGAACCTGAAGAAGAACGTGGACGAGCGGCAGGCCAAGCTGTCCCGGGCCAAAGGCGATTACAAGGCGGCCTTGAGGAACCTGGAGACTATCTCCGACGAGATCCACGAGCGCCGGCGGAGCTCCGCCATGGGGCCCCGGGGCCGCGGCGTCGGCGCCGAGGGCGACGGCAGCTGCGGCGACGACATCGCTGGCTTCAAGATGGAGTCCGACGGAGTATCCAGTGAGTACGGAGACGCCGCTCTGTTGTCATTCGTTCGCCACATAACACGTATACGAGGAAATAAAACGTGTTCCTTCAGCAGAAATAGTATTACATTTGTTCTTATTATTGCTTCCTTTGGTAGAATAAGATTTCCACTGATTTGTACAAACAACATGCATGTGACATAATGAACATGGCAGAAAAAAATGAAATGTAAATGTGCCCTCTGCATCGGCGTTGAATAAATGGGAGCGGTGGAGGCGTCCGATCCCTGAAGCGGACGGCAGCGACTTACGAGTTGACCTTAATGCGCCGCCGGATATAACAACAGGCGGCGACCGGTGCCTTCATGTGCTTTGATTTCTGTCGGGTGAAAATTAAACTCCCCCGCCGGGAGCGACGTTCTATTTATAGCTCTGTTTGCGCACACTCACACTTTTTGTCTCCTTTCCCTCCCCACATCTCTCCCGTCCATTTTTTCTTTTTTCTTTCTCTGCTTCCTTCTCTCCTCGATCCATCCTCCCTGCTTTGTTCCTTTATCCCTCCTCTCCTCCCTCTGAACCATTTCTCTCTTTCTCTCTCTCTCTCTCTCTCCTGTTTTCCTTCCATGTCTTCTTTTCTCCTTTGTTCCTCTCCATCCCTTTTGCCTTCTTTCCCTTCGGCTTTCATCAACTCGTTTCCTTTTCTTTTCAACCTCACGGTCTCATTTTGCGTCCTTCTTTCACTCTTAACTCCTTTCCTTCCTCTCTTGTTTCTCTCTAATCTTTCTCCCGTCTTTCTTTCTTTTCTCATCACTCTTTGGCACCTTCTTGCTCATTGTCTTCCTCCCTTTTCCCTTTCACATTTGGCCCTCCTCTCCCTCTACACCTTCTTCCTTCCCCCTACCTCCAAATCCTTGCCCTTTCCTCTCTCCCTTCCTCCTCCTGCAGTGGCGTCGGTGTGTTTCGACGACGAGGCCTGTGGCGGCAGCAGCGTCATGTCGGAGGAGGAGGAGGAGGAGACCCGCTCCACCTGCAGCCTGGGTTCGTCTCCCAGCAGCCTCCAGGAGCTCCTGTCGCCCTGCCCCTTCGCCAGCTCCTCTTCCTCCTCTTCCTCCTCCTCCTCCTGCACGTCCTCCTCCGCCTCTCCGTCGCCCACTCCGTCCTCCTCCTCCTCGTCCATGTCTCCTCTGTCCAGGCCCTGCAGTCTGGACCTTCCCAGCACCGTGTCGCTGTCGGACTTCGGCCTCATCTCGCCGGTGCTCGGGCCTCGCAGCGAGTGCAGCGGGGCGTCGTCACCAGAATGCGACCTGGAGAGAGGTGGGTTCTGGGAAAGTGTGTGTGTGTGTGTGTGTGTGTGTGTGTGTGTGTGTGTGTGTGTGTGTGTGTGTGTGTGTGTGTGTGTGTGTGTGTGTGCGCGTACGAGGCGACATACTGTACTGTGACTTACTATGAAAAATGACTGGCAGATATATTGGTGAGTATTATCTTATCGCCGCCACGTTGTGGTATGTTGGCCGAGAAGAGAAATGCCAAGGACGCATGTTGGGTTCATGTGGTTTTCGTCTTTAGACCGTTAAAAACTTGAATCAGCGCTTACTGGTATTTTTCAGTGCCCAGTGTCTGCAAAGGGGAATCCCAATGCTCCTTCTGGGCGTTTTTAGAACACATCTTTACTGCAGAATAAACCATTATTATGACATAAACCAATTCTTTGATGGAGGCTTTATATATTGAGCTATTTCCATGTTTCCACCGTCTCCTCTCCTCTCAGCTCTTTGTTCAACAGCCAAAGTCCAAGTTTCACAGAATTGTTGTCACGTGACAGTTGGTCTCAGATGAGTCAATCATGACGTCATAGTTTCAATGAGGTGATCAGAATGTAATGTTTTTTTACAGAATCTGCTTACTTCAAACGGTTTATTCGAGTGGAGATTCAAATGAGACACTTAGAATAAAATGCTTTTGATGAAATGTCACAATTTTAAGCTCGGTTTCGGTTGCTTTGTCTGAGCGAAGTGTTGGTCACACAGGATGTGTTCAAGGACCCTCGGGAAGATGAAAATCTCAGGCTTATGACGGTTGTTTAATTAAAGAAAACGTGCTTTTCAATCCCGCCGGTGTTTTTTTTTTTTGGGGCGGTTCAAAGGGTTGATAATCACTGGCCATCAAGGTCACGTCTCTGTTCATGAAATATAAAATATTTCGCTGACAGGTGACCGGGCAGAGGGCGCAGTGGGGGACCTGGACAACGCTCCAGCCTCCAACAACAACAACAGCAGCAGCAGCAGCTCCACCTCCACCTCCACCTCCACCTCCAGCACCAAGAAGAGCTTCAGCCTGGAGACGCGCTTCAGCTTTCTGAACCTGCGCCGGCCTCGCACCGCCAACGCCAAGAACTCAGACGTCTGTTCCCAGAAGGCCGAGGCCGCCCAGACTGTGGTCCTGGTCAAAGGAGTCTGAGGATGGGAGAAAAAAGAGAATTTTGTTGTATGGATTTTGACCTGAACTCTCTCTCTCTCTCTCTCTCAAAAAAAGAAACTGAGCTGTTTATAAGCTACCTGCCACAACTGCACTCCATTTATAAAAAAATTTAAAAAAGAAACCTCCACAGTCAAAGAGAGACGTTGAATGTTCTAGTCGCTGTATATAGAGTTTCCTGTACATGGCAGCGTTGTCGCTCCCATTTCCTCTCATGAAGGTCATCGCACCTTTTGGACTCTCGTGCCTGAGGAATAAAGAGCACCGTTATGTTGGATAATGTGTCATTTAGGGGGCGATGGATGAAAAAGATGGCTTAGCAAATGATCCATGTTGTTATTTTTCCACTGAAGGCTTAAAAAAACCGTCCGTCACAAAATCAAAAGTACATCAGCTGCCTGAGCACGACCTCAGTTTAAAAGTGCTTTATCTATTATATCATTCATATAACTGTTAATCAAACTGGATCCTTTATTACTGTTAAACGGCACTTGGCATTCTGTGTTAAAGGAATTAAAGTCACACGTGGAGATGTTTAATAAATAACTGGTGTCTCAACCCGCTCAATGCTCCTGTTTGATACTGTTGCTGTTCTGCAGTTATGTGTGTGTAAATGTTCAGGTTTAAGTATGGACCCTCCAATGTTTCAAGAAAAGCTGTGTATTTTCCATATAAGCTACTTACAGTAATTTAATTCATTTAATTGAACTAAGTTTGTTGATGTTTTTAGCTTTTCTCGCCTAGTTTTTGCCACCAAGATGATTGTGTTTTAAATGTACCGCCGTCTTCTAATTTCTAAACACAAAATGTGTCCTTCCAATACAATAATGGTTATATTGTGTGAATGCCCAATAATATGTTGGGCAGAGAGCAGGCCTTTGAGATTCAGATGCTTATTCCACATAATCTAAAGAATGAAATTAATAATGTTCCTTTGTATCTTCGTCACACACGGATATGCAATCACGATTGTTGGGTTATATGTAAATTGATGTTGTCTAATGTTGAGTCTCTATTTGATCATGTGACAGAAGGTCACAAATGGAAAAACTAATAACTAGCTGCACTGGTCTCTAATGTGGATCCCTGGATATTAAATGTTCATCTGAAACTTTCTGTAGTGGTCCCAGTAATATTTCTTCCAAAAGTGAACTAAAGTAGCGTAACACATGACATGGTTAAGTTATGTCTGAAACCAAAAATATGGCCACAAATACTGATGAAATATCTTGTAAAACGATTAGATTTGAGTGACAAAAATATTATTTACACAATGTTATTTACTGTTTTTGAACAGAAAAAAATATGTTTTATTTATTTTTTATTTTAAGTAATCCCATCTCAGTACTGATGAAACAATCAAATTATTTTTATAATTTGTTTTGATTATTTCACTTAACCTATTCTCAGATGGATGTATCTTTTCTAACCAATCAGATGTAGCGTTGTCATGTTCTTGAGTCGTTTTGCACTTTTGTATTTGATATGGGATCAAAGTTGTCTAAATATAAGATTTTTTTTTTTTAAAGCATACTTTATTTCCTTACATTTCACTGGTGTTAATAGACGCACATTGGTGACGTAGGCGTAGTTGAAGACGGCGTAAAGGCCCACAGGTGGAGACGCACGGAACCAAACATCCACCCGCATGCTCCATGTGATTGATCGCAGAATGTATTGTTTTCTAACGTTGGCAAACTTTAGACCGTTTGAAAGAAAAAATAACATTCTTGCTTGTACAAATGAAAAGTCCATGTCGATGTGCGATTATCATTTAATTGCCACTTGAATTCGCTCCACTGTCTCCCTTCAAGGTTTTGAGTTCTTTGTACCTGCAACCACAGCCACAGTGATGTCACTGCATCACTGTGAATTAAGTTAAACCACAGGAGGTCAGCAAAAACAAGAATTTTAGCTGTTCTTGAGGTTGTAATGGTAGAGGTTTTTTTAAACTAAAAACTAAAGAACACTGACTTTGGCTAGTTAGTTTGAAATGTAATTCATGCTTTTCTCTTTGAAGCGCCCATCCAACATCGTTTTTGTCATGTAAACGAGGCAATTTAGTTCTTACGTACTGTTGATTGTTTTATTGTTGATATGATTTTAGTTTTTTATATTGAATATTTCTGTTTCTACACTGATGCTACTTCTCCGTTACTTCATGGTTTAATGGTTTACTCTGGTGAACGTATGATACAGCAGCAGCATTTAAGTGGCAATTTCTGCTGGATGTAAAACCGGGAGTTTTTGGACATGAATAAAAGAGGAAATAATGCCATTTGTACTATATATTTTTTTGAGTTTTTTCAACAGCCGCCTTTCTTACTTTTATTCCCATACTTGATATTCTATGGTATGACCATTTATGACGTTTTTTGACAAGCTATACTATGCATACTTCAACGTACTCTTTTTTTGGCACGCTATACCAGCACAAATCAGAAAATATTCGGACACAGCCATAGACTCTTATTCGTTTTCCCTCCAAAACATAAATTCAAAATCAACATTGGCCTTAAGGTCTTATTAAGGATTGACACTTTAAGATGTAACAAAGGAACTGTTGTGGGATGTTTTTAACAGAAAGCAGAACGAGGAAAATGCTGAAATGTAACCGTGGCCATCATGTCGCTGCAGGACAAACAAGAGTTGTTTTTGACAGCATTAAAACCAAGTCCACTGCATCCTCAGATCCCAGCAATGTCCTTGCGGAGTAAAATGTAACTGATATATGACAGCAGATCGATATAAATATAAATCCTCAAGTAGGGAACAGAATGGAAATTAATTAATTAATCAATTTTGTGTGTGGAGGAAGCATCATGTTGTTCAATTTCACACATTTAAGAGCTTGCTAGCTAATTTTATTATCCCATGCTAAAGTATTCTCAATGACTAATATAATCTTAGTGATGATCAGCGATTGCCAACTCAAAGCATAATGGTTCAATGTTGTTTTAGGAAATTCATTGCAAATATGTGGAATTAAACTAATCTTTCTGCCTACAATTGTTATGGCGCCCTGCACTCATTTATTTGTGCATTGATAGCAATATTCAAATTTAAATCAACTATTTTGTCTGTTGTGGCAATTTATCATGTTCTTCTTTAGATACAACTTCGCTTAACCCTCAACGTTGTAGATTTATAATGATTTTCTAGGCCTTACACTGTAAATAAAGAATGTCCATGTGTAAAATATGATACTTAAGAAAGAATCTAAACAATAAGGGGGAGTGAACCTTATGAAATTGTGTATTGTATCATGGGGAAAGTCACAGTTAGTTTAGTAGTGTGTTCACATAGGAGATGTTGTAGGTAGGCCAGGAATGTGAAATGAAGATGAGCTCATAGTTCTCCTCAATGGGTGCCGTGCCAGGTACCCCTCTGTACTGAAAAACAACTTCTCCAGGGGAGGGAACTTGTGTTCAGTTACACAGAGGGGTGGAGAGATGACGTCAAGAACCAGGAAGCAAAGCGTGCTGAGGTACCACCTCTGAACCAACCCGAATGCTGCCTCCACCTCTGTTAAACTTATAACCAATTGCACGCTGTAATGTTAAGCCAATGAGAAACGACAACGCCCATTATATTGATCTATGATATCAAATGTTTTACACCGTTCGGGGTGCATAATTTTAAAGCTAGACAGTTAACTGCCGATAAGATATTCGGTGGCCTGTGGACACTGTGTTTTTGTGCATCCTCGTGTACACTGTACCATCAACTTTCTGTTAAATATGTTTTATTATAACTTACTGAATCAGGAACTATTTCTTCAAGTCTACCACCCAAAGATTTCAGAACATAACAACGTATAAAGACGGCGCCGTCCGGACTCACCAAACCCAAATCCCAAACGTTATCTTATCAAAGGTATTTCATGTCTGACTTGCTGTGGTGTCACCCTAAGTGGTGAACTTAACCTTCTTCCTTGGAGACAGCAGCACCTGCCAAGACTGGGACCTCGGCCTTGTTGCCTCGGCAGACGGAAGAGAACGCCTGCGAAGGGGGATGGGGCGGATAATACTCTGTTCAACCTTCTCTCGTGGTTAGACCTCCGAACCATCTGTGGGCGAAAGAGCTCTCTCCATTCAGCTGAATTATTCTAAGTGTCTGTTTAATAAAGTACTTAAAGACATTTGAGAGCTTTCTCTTCACGTTGATTTCTCCCAAGCAGGTTGAAAAGATGAATTTCCACCACATTGTCTTCTTTGTGTGTGTGCAAGGCAGACGTTTCTCTTTGACTTGCATTAATCCGCAATTAATTAAAAGGGGATAGTACTAAAACACATCACATCCAGTCAGGACAGTACAAATATATCAAACTACGACAGGCTGATCATGTCTCCTCTGACATCATAGGGAGCTGAGTGAAGTGCGTTAACGCTTTACTGTCACTGTTTGTATCCAGCGTTAGCGAGTATTAGCTTAGCTACATGTTCGTTTGCTGTCATATTATTAATATATGAAACTAATACAGACTGGTCATGTCTTCTTTAACAACATTGTGTATTGTTAAATCTGCACTGAAAGCCAAAGCATTGAGTCATTATGACAAATGTAAGTAAATTAGCTACTTGCCAACTAATGTCAAATAGTAACATTAACACGCAGGATGTCCATGTATTCCCTAAAAATCGTGGAAATAACCTTCAATACAGTCACTGTATCCCTTATTGTGGATTCTTTTGTGGATCTTCACAGACTGATCTGCCCAAGTTTGGCAACAGGACACTGACAGTAGTATTCACACTTTTGTTACCTTCACTCAATCTTTCTAGATTGCGTGCACTCAATGAATAAATATAAAGTGAGCGAAACGAGTGTCTTTAGTTCCTTCATTATGGTGTTAGTTAAAAGAATTGGGAAACATCGCCTTCACTTTGCCTGGATGCTGGTATGGCAAGTTCCAGACGTAACAGCTGTGATGGAAATGATCCCAATGGGGATGGTTGTTGTTCTTTTGTGTATTTATTTGTGTTGTATTGTTTATGAGCATATGTGAAAAACATTGAGTTAATTATTTAACTCATTTAAGTTTATTTAAAAAAATAAAAAAGGGTAGGGCTTTACAAGGGTGAACATCTGTCTATTATTTTATAAACTTATAATATTTACTTATTTATTTGTTTGGTGAATTTAGAATTTGCTGTATATGTTTAATGTTCATTGTATTAGTAATGCTTGTTTTGTTTTCTTATTATTTGTTACTGGTTTGAAATGAATCGATCTCGTTTGAGCTAATCTGCCAAATCTTTATTATATAACATCCCATCTCTTCGACACTAACACACTTACAATCACACTTACCATCTTAAATTGTAAGAGACATTTATTTCAGAACCAAGTGAGGGGTAACTTTAAAGCAAAAGCATGGGCTCGTCCGGGATTTGAACCCGGGACCTCTCGCACCCTAAGCGAGAATCATACCCCTAGACCAACGAGCCATGTTCAAGTCTGCAGATGTAAATTATAGAATTCCCAAAATGCCACGTTGGCCAAACTTCTGTCTCCTCCTGAAGCAGTTTCCAGATTTCTTCAGTTGGACTTTTGGGTCGTTTGGCGCCACCTGCAGGTCGTTTATGGTACTGCAGACAACAATTCGACTCGGTTTGATTACTGTAATGCACTTTTCTCCTCACTCAGTAAATCTGCGATTAACCGGTTGCAGGTAATCCAGAATGCTGCAGCCAGAATACTGACTAGGACAAATAGATGGTCTCACATCACCCCCATGGTCAGGTCTCTTCACTGGCTCCCTGTAGGATTCACTTTAAAATCCTCACTCTTACGTACAGAGCGCTGCACGGCCAGACTCCTGCATCTGTGGCTGAACTACTTCACCCGTATTCACCAGCCTCTCAATCCAACCTGTCCGTCCCACACACTCGCCTTAAGACAGGCAGTAGCACCAAAGTTATGGAACGCTCTGCCTGCACCCTGACGGTTTGCTGATTCTGTGATGTCATTTATAAAAACAATTTAAGACTTACCTGTTTACACTGGCACATGGTTAAATGCATGCTCTATGGCCTACTTTTTATTTATTTATTTATTGTTTTTATTCTGTATTTCACTGCACCTTTGTTTGTTTTTGATTGTGTTTTCTTACCTGTTTTGGCCCCTGTTATGGTCACTTTGGGTTAATTTATGTTTCTATTTTTTATTCTTTCGACTCCTGTACAGCACTTTGTGACCTCTTGTCTGTGATAGGTGCACACCATTGATCCTCACCCTAGTGTGTGTGTGTGTGTGTGTGTGTGCGCGCGCGCGCGCGCGCGCGCGCACGCACACTTCATTATCTCAGCATTTACTCTAAATATTGATAAAAGTACTACAAATAAAAACACTTCTTTAATAGTCTTGGTACCTAGTTTTGTTTCTCCTTCCTTTCTATTATTTTCATATTCAAAACTACATGATGCATTGCTATTATTTATATTTTTTATGGAGTCTGTATCAAAGCCTTTCTTCCTGTTCCAGATGTGGATTTGCCATGAAGCTGAGAAACAGTTAAATAAAACATTAAGATTAAATAACCTGATGGAAATCTTTTTTTTTTGGTGAATTCAGTGAATCAAACACCTGATAAATAAGTGAACTTATATCTTGCAAATCCAATTTCGACATTAATCAGTCGTGCAGAGTATTTTAGAGAATTCCAAACCGCATATTTTAAGCTTCCTCATGCTGAACACTCCACATTTAAACACTTTTAAAGAGCTTTCAGGTCTGTGTTCCAGAGTCTCGGCTCACAAAAAGACAATTTTATTGCATTTTCAAATCACACCAACAAAGAAAAAGAGAGAAAGCCATCTGCTTATAAAAATACAACACACCCATCTATGCTTCTGGAGATCCCTCCAAAATGCAATAAAACAATATACATTTCTATATATATATATAACGGCCACATATACAGCATGACATTATTCCCCGTTTTATTGATATACTAGATACATTTGAGTCGTTCCTGCTTCTTTTTCGTAAACTTAATGATGAGAAAAGGCAACATGCAGGTGATAGCAGCACATTTAAACAAAGAGAACACAACAGGGAGACAGACGGTGACACATTTACTTTGAACCTCCAACTGAAAAACCACTTAGATGAATATGTCAAGAGGTAGAAGCTCCGATCTTAACCACAGAATGATAGTCAATTAAATTAAATTAAATTAAATTAAATAGGTCTTATGCTGGGTTTTAATGAGCCACAGGCAAACTATACTTACATATACTTCTAGATATATTGTAATATTGTTATTTTTCAGCACCTCTTACTTTGGTTTGAGGAGATTTGAGGGAGTCGTAATTCCTGCTAATGACCACAAGAGGTCATCTCTAGAATTATGACTTAACCCCTTTAACCTTAAACACTGGCACGGAGATCAGTCCATCGTTGGGTCGGCCATGCGGAGACGTTCACAAATTCAAAATGCCACAAATGTTCCAAGGGAAGAGAGCCGCTTCTTCGTTCTGTGTGTTCTATACGACGCCAAACGAGAACAATAAAGCTGACGTTTAAAAACTCTTCTGTGCAAGAACGTGTTCCGACATTCGAAAAATAAAATAAAAATAGAAACAAAGATGATCGCCAAGCTACGTTAAGTGTGCAGGTGGATCTACTCCGCACGTGAGAATTTAAAGTGTGTTTTCCTCACATCGTCCGGGTTTTATGTTGACAATCTGAACCCCCCCCTAAAATGTTATTCTATCGCAAGCAACACTTTCCTTTAAGTACTTCCTCAAGCTCGAACGTAGCTTTACGTCTTGGCATGCTCAAAGAGAACACCCAAATTGTGCAAATTATAACTATGGAGGGAGAGTGTGAGTGTGTGGGGTTGGGGGTTTATCTCGCTTTTGGTTATTCTTTTTTTATAAATCATAAGAGAACATCGGAAAAACAATTCGAAACGAAAAAGAAAAAAAAAACACACACCAGAGATGCTGCCGTAGACGTTTAAAACAGTTCATTCAGGAGATGTGAAACGTCTTCCAAAAGGCTTTTTAAAGGTTGACGTTGGAAGGTTGATCCAGAGAAAGTGGAGGGGGTGGGGCGTGTTAGAAGTCTGACAGGCTCGAGGCTGGAGTTATAGAACCTTCTGGAGGATGGCGTTGGGCACTTCCAGAGTCTCGTCCTTCACCAGGACGATGTCGTAAGAGTCCAGATATTTGTCGAGCCGATCTTCCACCTGCAGAGTGAGACGGAATTTTTTTTATTTTTTAAATCAGACGAAATTCTGACACCAGAAGCACATCAGCCATCGTTGAGTACAATAAATCCATCGTTAACGAAGGTTGCATCGAGTTATGTTACAATGCGTTCAAGCTCCATTCATTGGGGGAAATTTACATAAAATTCAAGGTAGATTAAAATGTTATGATGTTGTGTTCAAATATAGAGTTTTTGGCGAGAAACTCAAATAAATCCACAGCAATAAATCAAATAAAAATAGATATTAGAGAGGGAATTCGCAGCCGTTTCACTTTTTCTGCTTTCAGCTCACTCGGTATCGGCCGTTATGCAAGCCTAGTTATCGAATTCGGGACGGGAAGAACGTTTTTTTGAGGACCCTTGTTTTTTTTTGAGGACCCTTGTTTTGTACCTTGTCGTTGAGGAAGCCGATCTTGAGGATGTTCTCCACGTTGGGCGCGCCGTCGGCCATGCTGAGGTCCCCCAGCGAGTCGCCCATGAGGATGACGTTGCAGTACTCCTTCACCTGTTTGAAGTACTCCGTGTTCCGCAGGGCGCCGTCGTGCTTGTTGTACACGTGGATCAGCTCGCCTTTGAAACCCTTCAGGACGCCCTGCGAGGAGAGGGAGCAGACCCCGGCGGGGCGCGGCGATCAGACAGGACCTCGAGGTCAGAAGAGCGGAAGAACAACGACGGCGGAGGACTCACGTTTTCGTCAAAGTCCATGAAGTTGGAGACGACCTTGACGTTGGGGTGGTAGACTCCGGCCTGGCGGATGATTTCCTCCAGGACGTCGCCCAGGCCGGCGGAGAAGATGAAGACGGGCACGTCGTGCTGCTGCAGGCGGTCGAAGAACTGCTCGTATCCGTCCCTGAAACCAAGCCGAAAGGGACACGTTGGTCATTGTGGTCACGGCTGCACAATCTAAAAGAACAACGTCTTTTGGGACGACGTCTTTTTGTAGCCAACCAGGAAAGGCAACAACAACAACAACAACAGGATTCTTTAACAGAATTTAGGATTATTGAAGAAAATAAACTTGTTTATGATGATCTGTAAAGTAAGATGCTAACGTTATAAAGGAACTCCACCACTAAGCTAAAGGAGGACGAGTGTTCTAGTGAAGACGCTTAGTCAGCTCTTTTATCCTCTTTTTTTTTTTTTTTTTTTTAAAGACACTTGTAAACTCACCAGAGGAGCATTTCCTGATTTTATATCATAGAACAAAACAATAAAATCTCTTCAGCTTGTGTTAAACAATTACTCACTTCCTGGTTCCGATCCCGCAGAGTACTTAATTAAAGAGTTGAACTCGTATACAAAAATGTCGCAATTTGTTTCTGAATGGATAGTAAATACAAATAACGATATTTTTTTCTCTCCAAATAATAGCCAAACAAATATTAAACGGCATCAAAACACATTCATTTAAATGATCACATTTAAAAAAAAAGACAAAAACAGTGTTTTGTAAATAACAAAAGTATTTTCTGTCTTGTCTTGAAAGCATTAAGAAAAGCCCTGAGCTCCAACCTCCTCACTCGGGTTGTGGCCTTTCTAGACAAGGGCACCGCCGTCTGCTATATACCCCCCACAATGCAACGGGGCGTCGAGGAACACGCACCTGAGTGCAGCGTCAGACTCTCCCACCACCTCCGCCAGCTTGTCTTTCTCTAACCGCTGCTCCACGAGCAACGTGTGGGACTTGAAATACCTGCAGACAAAAAACACAGCACGCGTGTCACGGTGTGAACTGCCGGTCGTGAGCAGAAACACAGACATGAAGTGCGTTTACTTTTATTCAAAAACGTCTTACCACTCCACCATGAACGGGTATTTCTCCTCCATGGTGAGATGGGGGTCGATCTCGATGGGATAGTATTTGTTCTTCAGCTGCAGCAGCTTCGTCCTGCACTCCTCCGTCACCAGCTTGCAGTCATCGATGATGTCTGCTCAAAGAAGGGGAAGGACAACATTATAATACAGGGTTTCAAAACCAGCAAGAAAAAAACTAAGAAAAACCCTTGTCAGTGTTGTCTTTATTTTACAGACTCATACTCTGAATATACCGTAATGTCATGGCTCTGCGTAACATCTGTTAATAAAAAAGGCGCTGAGAAAACAAATACGACCCCAAAAATCACAGAAGCTCACAGACGACCTCCGAAATGATTACAAATGACGAGATCACCTCAGTGTGCAAAACGGGGCCCGAGAAAAGCCTCGTTGTTTTTTTGCCGGGTTGCACTTACTGTGGCACGTCGGACATCGTTTGCCGTTGACGGCGAACTTGCTTAGCGTCATGTCGAAGTCTGTGATGACCTGCAACGGAGCCGAAGAAAAACATTTCATGAAACACAGGAGCTCAGTGTGGGGGGGACATGAGCGAGAGAAGGGGGACATGAAGCACTTTCTAGTTCTGTTCCACCTCCAGGCATAAAAAACACTCAGCGGGAAGCAGAACGTTAAGATTCGGATAATAGATGAGGAGCCTGAAAAAGGCTGCTAAAGGCCTGTGAACTTCAGTACCACCGGGTGGCGCCGTTGCACCACAACAGGACTCTCAGACATTCTAACCTGCAGTTTGGAGGCTCCTCCTTTGATGAGGCCACAGATGATTTGCTCCACCCTCTCGGGGTCCCTCATGTGGACCGTCGTCTTCTCGAACTGAGGCATCTGTGAGAGGAGGGAGAGTCTGTGGTTAGAGCTCCGGTATGAAGAGGATGATGTCATTACTTCTCGGTTACTTTGTGTCCCGGTCCCGGTTTCAGGAGTTATGGAATAGCTGATTGTTTTGGAATCTGCTGGTGTTGCCTAACAAGCTGAGCAGGAACACACAAACAAGCGGGCAGTAACACACCCTGCAGAGAGCCGGTGACCTTCTGCCTGACCGGAGCAACATGGAGTCTGCTCTCAAAGCTTCCCATTACTCGACAACAGGATGTTTTTGTATTCTTTTTTTTGGTGCAAGATGTTTTCTTAAAGCAAGTCGACTAACGCTCACACGATTTTGACGACTCAGAGACATGCTCGTAAGTTTCTTGGAGCACGGAAAAAAAAAAATGAAAAAAAAAAAACTAATCGACTAGAGCTAAAAATATTTTATATGATAAAATAACTCATTCTCAACTGGATTTATTGCTCGATAATAGGGAAGAACATTCAGGAGTTATGTTGCATTTGCTGAATTTCTTTATTGAGGAGCAACATATTGAGATAGATAGATAGATGTATACTTTATTCATCCCCAAGGGGAAATTAGTTGATCGACTTTTAGAATCTAGCAATACTTACATACATACATGGCTCGATAAATGCAATTATGAATATTTAAAAGCCTGATGCAACTTGAGGGCTGCGGGAGGAGCCTTCATGAATCACTCTGATCCTACAGAAACACGACACCCAGAACACAAACTAAAAATAAAAACATAGTTGCTGCCTACTCTTGAATAAACACGACACACACACACACAAACACTCAGCGTGCAAAGAGCCAGAAGAACTTCCTGAACTTCCTGAGTAAAGCCTTTGTCGAGACTTTCACACGTCGAAGTTTAGAATCGAACATGAACAGCTGTGAAACTCAAACCTGCCGTTTGCGCAAACTGGATATTCTGCTTCAACAACAAACATACAACAGTCCCATCAAGATCAGAGCTGCGGCGATTAGTCTACCGACCGAAAATGCTGTTTTTCAGCCTCTCCGATACATAGATTTCCTGCTTTTTTGTGTTTTATTTACCATTAAACTGAATATTTGGGGTTTTGGACTCACAACACAAGAGAGTTAAAGATACTGCGTCACAGTCCTGTCCCATATTTATATAAATATACACATGTTGCAAAGATTTAACGGGCCTGATCTTTTTCGGCGAGAGCAGGTTACAACCTACCAGAGGTTAAGGGTTCAGGTACATTACAAGCAGCACCTACTGAGGTCAAAGGTCAGAGCAGCCGAACATCAGAGGAGGATTTTGTCCACTTTTTTAGCAAAGACTTTGTTGCACGCACACACACACACACACCCACCCACACACACACACCCACACACACACACACACTTACCGCGGGTCTGTTGTGTCGGCTAAAACGAGAGCGAGGAAAAGATTACGTGGCTGCAGAGGGTTTTTATATCGACAGCAACAGTCGGGGAAGGGGGGGGGCGTTGCCCAAGATGACCCCTCCCCCTTTACAGAGAGGTTTTAAACACCACGATTATTTGCCCCATAAATGCTTCATTCATAATAATAAAGAGACTGTTGGGTTTAAAAAGACGTGATGCTTGTGACACAGTTAATAAATGTAAACTTATTTATGGAAACAGAATTCCTCTTTAGGAATTTGCAGTTGTGTTTGATGTTAATCTGTTTTTTAAATGTAACTTTTAAAAGCATCAAGCGCTAACAGTCATCTTAAGAGGCGTCGGTAGAGAGTCCAACTACTTCTGGATGTAGGAATTCTGAGGGAATTTCCAAGATTTTAAAATATTACATACATATTAATATAATGGAAACCAGTTTGCAATTTTACAAATATATTTGGCGGGAACATTCAAATTGAAGAAGCTTTATCTAAAATGAGTGTTATTGTATGTATAAAGTTATTTTAGTATTATAGTTTTTTATGATAAGAACAATAATGATTGTAAAAGACTTTTGTAATTTAGTAGTAGTAGTCAGACACTACGGTATATTGAAATGGATGAAGAATAGTGAAGCAATAAAAACACTAAGAATATATATACATAATTCTGTTTGTCTCAATGCTGAAGATCATTTTATGGCTTTAACATGATCCAATAAAGAATGTAACACACACGCACACACGCACACACACACACACACACACACACACACACACTGCCAATTTCAGCTGACCCATGTCAACATCAGTATAATAGACGTGGAATGGGGCCAACGGAGGAAAAGTCACATTTGAAACCTACCCTACCCCTCGTCCAGTAATGTGACCTTTGACCCCATGAAAAGGTAACCCTTTAAAAATCAATCGGAGAGGGTTGACTCGCTCCGGCGCTGCTACTGCTGATCACACACATTTCACACATACGTGCAGCAAATAGCTTGACGGCGGACGGAAGGTCACGAGGGTCAAGGTTCAGCGTGAGCGTCGGGCAGTTTGGTCCAACAATAGATAGTCACGCTGATGGACACACACACACACACACACACACACACACACACACACACACACACACACACACACACACACCTTATATGATCAGTTAACCCAGAGTATCTATGAAACCCATTATTGTTGTGTGCAATGAAAACAAACTCCAAGCCAACAGAGAGCTTTTGTTATCACCTTGTAGCCCCGCCCTAAAGCATCCCCTGCTTTATGGTCTGTTTGAAATGGACCATAATTTATTAAATGAACATCATGCTGTATTGAAGAAGACTTGAAACTAGAGATTGAGACATAAACTCATGTTTACAATGTTTACTGAGGGAATAAATCGAGGAGTAGAGTCATTTTCTCATAGACTTCTATACAACCAGAGGAGTCGCCCCCTGATGGATACTAGAGAATGCAGCTTTAAGACATGAAGCATAGACTTCTATACAACCAGAGGAATCACCCCCTGATGGTCAGTAGAGAGAATGCAGCTTTAAGACACGAATCGTCATCTTCACTTTTGCCACCTGGTTACAACAGCAAAGTCCCTTTTATTAAAACAAGTAATATGGCTACACGCTTTTTTATGTAAAGGCTTAAGTCGGTTATGTTTTCGTGAACTGAAGCACGCTGATTGATACCTGAGAACACGAGACAAGCTCGTCCTCCGCCTGGCCTCGACTGCGTTGCATACCACAACTCCCTCCCAAAAAAAAAACTGGGTCGCCGTTCTCCGATTACACTTCAGCACAATGACAGTGAACTCTGGGCTCAGAGGGACAAGCCTGTGCGATCACTTCTTCCTCGTCTTTGCAGTTGAACACCTGGAGTTTTAACGCTGCCGTTTCAGGTACGAACCTGCAGACTGAACTGAAAAAAATGCAGCAAAGCTCCGCCGGTTGTTGTTGCCGATCGCCTGGAGCTGTTTCACAACGTCTTTGGAGGATTATCGGTGAGGTGTCGGGAGTTTGGGATTACCTGAATGTATCTGAGAACTCAGTGATTACAGCAACTGGTCTACGAGGATCCAGACTATTTTTTTCTTCTTCTTCTATCTTCCCAAAAATCATATCAATGCTCTGAAGTCAGTAAAACATTAAAAAAAAACTCTCAATGTTATACTTATAGTTTTGTCATAGTACTTTATTTCTTCATAATTAAAATGATAAAGAAGTAAAAGGTTGTATTTTTATGGATTAAAACAAATCTGATTTCTGGAACGCAGCAACATAAAGAAAACACAGACTTACAGACCAGCTGCAGCTCAGCGCTGCCCTCCAGAGGGAAGCGAGGTGAGACACACTCCCTCACAGAAACCAGCAACAACCCTTTTCAGACAGAGGCTGGACGGATCAAAACACACAGGACTTTCAGCCGGGAGACGTTGTCTGTGTCCTTTCCCGTGAAACCAAGTGAACTTCATTCTACCGTTGTTTTGTTGCGTAACTTCTACACTTTGTTTACGCCAATTACACGTGACTTGCAGTAGTTATTTTACGCCTAACCCAGTGCTTTTGTTGCCTAAACCTAACCAGAGGAGTTTTGGTGCGAAAGTAAACCTGAGGTGGAAGTTTATTTTGAAAACCATACATACAACTAGTGGAAAATGTACGTTTCCTGTGAACACAGGGCTTTATTTTGAAAAGAAACTATGTGTCTAACTAGCGGAAACTGACAAAAATCGGACGCCAGAGGGCTACCTAAAGCCTCGTAGTTTGACTAGCATAATGAAATATAATCATTGAGACGGAACACGCTACAACAACTCACTCAGTGTGAATCCTTCCTGATGACGGCATCAGACAGAGAACATAAATATAAATAATTCCTCAACTTTGTGGCGAAAACGCTGATCCATTACTCAGTTTAATACCAAAGTACAGTTGTAGCTCCGGATGTGACGGGGAGAAAAACAGAAGTGTCTTTCCACATGAATGTAATGTGAAGATAGTTTACAGTTCTCATATGCGCGTGAAAAACATCGAACCATCTTCTTCTGGCCTCCAAAACTGGACATCTTTAGTGTTTCGTTAAGATGCCCAATTATGTCTGAAACGACACAGCTGGCTTTTTAGAGACAAAACTTGCGCGGTAGAGGAATGTCCCCGTAAAAAGTTAAACACAGGACTCAAAATGAAAGCCTGCCGGAGTTTTGCCGTCAAGGGGCCCTTCATCAGCTTCCTGTGGCCCCGCCTCCACTGGGAACTGCTCTAGGTCGTCAAGGCGACAGACATCTGTCGCTGCTGATAAAGCAGCATTGCCAGTAAAAAAAAAAAACAACACCTATCACATTCACTTTCTACGGCTTTTTCCAACAACTTACAAAAGACAGGTGCACATACTACCGATTGAGTGACAACCTAAATCCTATAATAAAAAAATATAACGAATGTTCTTATTCAAGATATTTGAATACTTGTACAGTAATATTGAATAGTTACCAAACCCTGATTAGGCTTAATAAAATGGAGGGGGGGGAAATATTCCTCTGTGAACGATCAGGGGAACAAAACATTGAGTTGTTATTTTATCCTTCCTTCAAACTTATAATCAAATGTCTCTGTCCTTCTGCAATTTAAACTATAAAACCACTGTTATTGTCACACAATAAAACCGTCCTCATGTGTAACGGCAGAAACTACCGTATACTGTGCTGTATGTAGCAAAACCCTAAATACTCGTTTGTTGCTTTGGTCTTATCGTCTCTCCTCCTTTCCACAAATAAACATTTGAGCTGATTTCTGGAACGCAGCAACATAAAGAAAACACAGACTTACAGACCAGCTGTAGCTCAGCGCTGCCCTCCAGAGGGAAGCGAGGTGAGACACACTCCCTCACAGAAACCAGCAACAACCCTTTTCAGACAGAGGATGGACGGATCAAAACACACAGGACTTTCAGCCGGGAGACGTTGTCTGTGTCCTTTCTCGTGAAACCAAGTGAACTTCATTCTACCGTTGTTTTGTTGCGTAACTTCTACACTTTGTTTACGCCAATTACACGTGACTTGCAGTAGTTATTTTACGCCTAACCCAGTGCTTTTGTTGCCTAAACCTAACCAGAGGAGTTTTGGTGCGAAAGTAAACCTGAGGTGGAAGTTTATTTTGAAAACCATACATACATACTAGTGGAAAATGTACGTTTCCTGTGAACACAGGGCTTTATTTTGAAAAGAAACTATGCGTCTAACTAGCGGAAACTGACAAAAATCGGACGCCAGAGGGCTACCTAAAGCCTCGTAGTTTGACTAGCATAATGAAATATAATCATTGAGACGGAACACGCTACAACAACTCACTCAGTGTGAATCCTTCCTGATGACGGCATCAGACAGAGAACATACATATAAATAATTCCTCAACTTTGTGGCGAAAACGCTGATCCATTACTCAGTTTAATACCAAAGTACAGTTGTAGCTCCGGATGTGACGGGGAGAAAAACAGAAGTGTCTTTCCACATGAATGTAATGTGAAGATAGTTTACAGTTCTCATATGCGTGTGAAAAACATCGAACCATCTTCTTCTGGCCTCCAAAACCGGACATCTTTAGTGTTTCATTAAGATGCCCAATTATGTCTGAAACGAGACAGCTGGGTTTTTAGAGACAAAACTTGCGCGGTAGAGGAATGTCCCCGTAAAAAGTTAAACACAGGACTCAAAATGAAAGCGTGCCGGAGTTTTGCCGTCATGCGGTTTCAGTGTCATGGGGGCTCAGAGCGGATGTTTGTGTGCTTCTGTAGAACCAGGCCTCATCAAAAGCAGGTCGGACAGGAAACAAGCTAAACAAGCTAAACGGTCTCCATCCAGCAGCCGGAGTGACATACAATTCTGAATGTGTATAGACATTTTTCTAAAAACATGTTAAAAAAATAAATAAGAGTCTGTACTTGAGTCAAACAAGTCTTGACATATAACCCTTTGGTCCCATTTGTCTGTAGTTATTATTTGGGAATGGTAATAGAGTGTACTCCTCCTGTGCTGCTTGTAGCAGCTTGCATAACCGCCATGCTGCCTGCTCAGCACCAAACTGTTCCCAGAAGCTGGCCTCCGGTTCAGTGATGATGTGAGCATCACTGAACCGGAGGTCCCGCTGCGGTCTGAGCTCACTGGTGTCTAAACAGAAAGAAAGAGCTGCTGCTCTTTCTGTGATGACCTCTAAATCACACACACACGGCTGCTGTTTTAGGGGAAATTCGCGCCTGCGCAGAGCATCATGCAGATCCACTTCTGACGAGACACTTCCGGACGTGGTTTTCAAAATATAAGCGAACAAGTGCTGTGTTTTTTTTGGTTTAAACTACTACTAGTAATGCCAATGTATTTAATACCTGACCTGTTGTGTCTAGATGTTCACATACTTCATATAATGATGTGTAAAGTAGTCACACAAAAACTGCTCTCAACCAACAACCTGCTAAGAACGACCATTCCCAACCTTTAACGGAAGGAATTATTTTGAAGGCAGAACTTCCCCACTTCCGGTTTTCTCGTCGTCCTGACGCAGGCGCAGAGCGAGCGAGTGTCTGCGTTTTTTAGTTTTTTACTCACCATCTCTATGATCCTTGTCTTCTTCCCCGCTCGCTTCTTCTTGGCCACGATGTACTGTGCCAGCACCACGCCGCCGAACAGGGCGCAGACGCTGGCGCTGGCCGCGGCTCCGACCTTCACCACGGCCGTCCTGTCCATGAAGGGTCCGCTGTTCGTCTCCACCGAGCAGCTGCCGCACCGGAGACTCCCTCTCGCGCCCTATCGCGGCCGAAGATCTTCTATGGAGAATTGGAGAGGAGTCACTCTGTTTGATATTTGTCGGCCGACGATTTTTAGCTGGATGAAAAAAATGTTTTAACGCACAAGGCACGTTATATGTATACTTATACACCAAAATAATTTTCAGACATTAAGCTAATGTTATTTAACCTTCATGTGTACGTTATTTAGCAACACATACGCTAATGTAAAAGTCAGGATTATATTCATAGTAAAACATCTTGGTATGTCTGACCTAGGAGGTAACTTTGCCTCCCCTAACCCCATAATACCCCCCTTTTCTCTGTAAATACTTTCGTTTGTACAGGAAATAGCTCAATATAAGTCGTCAATACATTTTGTAGAATTATCTCACTTCTAGCTATCTGCAGCCTTGGTGTCCCTTTTAGATGACAACACAGACTTTGGTTTTATCTTATGTATCTATTAAAATTGCTCTGCAAAATAAATATACTTTTAGACTTTTATTTGGTTAGTTTTCAACACAGACGTTAAATAAAACAGCACTTTCTCTTCCCACGTCTGAATGATCCTGACCTGCATACTCTTACACTTACAGCAGTTAAGTGGTGATAAAGCCTGCAGCGTGCAGTTCATTTGTGCATACAGTAAACTTCTGTAGGGACTTACAAAAGACTTAACGTCATGTCAAATCCAAATTACTGACATGTGTATATTACTATAATTTTTAAATACATTTTGACCAATTCAGCTAAATGGACTAATGTATAACAATATAATAAGAATAAGAATCACAACCAAATACAAACAAGACTTCACTCACTTTTCTATAGATTGGGAGGAAAATCTTTTAATGTATAGGTTGTTTTATGGCATAAAGGAATATTGCTTTTTTTTATTTATTCCGCCAGTTAATTTAATTCATAACGTTCCCCTCTCTCTCTCTCTCTCTCTCTCTCTCTCTCTCTCTCTCTGTTTCAAAGTGTGACGGTTAACACCCTCTGCTCCAGACTTTTTTTTGTACAACCGAGGGAAGCATCCCTCCATAGACAATCTTTGTCAGCTGGTATCAGTTGGTTCTTCGCCTCTGACGTCACTGGCTGGCCCTTCTAGGGAGATGAAGATGGGAAAATCCTCCAAAAATGACCCAAACTACCATCAAATTATCTACATTTTCTTTTTGATTTAAAGTTGTTTAGTCAACAAAAGATGATGGATGAATACAGACGTTATATTTCCAAAAGGAGGCAACTGTTCAACAGCCTGGTGATTAATGTTGTATATTTTCTATAATTACCAGTCGAGTACTTAACTACCCTCATTATTTTAGGGATTTAACAGTAGGTGCAAATGTTTCATCAACAGCACACAAAGGTTTGGTGTTTTCTTTCAAAACCTGCACTGACATTCAACAAATGGTTTATTTATTTCATGAATTCGCAGTAGCATGAAGCAAACCCACATCCCAGCCTCAGCTAGATTGCAACACTGTTAAAGGGACAAAAAAACCTGCATGAAACGCACACGTGGATACAGTAAAATTACAAGAATGACAAGCAGCAGATCATTCATTACCACATGATCGCATCCTGTGTATGTGCAGACGGAGGAGCTGCTGCTCACGTCCTCCACCGCCTGTATAGAAGGTGCAACTGCCAGCTACATTAAAAGTGTAAGTATTTAACAGCAAAGGAAACTAGCAAATTATCTCGGACTTAAACACACGTCATTCTCTCTCCCTGTTTCTGCATTTTTATGCTTCCCAATACGGTGTTTAGTGAACCTTGTTGGAAACCAGTGGCTCACCCGCATCAACGCACACAGAGACCCTTAAATGTGTGTGTGCAGTGCAGCTTTGAACAGACAGATGACACACACCGGAGAAGTCAAGAGAAAAAAGAAGTAGTTATGTTTATTGTAATAACCGCACTCATTTAAGTTTTACAATATCAACCAGAGAAAATGTAAAGCATTGAAGAGGGTGTGTGTGTGTGTGTGGGGGGGGGGGGGGGGGGGGGGGGGGTGGGGGGGGGCGGCTAGTCTTGTGACTGGCTTACAGCAGGGAGGCAGCGTTGGAATGTGTCACAAGTCGAGTCTATACGCAAACACAAAAAGCTCCATTGTCTGAAAATAAAAACAGCAGCAGCGTCACGTGACGTGATGTGAGCGAGTTCCTCCGAATGACAAGGTTTTAAAAAAATATCTGGAACAACTTCATTTTAAAGTCAGATAATTAGTCTGGGTTGGAGATAATCTTTTTTTTTAAACCAACAATATTCTGACTGGCTGAGTGATTCATTTAAATTCTGGTTATAATTTGATAATTATTAAACAAGTGACATGTGATCCTTTTTTTACCCTCACTTTTGTTCTGACTCATTGGGGGAAAAACAAGCTGCATATGTCTGAAGCTCCCACCACAGTGCAGTCCTCTTCGTCATTGACATCCTCATCAGAAGAGAGTGTGTGTGTGTGTGTGTGTGTGTGTGTGTGTGTGTGTGTGTGTGTGTGTGTGCAGGTTGGAGCCAGCTGGCAGCCATGCACTGTGTGATGCTCCCTGACCTCCTTGGCCTGGACAAGTTCAGACCTCCTCTACTGGAGATGTTGGCGAGGCGATGGCAGGACCGCTGTCTCGAGGTAACACACACGCACGCACGCACACACGCGCGCACACACACACAAACTGTACGCACAGGTCCAAGCTAAGCTGCCTGCATCAACCCTGTTTCCTGAGAATTATGTTTATATATTTTAAATGATCAACAAAAAACATTTTGATAGAAGTGTATTTATTACTCAGTTTGTATTAACATGACGATGCTTTTAATGAATGTATCTGCAATGTTTCAATACAGAAGCGTTTAATTACATGACAATTAGAACAGTTTATGTGTAAAATAATTCGGGTAGGTTAAAAAAAAGTATAATAAAAAAAGGGAACATAAAAAGGGGACAATAAAATAAAAGCCTACCATTTTGTTGTATTCCTCAAAAAGCTTCTTCACTTCTAGAGACTGAGCTTCAGTTTGGTCCTGTAAAAGAGACAAACAGTGGGTCGACAGGTAAACCACAAAGAGGCTGGTGAGGACAGAGGGGAGGGGAGGGGAGTTACCTGCTCTTTGATGTGGATCTGTGACAGGCGCTGGAGCTTAGTGGCGTGTTCTGGTACATCTGGAGGCAACAGAAACACATGCTCGATGGGATAAACACACCGTCAAACACCACATTATGGAATAAAAAAGGATGGAAATTCGATACAAAAATGAATAATAAATGGTCATGTTATTTTCTTTCTAAAGCCCGACAAAATGTTCAAACTGATGTAAGGAACATGTGTGGAGCCGGAGCAACACAGAAGCTAAAAATAATCACAATGAATGACATGCTGCTAATAAAAAAAAACAGCAGGATGTTCTGTGTGACAACAGTAAAAAATAAGCAGTAATAACAGCACTAGGGTTGTTTAAGAGATAAAGCGTATTAGAGGTGGCTGATACAGAAGGTAGTGGAGAAAGTATTTTGGATATGAAAAAGCAAACATGCAATAAAAATGAACTGAACTTTACACTTTCATGTCCAGAATTTAATTTCACAGAAAACTACATAAAGATATATTTTAGCGGCGGGCTTTCACATCCTGGATCCCAGGCCTCTTCCAGGAAACAAATGCATAATTTGATAGATTTCAGCTTTAAAAATAAAACACAAGACAAACTCACCTCTGATGTAGGTGCTGTCCAGCAGCGGCTGCATGTTGCTGACCTGCTCCAGCAAAGCAGCCTGGGAAAGCAGAAAGTCCTCCTCTGTGTGCGGACAAACACAAAACAGCATCACAGTGCTACTCTATGATAAAGAAAATAATCTTCTCTATGCGATAACTTACATATTATACAATACAACAACATTGGCCTTTACATGCATCGTATTAAATGAATAACAACCCTAATATAAAGAAACTATCTTATATTAACTTGATTGCAGTTCTATATGGAACTTATTTCCATTCTATTGATCCGTCACAGGATCCTCCTGGTTCTTACCGGCGAGAATGAACTCCAGCTTCATTGCATCTGGTACAGTGATGTGGTCGGTGAACTGGGGGGTCCAGGTACTTCAGCAGGTCCTCAACTGCACCGCAACACCAACAAATATGATCAAAGACTCACCAAACACACACAAATCCCCTCAAGCACTGTTGGACTGTCTGCTCTTAACATCACTTTTGGCATTTTTGAGATAAACAGCTCGATGAAAAACCCTGCACGACATGCAAGGTGACGCCAAATCCTCCGGCATTAAGCCTCTACGGCAGCCACTCAGCGAATGTGAAGTTGTGTCCTTTCAGTAACTTAAAAATGACCAATGTCTATAAATAAATAAAGTTACAATGAGGCCTGTAATCTCGGCTGTTGTGACATGTTACGATACAGCGCAGCGTGTGACTCACTCTTCTTGTGCAGAATCTTCACCCGTTCCCTCTTGTTGGCCGTGTTGGTCAAACCGGCCTGGATCCTGGCCAGAGACTCGGCACACTGCCGGACAAAAGGACACAGATTAGATTCAAAGTCATTACAATCTATTTAATCAACGTGTCTGAGCAGGTTTTTGTGCAGTATGTGGTACTTTGCCTAGTACAGTGCAAAAACACTGACTTTCAGGCTCAAGAGTAGCATGGAGAAAGCGAGATAGTATGGAGCAACACAGTGAAATAGTCTTTTTAATTTACTCACTTTCTTCTCCGATTAGAACTGGAGGTTTATTACTTTCAAAAGGAACATCTGGACTGAGCATATCTTGGAGTAAACACTATGTTTACACCTGTAAAGTAAAGTCAACTAACTACAGTGACTTTCTCCACTCCTGCAATAACAACATGTCCCAGGAAACAAATCCACTTCAGTGCTCCTTTTGTAAGCGAGACGCGTTTCTTAGATCATATGACGCTCTGAAGAGAAGCTCCATTCACTGGCTCAAAAGGACCAGACCATGTTTTGGGACTTTCAGATTGATAGTTCAGGAAACCAGTGACTCATGTAGTAATGCATCTATATGTAGCAGTAAATACTGAAAACTGTTGTGTGTTTTATCAGATCAAGAGTCAAAAACAAGAGTTAAAGCTGGCATTGTGGGGTTTGTAGTGACGGTTATTTGAGCTAAAACAAAAACACCTGGACAGGCAGGATGTAAAAGAAAAATATCTGAAAAGAAACTGAAATAATTTCACAGGTGTAGGTTTTATGTGACATTTCATAAAATGGAAGTAAAACACCTCAAAGTTGTACTTCAAGTAAATCTAGTTAATTACATTTCCATCACTGTCGTTTACTCAATTTAGACCTTTTAAATCCCAGCCGCGAACAGAGAGAAACACAGTGATTCATAATTATAATAAATAACAATAATTAATAATAACAACAACAATAACTGACAGCTAGTTAACCTGCTATCTCCTTAATAAGGCTCGTTTAAGCTACATAACTCACCTAGCAGCTGCTTGAATAATACATAAAAACCTGCAATCACTAATTTGTGATAAACGCGTATTGTTGTGCAGGAAAAATGCATAAAAATAAAAATAAAAAAGGGCGTTCACTTAAGCCCACCGCCTGCTAACAGCTGACTAGCTTCTTTACTATCCGCCATATTCATCAGAATATTGTTTATTATTGTTAATATTATGATTATATTGACCAACCTTGATCGGTTTTCCACTTTTGTTTCGTCTCTCTCCGTAAATTTGACCCTCCAGCGTCTGAAGACGCATCTCCAAGTCGACCGTGTCCGATGTTTTATCCATTCTTGAAGCTACTGAAACAGACAGCGCCGTGTGATTACGTACCTACTTTGACAAGAGACGTCCCATATTGATGACGCATTGCACTGCGACGACGAATTCGTTTTTCGTTTTTATTTGTAACAATGTGGTGGTCTTTTTTCTTTTAAACACATAAGATATTTTGACCTCAAATTACACTTTTAGTTGAAATGGGTTAATCATTTTAGAAACATTTCTAAATTAATTTAAAATGTGTTTAAAAAAAGTTATTGCAGTACATCGGGTTGTCCGCTAGACGTCGCTGTTCTGTCAGGAAACGGGCGCTTTCAGCTGTTTTTCCGGTGACAGCAGCGGAATGACAACATCGACACTCACGGCCCTTCTTCCATTCAAGCCGACTTCAGCTAAACACCGACAAAAAGTGAGGTTTTTCCTCACATACCACCTTCTCCTCCTGCACACGAGCCGCCTCTGTTTGTGGGCGACGATCAAAACAAACCCGGAAGCTCAGTTAACACGTTTGTAAACAATCCCTTCCTGTGTTTTTACACGAGCTAAGCTCGCGGACCGAGCGCGAAGCTAACGCCAGTTTTTACATGACGTCTGCGTAGTTTAACAGGTTTGTAGTTAGTTTGGAAAGTCCTGCACGTGACTCGCTGTCGTCCTTTGCACTATGACTTCGCAATAAATCTCCTTGTGAATTCATAAAGACGCACGTGGCTTATTTACAGCGGAATTACGTTGAGACAATGTGGCGCTAGCTTTGTGTTGCACCGCCTACTTCGTTGCTGCTTTTGGGGGGGTTGTGTTACTGAAGGTCTCATTAATGCTATGCTGTGTTGTTGTTGTTGTTGTTGTTGTTGACAACAGGACGCTGTCTGCCAGTGGACTTCGGGGTCTGTGTTTGGGGAAGTTCTTCTATATGTGCCACTGGGAGCAGCAGCAGCATGGCAGATGACAAGGACGTGATGAGAGACGTTTGGTTCGGTCGGATCCCCGCCTGCTTCACCCTGAACCAGGACGAGGTCACCGAGAGAGAGGCCGAGCCCTACTATGTAAGTGTTGTTGCTCTCTGACGTCACGTGGCCACAGAATGAACCCCCCCATTGCTTTCTGAGGAAAAAGCCCCCCCCTGAGACCTCTTTCTTCTGCAGGGTTTTGTGCAGCGGAACATTTCCTCCTGATGAGAAATACAACAGCATTATGAGCAATGTTCATGCATTCTGCACTGCTTTCCACGTGCACTGTTTGTCAGTCTGCTAGCTGCTTTAGGTTGCAACCAACACACTTGTGCTTAAAATCCCACAAAAACATGCTGCAAAATATATATCGATGGTAATTATATTCCCATAAACACCGCACGGTGGCTCAGATTGCGCCACGAAAAGTAGTGCTGCGATGTTGGAGGTTACAGATACAAATTCCGATCCCACTGTTCTGACTGCAATGTTTTTTTACTCTGATTGTATGCATTGCATTGTTGTGTGACAGTTTCTTTCCTAAAATTAGATTTAAAACATTGCCTTGCTGACAGCCTGTATAAATGATACATATTGACTCGCCAGATTCTTGCCAATACAAAGAAGAGGAGGCGTAACCTCAAGTGTGTTTTTATCTAAGTACACTGTGGCTGATGTGCTATGTAAACATGTCAAATACACGTCAGAAGCTCTGTAGACGTGGAGAACAAAACATCTTCACATTTTCTATAAAACACATCTTATGGGTCGACAGTAGCTTGATCCACGAGGACTTGGCTCGGGAAACTGGAGGGTTTTTGGGTTGAAATCCCTGGACTAGCTGGAGCGGGGCTCCCAAGGAACTTCAACTGCTCGGGATGCCCCTTGGGATGCTCCGAAAAACACAAACCCCCTCGTTTGTGTGTTTGTGTGTTTTTCGGACCTGTGTGCAATCTGTAGTATGAAGGAAAGTATGTCTACTTCCTCTTCTGATGTAATCACGTTGCCTATTACTGATGATAATCTCTCCTCTCTCCTCTCAGCTGCTGTTACCCAGGGTGAGCTACCTGACTCTGGTCACGGACAAAGTGAAGAAACACTTCCACAAAGTAATGAGGACCGAGGACGTGGAGGAGATGTGGTTCGAGTCCGAAGGGACGCCGCTGAAATGGTGAGAGAGCGATCGTCGGATGAGCGAGCGCGTCGTGAGGCGACACGCCGCTGGGTTTCTAAAACCTGAGCGGTTTCTTTTGTGATCTATATGTCAAAACATTTATTCGAAGAGCCAGAATCAATTTGTTTTTCTCATCATGAATCTACACATATATTCTTTACCTTGTTGCTCTTGTGGAAATGTGCTCCAAATATCATGCTTTCTTTTGGGGGGACATCTTGTGAAATACACACCAAAATGAGCAACCATCAGCAGGAAGCTGCCCTTTGTGCGTCTTGTTTTACTGTCTTAAGTGGGAGAAAAACAAATCCAGTGAGAACCATCGCACTTATTTCACGCCACCTGCAGCTCTTAATAGCGAACCGACTGCAGGCGCAAAAGTTCAGCCACAAGGTGTCAGTGTTGCAACACAGATGACGACAAGCCTGGTTTACAGTAGCATCAAAGTTCAATCAAAAAATTATATATATATATATATTTTTTTTTTTTAAACAAGTAAGTTCATTATTCCTTATCATGTAAAAAAAAATATCAAATTCATTTTTCTTTATCCTTTTTTTCTTTTGACAAACATAATACAAAATGTAAATCTAATTGGCTGAAACACAGGAAATGACAAACCGAGACATCTCCTGAAGTTCACACCCTGCGCCCAGAGAAAGCTGAACATCAGAAGACAACACAAATACTGACCCCAGTTCTGTTGAAAGTTTGTTTGCATTTGAGGGAACCGTTTTGTGTGTTTAGGAGTGATGCATTTCAGTCAGGTGCTGCTGTCGGTCTCTAGACGGCTGATAAAACAGGCGAATAATGGAAGTCACACACTCTGGTGTTGATCGTTTCCTGTTTGCGTCTCCCGGTTCCAGGCACAATCCAATTGGAGTTCTGTTTGACCTCCATGCGTCCAACACGGTCTTACCCTGGAGCATCACTGTGCACTTTAAGGTAAGCGTCAGACACACTGTGCGTGTTCATGTCCCGACTCCACGACACTGTCTCTCCCCTTATGCTGCGTTCACACCAAAAGAGGTGCAAATTTTTCGCGCGAGTAGATTGCATGCAAAGTCAATGCACAGACGAGAATCGTTGCGAACAACGCAAATTTTCGTCGGGCAGCACGAATGGCGGCTTGCGAAAAATTCGCCTCATTCGCGGCAAAACATTTGCGTGACGCTGAGTTCCGAAAGCCAATCAGCGTTGAGAAGCTACGCCCGTCATCACCGCCGTCCTGCCGTCGCTGAATCAAACTGCTGCTGGTCCGCCCCGAAGTAGCGCTGGAAGCGGCCGTCATCCAGACACTCTTCCTGGAGCTGTGTGCGCCCACGGATAATATTATGAACCCAGACACGGGGGCGTTTGATGTTCCGACTTTGTGGGACTTCCACAACAAGTATAAAGCAGAACTAGTGGTTATTTCAATGGTGGATGGTGGAAATAGTTACTGTTTTTACGGAGAAAAGCCACGGCGATAAGCCGCCCCACCTTTCCGTCGCGAATAATGCGAATTAACTACATAAAGTCGAGCGAGTAAACTCAGGCGAAAAATGCTTTTGGTGTGAACGCAGCATTACAGTCTCTCTGGGAATGTTTAACAATGTAACAAACGATGGCATATGTAGTTGTAGAAGTTGTAAAAAGTTAAGATATCTAGCGTCTGAAGAACCAGATCTTTCTCTCAGGTGCCGACCAAAACAGAATTGAAATAAAGATAAATAGACAATAGTTTGATAACATGTTCCCTAGTCAGGTTGGGCTGGTGTAAAAACTTTCAAACCAGTTTAATATTTTGATATTTATTTGTTAGAATGTAATTTATCTGCTTTGTTTGTATTCTTAAGGCGTTTACTCTTTTTACCATGTAAAGTGCCTTGAGTACTGTTTAAAGTGCATAAATGCATTATTATTATTATTATTATTATTATTATTATTAGCCACAACACCAGCACCGATATACCAAATCTGGCCCCTAGGTGTCACACTCGACTCTTGCAGCCATTTCACCAAAACTCAGAGGAGCAGCTTGTCACTATAACGAATTATTATTCTATTACATCCACTGTTGCTGGTATTTTTTTGGTAGTTGTAACTTCTCCATCGTCCTACTCTCATTATATGAATCATTTGTGTCATATTTTTGAATATGTTGTAACTCTGTTATGTTCATTCTGGTCACATGACATCTATTGCACTTCTGTCCATCCTGATAGAGGGATCCTCTGTTGCACTCCCTCAAGTTTCTCCCTGTTAAGAGTTTTTGGGGGGGGGGGGAGTTTTTTCTGAATCGACGTGAGGGTCAAAGGTCAGACAGAGGATGTCGTATGTGTACAGATTGTAAAGCCCTCCGAGGCAAATTTGTGATTTTGGGCTATACAAAATACATTTAATTGAGCATTAAAGCTCCAGTTGGGAATATTCAGGGGGATCTATTGGATCGATATCTATTGAATATCATTTTGACAAATATGTCTTATTAAGTGTGTAATCACCTGAAAATAAGTTGGACCAATTCACCTCACTATGAACACCACTAGATGCCACCAGAGCCCTATTGGCCAAAAAATACAACAATGCAGCTTTAAATAAAAAATATATTTTCCTTGTGCACGTGTCAGAATTTTCCGGATCGCGAGCTGCTCCACTGCCCGTCCAACTCTGTGATTGAGGCTCACTTCATGTCCGGCATCAAGGAGGCCGACGCCCTCAAGCATAAGAGCCAAGTCGTCAACGACATGCAGAAGAAAGACCACAAACAGCTGTGGATGGGCCTGCAGAACGGTGAGAGAGACACACACACACATGCACCCGTGCATTTCTATAAGCAGCTGCGATTGAGCATGCTAAAAGGTGACACACACACACACACACACACACACACACACACACACACACACACACACACACACACACACACACACACACACTTCAAAGAAGAGAGACCACAAGCAGCTGTTGGGGAAGTGACACAGATTCATTCATTAACACTTAGATGCACACATGTTGTCTCCCTGCAGCTCACACACACCTATACGCAGAAACACACACACACACACACACACACACACACACACACACACACACACACACACACACTGCACACTGCATGCAGTTATTCTTATTTTATTTATTTTTTCGTTTGTTGGTGAGGTGCTTTCAAAGACACCAAAAAAATACATCCAAATAGATTCACTTCCTGCCTTCCTTCCTTGTTCCTCCACACACACACACACACACACACACACACACACACACACACACACACACACACACACACACACTGCACACTGCACACTGCATGCAGTTATTCTTATTTTATTTATTTTTTCGTTTGTTGGTGAGGTGCTTTCAAAGACACCAAAAAAATACATCCAAATAGATTCACTTCCTGCCTTCCTTCCTTGTTCCTCCACACACACACACACACACACACACACATACACACACACACACACACACACTCTCTCACACACGCACACATAAATTAAGTCCCTTAACCGTGATGGCAGGCTTTGAAGTTCCATAACTACTCCCACCCAAACACCCACCGACTTCCCTTCCCCGTGTCCACCCCCGGTCCGGTGGTTTGTGTCGGTGAAGCCGATGTTACAGAAGCTTTGGCAGCTTGTGATGTGGGAGTAGGAGCTGGGGGGGGCGTCCCATTTGTGCTCGTCTTTGAAAAGCAAGACTCAGCTGGCGTGAGATTCTTGGAATCACTGCAGGTCAAGTTGATCAAACGAGGCAACGTTAAACACTTTGGTCACCTGTGATGTCGCCGCCCTCTCGACGACTCTGTTTATGTATAAATACGGTTCGATCTATAACTGTCAAGCCTCTCATGTGTAATCCTCACTTAGCAGTTGATCCGTTGGTTACTTTTGTGACCAATAAATCGCACATTTAGTCTGTGAAATCTTTCCAAGACCATTTGAGAAGCTGGAACCTGTGATATTTATTTATTTATTTATATATATATAGCATTTCCTCTGTAAAAACCTTTGACTCTAATATGTGAACAAAACAGAAGCCATGCAGAGGGAGGTCAATACTCGCCTTTTTTATTTTTCCTGATAGTGGCGAGACTAAAATAGTCAAACAGACAGGAAACAACACGGATAAGTCTCCAGATCTTCAGGGAGAGGGAGAAATCAATTTAATAGTATTCTTCTATTCGATTTTTTTAATATATTGTGATATATTGTGCATTTTTAATTTTTTTATATTTTATTGTATCTATCTATCCATCATGTTTCATGAATGAACATGCCCTGAAATGCCAACAGGACTTCTTCATGATACATATTTAAATAAATTGTCTAATTGTGCACTGAAAAAGGTGCATTTGCGGCCTGGAGGCGTTTTTGTGACGTTGATGGAGAAATATCTACTTCACTACATTAAAAAAACATCACGTAAAAAAGTAAATCCTCAAATAATAAAACTGCTGGCGCTCGAATAAAGAAAAAAACTTATTTGGTTTCGAGGATGTTCTTTATATCTTTTATTTGTTTTGCCGTTTCGCTCTTGGCGTCGAGACACTTTTCGAGAAAAACACCTGCTGAAGGTCATTCCCCAACCAAAGTTCACATAAAAGGAATCTCCAGAAAACTGGCGGCCTATCACTGTTTGTAGGCACGGAGCTGCGAGAATGTTTTTGCAGAAAACCCACAAAAACTTCAGCTGCTTGTCTCTCTTTCTTTTCTCCCCCCCCCCCCCCCCCCCCCCCCCCCCCCACACACTTTCCCTCTGAAATTAATAGAGAGAGCATCTCGGACGCATCTCGACGCAAGTGAGAGAACTCTTTTCTGAGACGCGACGTGATCCTATACGAACTGTCTTGAAAAAGTCCCGGGTGTGGCCATCAAAGTGTTTGCAACTGCGTTAAACACAGAAACACGGATGAATCCAAACGGAAGGAGCTGCGCGTGAAAGCGAGAGACGAAACCTCTTTTTCTTCTTCTTTCTCAACCAAAACTTTCACGTCCAAAAGAGAACCAGAAACAGCGAGGGCTCGCACACTTTCACCCAGGATGAGAGGCGAGAGGGGGGAGAGAGAGGGGGGAGATGAGGGAGAGAGAGAGATGACATTCAAATTCTCACACATTGCAGCTCTTCCACATATGCTTTTGAGGAGTCAAAAATGTTTACATGTAATATTCTGGTTATTGCGATTTTATATTCATTATTGTTATATTCTTTGCATTTACCTCCTTTTTTTAGTATTTACATTTTTTTATTTAATTTACATTTTTTACCTTTAAGTTATTTTAATTCTGTGTGGAAGGAGGACTTAACAAAGTAAGATTAAAATATCTTTAAACCTTGAATTTTGAATGTTTCTAGTAAAGTGTAGATAGAATCCTGAGGTGCCGTGGCAGCAACCCGTGCCGGGTGTCGATGGAGGTTTTCTCGCTACTGTTGCCAGTTTGATTTCTGAGTTTTGGTAACAACGATACGAAGAAGACGCACACAGTCACAAGTAGCCATGCAAGCACTCTGCCGAGTGAAACGCCTGATCAAGGAACAAGGAAACAAGACAAGGTTAAAAAGGATACTTCACCCACAAAATGTCCGCTACATTAACGTTACCTTTTTGTTTTGATGAGCGCGTCTCGTCTCGGGGACATTCTTTACGACTGCTGACCTGTTTGTGTTTTGTGTCATCACAGATAAGTTTGACCAGTTCTGGGCCATAAACAGGAAGCTGATGGAATATCCCACTGAGGAGGGAGGCTTCAGATACATCCCCTTCAGGATATACCAGGTAACACACACACACACACACACACACATTAATATGAACAAAAACAACCTCAATTTGTAGTTTAGTCCATTTTGAGTCTCTGGACTCAAGCTGCAGTTTGCCAGTCAGCCCAATAGATGGCGCCAGACAGCTGCGTGGAAATACGTCCAAACGGACACTCGCTCATTGTGAAAAGCAACGAAGACGTCTCTTTTTGTTCTTCTTTTAGTGCATAAAACAAATCCAGGTTATCAGCGCCATTCAGCCTCTGAACCACGATGTGTACTGTTGCCCTCCCCATGCATGAGCACACACACATCCCCACACACACACCTGCAGAATATTGGGAGAAAAACATTTCTCATCACTTGATTTTTTCCCGATGTTGTGCAACTAAAGAGTTCGGTTTCGTGGCCTTCTTTTGACATAGTCATCACTATTAAAAATAAATAAATACAGTCTCTTGTTGTATCCAGAAAACAAACCTTTATGACCCCCTGATGTGTATTTGTTTGCGTGTCCTGCCACTGAACCGAGATCAGGAGGCGTACGCAGACAGACGAGCTGCCTTTTTCCTGACCCGGGTGAAAATTCCCTTTTTTCGGAAGACAAAGAAAGAAGAGGGGATTAATAAGCGACTGATTCTTGCCTGGAAAACATTAGCACGCCAGACAGCGGCGGGGAAGTGCCACGCTTTGAGTCAAGTGTTTGGGGGCGGGGGGGGCAGATCAGGAAAAAGCGTGGAGGAATTAATTTGACAACTTCCACAAGTAAAACATAATATATAATCCTACTGGACACTGAGGAGGCTCGTCCAGTCCAGTCAGGGAAATTAAGATTTGGAAAACATCTGGATCTTTGCAACAAAAACATGTTGACAGTCTGCTTTGAGTCTCGCGACGGAGCGTGCGTGCGTTTTGACCTCGATCTATTTTTTTTGTTGTTGCTGCAAACAGAAAAGATCGTCCTCGCTGTCACCGAGTCCAGTTGATTTTAGTTTTTAAAAGGGTTTGGGGGGGAAACGGAGCAGGAAAGAGATCCTGGTGTCGTGAGGAACAGGACATCATATCTGCGGGTAGTCTCCCCCCCCCCCCTCCCCCCTCCCCCCCCCCCCCCCTCCCCCCCACAGAGCTGATTTATTATTGAGCGTTTTAAGACCTGCTGTGCTCCACACATGGCTGCGTTTACGTTTTTGCGCAACAAGGAGGGCGAGAGTATGGCTGTCAATCAACGGGGACATTTTTGCACAAAATGTAAAAAAATAAATAGAAAAAAAGGCCAATAAATGTCCTTTGTTTTTACTTTCACATCTTCGGCGCATAAATAAACCGTGTTTCTTTTTTTTTCTTTTTTTTTTTTACACTCGGCACAAAAACATTCTTGTGTTGGGTTATAAAACGCGCCTCTTTAAAGTGGTAGACTGAAACACGCAGTCTCACCAAACAACGACCCGCCCTCTCAGACGTGCACTTGTTGCAGCTGTAAAAAGCAGTGTAACTGCTGGCGGGGTAGAAGGAACCCAGACCGCTCTACTTTTTTGGTGGGTGTTTTTTTGTTTTTTTTCATGGCTGAATTGAAAGTTTCCACGGCCATTTATGAGCCGAGTTGGTTTCGTGATAATTGGAGCATCAAAGCCTGTTACAACCTCACTGTGTGATTTCCACACATATTGGTTGAAAAAAAAAAAGACAACAGGCATCGTTCATGAAAAGTCTGGATTGTTTTGGCGATGGTGTGGTTTTCATCTTACAAACTGTTGGATTATTTACAACCGGAGGAGGTCTGGAGAGAAAAGTGGAAGCTAAATAAGTTCATGTTGTTGACGATACTTGCAACTACTTTCATTGTCCAAAATTTAGTATGAACACAAACCAAGATCTCTTTAACTTCGTGGGTACAATCTTAATATTACTGTTGAGGATTAAGAACGTTTGAAATACTTCTTGTTTTAATCAAAAAGAGCGACACATTCAATCCAAAAACCCCCGAGCAAATTTTTTTGAAAACCCGGCAGAGCTTATTGCTGAGGAGGTAAATTCAGTGTTTTTGTTAGCCGGAGTTTCTGTGACAAGATGAAACACGATATAAAAAAACTCAGCAAACACAAAAAAGAACAAAAAAAAAAAAAAGTGCAGAAACGCTGAGAAGAACAAAGCGGTTTGGCACTTCGAAAGTCACTGTGGTGACTTAACAGGAGACTGCTTCACACAGAGGGAAGGACCCCCCCGCCCCCCCATCCCATCCCACGCAAACACACACACACACACGCACACGCACACGCACGCTCAGAGTCCTTCAAAGCCAGATTGTGGTCTTTAGTGTAAATAACATGTGCTGTGTTTGATGCAGACAGAATTAATGACAACACTAAAGTCCAAATAACAGAGGGCTCATTTCCGTCGGGCCTGCAGTCCTCATGGAGACAAAGACACCTCGTGGGCACGGACGACACACTCTGTGTGTGTGTGTGTGTGTGTGTGTGTGTGTGTGTGTGTGTGTGTGTGTGTGTGTGTGTGTGTGTGTGTGTGTGTGTGTGTGTGTGTGTGTGTGTGTGTGTCTGCTTTATGTCCTGCGTGGACATTTTTAAACCCACCTTTCTCAGTCTGATAGTCTCAGATAAAACTTTTCTTTTTCTTTTAATTAACTTTTTTTTAAATGTTTTATCTCGCTTCCATAAACAACACAAATACGGGAATTAATGTTATGAATAATATGTTTGTTTCCCTCTCCCTCTACTTTTCTTTTGCTACTTTTTACGTCCTTTTTAAGCGTCTGCGTATGTGTTGGTCTGATCTTTGCGAGCCTCCGTTTGTGCGTCGCCCGTTTCTTGTACTTTTTGTCATTTCATTTGTTTCCACTTGAGCCCCTCTGCTCGTGTGTGTGTTTGCCGTCGCCTCCGTCTGGCAGCAAGACTTGTTTGGTCCCCGGTGGATCTTTTTCCTGCTCCGGCAGTGACGCCACTCTGTGATTCAAAAGAGCCGGAGGAGGAGGAGGAGGAGGAGGAGGAGGGATGGCGGGCAGCCGGCCGTCTCCCTGCGCGGAAAAGTGAAAATTACTATCCTTCCTTTTTTTTAAAGACCGCTTGCATTGTTGCTCTACAGGTACACTTCTCTGTTCTACCCTCCCCCCACTCCGTGACTCGCCGCTTACTCACAAGGAGCGAAGGTGGCGGTGTCCGCCTGCTTTCGAGGAATGCAGGTTTTTATACTGACTGCCAGATACCTTGTGATGGCTGAGGGAGACGAGGGGAGGTGGTGACTGCACAGACAATTACACAACATGGGAATGCTGGAAATGGTTCATCCCAGTGGCGACAGGTTGCAGTGGGCGCCTCACAGGGCTGCCCACTGCTCCCTATCCAGGGATGGGTCAAATGCAGAGAAGAATTTCCCCAAGGGGATTAATAAAGTGCATGTTTCTTTTCTTTTCAATGCACCGCCGTGCATCATCACGCAGAGTCATATAGAGAAGGTTTAATTGTATAATAAATTTTTCTTGCGTTATCGTATAACCCTAAGTCATTTTCTCGATTTGACATAATTTCTTAAATTCACCTTTTTAAAGGCACTTGCATATGAGATACATACCCATGTGTTACATAAAAAATTGCAACAACAATCTCAGCTCTATATAATGAGGCAAAGAGAACATATGGCCCTAAAGCTGAAAATTTTTATCTTGATTTTGGAAATCTTCTTATCTCTTGTGAAAACATAACTTTACTGTTTTGGTCGTTGAAATTGGTTTACCAAAGGTCTTAGGTTCACAAAAGCAGTGGAATATATGAATAAAATGGTAGATACATATAAATAAATGTCTAAAACCAAACTTTTTCTTATCGTTTTTTGAGTAGAAATGTTGACTGTCACACCTTTCACCAAAATGATAATAATGGGACTGATAATGGTAATTCATACTGCAGATGAAGCTTCATGGGGATGCAGAAAGGACTATGCTCACGGCATGAGCTAAATGTGCTAACTTTGCTAACGTAAATATGCTATTGCAAAACAAAGTTTAGTAAATACACTTATCCATCTTCAAATGGATCCCTTCTGTCTGCATATTCCTCTTCGTCGCAGGAATCAAATCCTTCAGGCTCTGAAGCTCCTGTCGTCCTCGTCGCTACTCGCCAAAATTGCACCACTGCTTCCTTCGTAGTAAAGTCCGTCCTCGCCATATTTGCTCTGTTTCTCCATGATTATAAGCCTCAGGTGTGTAGGGTAATGTCTTGTAGCTCCTTTTGTGATTTCAAGAGTGTCCATTGATCAGTTTATTCACAAAATGTCGACAGACACACAAATTAACAATTCACGGTGAAGGATTTCGTGTGACGAGTACTTCCGACGCCGCGTCACAGGATACATCCATGCCCCTATCTCTCTGTGTGAATCGGCTTCGCGCTTGCGGTCCTCCCGTGAGCGCGAAGCCGATTCACACAGAGAGATGAGAAGCGGAAGAGGAAAGCCTACTGATTCCTCTAGAATTTTAAACATATTTCTGCGTCGCGAGTTCCGGAAGTGTTAAAGGGTCAGGAGCGTCCGAGGATGGCGCACGAGCGCCAAGCATACGCGAAAGGCATTGATGCTAAACGCGACGTTCGTTGCATTCTCCTCCCTAAATACCAGAGGGCGTACAAACAAAATCAACCACGAAGAATTAAAAGGACAAAGTGCTACCGGCTAATCGCCATAAACCAACCTCCACTACGCCGAGGAGGGATTGTAATTATCTGTCAACTCATATCTCATATTTATGGACTACTTTATTATCTTTATAGAAACCCTGTAAAGAAACAAGTCAAGTATTCAAAATATATATAATATGACGATGAAAGTAGTTGCAAGTATCGTCAACAACATGAACTTAGTTTCGTTAGAACGGCCAAGCACAAATCCTTCTGACCCGACGGAGCCTCACATCAGAAATATGGGCGCTGGATGATCCCGGAGGTGAAGCCAGCACGCGACACTTGAATAATTTAGAATTTGATGGAGTCTCTCCTCCGCAGGTGTGTATTTCAACTTCTGAGAAAATGAAGGCCGCCAAAGGGAGGTCGGGAATTTTTAATTTACGAATGGACGGCATCGGAGTTCAGTGGAAAAAAACAAACGCTTTCTCTCGATTCACAGAAGCTCATATTGATTGACGGCCTCCGTGCCCCAGTCCATTGTTGCTGTGTTTTTTTTTACCATCAATTAGGCGGATTGAATCCCCTCCATCAATTAGGCCGGCGTCTTGAGTTCCGCCCCGCTCTTTTCACACTTCTCTCTCTCTTTTTCTTTTTTTTTTTCAAAACCACTAAATCCCACTGACACCTCGCTGTCTTTGTGCCGGCGTGTGCTGCCGTGCCAGCTAAGGTGTCGCCCCGGGCTGAAAAGAAAGTGTCTCCATCCAAGCAGTATCACGCTTCTCCCCCCTCGAGGGGAATCAATAGCGCCTTCTTTTGTACGGCGACCGGCTCAATTATTCATGGCTGGCTATTTAAAAATGCAACGCAGGTAGCTGTCACTTAGCGCACTCTCTCCGCTCTGGCTGTCGCCGGTGATCCCCGCACGAAAAAAAAACCTGCCGTTCTTCCTGTCAGTGACTCAGTCTTTCTGTGTAACCCGAGTGGCCGGCTTCACGCCTCCGCTACCCAACCTTCCCCTTGCCGGGGTTTTTGTCTTTTACTCTTTTTTTTTTTTTCGCGCCTGGCGTTACAGCTCGGTTACCCGATCCCCGTCTTTGCTGGTTTTCCTTTTCACAGCTCCATGATTAGGCACCTATTGTGTGTCAGACTCTCCGTTTGACACCTCAGGTTGGGTATCTGCCAACGTTTTCTCTCTCTCACTCACTCACTCAGTTTCTACCATTATCCTACATGGTATTAAGTGAGCCCCCTAAAACTGATCACTATTGATCACAACGAGGGCTGGGGCAATACTTCAATGCTGCCTTTCAGTGTATATAGAAGTAGAAGTAGACGTGGTCATGATGACGTCACCCATCGGTTTGTGGACTGATGTCTTGAAGCCTCGAGTTCGGCTGCGCCATCTTGGCTTTTTTGCAACTGATAAACAGAAATGACCATGTCTGGACTGGGGAGGAGTGACGTAGAGACGCCGTACACGTCTCTGGTGTGGACTTGTCAATCGACCTTGTTTGACTCTAAATGGATAACTTACTCAATGAATATCATGATGTATTGAAGAAGACTTGAAACTAGAGATTGAGACCATAAACTCATGTTTACAATGTTTACTGAAGGAATAAATCAAGAGAGAAATGTTCTCATACACTTCTATACAGACACGCTTGGAACCATGCTCTACTACACCATGCTCTAAAGTCGGCCATCTTTATTTTTGTGTGATTTTTCTTTTCGATAATTTTTTTCCTATTTCCTAAGTCCTATACATTAACAAACCCCTCCTAGGTAAATCATCAGATAGGCTTCAAATTTGCTTCTCCATCCCTTTCCCTTTCACGGTCCATTTCATGACTCGCTCACAAGTCCTCTGGACCCCAGTGTCCATGGGAGCTCAGCCGATGTGTGGACGACCAAGAAAAGAGTTCCCCAGCTTAACTTTCTGCATTCATCAGCTGTTAACAGCCAATCGTATTTCTGTGTGTGAGATTTGGCTTCATGGATAACAGTTGAGTCTGCTGAGTGTGAGACGGTGTGTTTCTCAGAGGTTATGTTATCCCCAGATACTGCACTGTTCATTACGTTCCTCCGGAGTAAACTGTCCCACAGAATACACAATGTACTCGGGCGGTTGTTGGCCTTGATGTGGTGTAAGAGCACCGGCTCTGGGACCACTGGGAGAGCATGAATGTCCTGAGCTGGAGTTAAAATGTGAGATATCCAACCCTATCACAACCCTATCGTTGATATTTAATGATTCATTAAACCCCATTCAATGACAACATATTTTCATATCCATTCCCAATCCTTTGTATCTCTGCAAGTGGAAACTTAATATGAAAAGGTACAATGAGAAGTATTTTCCTCAAAAACTGTTATGATATATAAATTGTGTACCGCCGGGTTAAACGCTCTCCTCCGAATCCAGTGAACATGCAGAGAATGGACATTGAGATTGTAAAATCTTTTAAGTACCTGGGTTTTTACTTGAACAATAAACTGGACTGGACTGGTCAACTCTTGACCTACAGTAGCTTTTGGTTTGAAGAGCACATTTTTTTATTTTAATAAAGAAATCTAAAACAATAGTTTTAAAGCCATGTCAGTAGGTATCACTATAAATGATCTGAAAAGCAGTAAATGGTGATATTCAGGTCTAAACTACTTTCTGAAAATGCAGAAGAGGCTAACACAGTTCACAAAACATCAGCAAATGAAAGCTCAGTGTTTAATTTAAGTGATCGAGTAACAGCAAATTTTCCCCACTTTTCTCTTTCAACCTCTGCACGTCCATTTCTTTTTCACTCACTTGTCTTCGCCAACATTTATTACTATATACTATCACAGTTGGTTTAGAGACCTGCATTCACTTTGAAAGTCTCTTATAAACACTAGAGCACATTCACACATTTTAGTTTTTAAAAATGTTACAGGCTTTCATCTAAATTAGTAGTCAGAGTTACACTCAAAACATTCAAGGTTTAAGCACTTTACATTTAAAATTACATGACGACGCCGCTGCTCCACGCGTGAAATTTCGTCTAATGCTGCGTTCACACCAAAAGAGTTGCGAATGGTTGCGAAAAAGCAGAGTTGAAATATTTCAAAAATTCCCCTGACGCTGATAATTTTACCACATAAAGTCGAGCGAGTAACCGCAGGCGAAAAAGCGTCAGTGTGAACGCAGCATTACACAGCGTATGACGGTCAAGCAAGTTCCACGTCGCGTCAACCGGCGTTCAGCAAGTACCCTCGACGTGCGTAAAGATGCGAGGGGCGATCAATGCTGCTTGCAGCTTTAATTAATTTAATTAATTAATTAATTTTATTTATAAATAAATATATATTTATATAGTTTTTTTTTAATAAATATATATATATATATATATATATATATAGTATTCATGGTCACGGTGTAACCCGCATAGCCTTCAGTTCATAAGCTTTCTGATGAGCCCTAAACTGTTATTTGACAATAGTTTAATTTGATAGCTGATTTCGAGATCTTTTCCACATATTTTGCAGTTACGACTCGAGTATCATTTGTAAAAATGTGACAGACAGATACTGGCTGCTACGACAATGATTTATGCCGTGATATAAAAGGTCAAGAAGAGCTTTTAGGCAGATTTTTTTAATTAGTGTGCAGCAAAAAAAACATCCTATCTAATTTTAACGACCTGATCTTAAATGTCAGGCTGGAGTTTATTATCGATAATACGTGAGATAATCTGATCAATAAAGGACCTGAGTGAGCTGCATTTGTACTGTTTTTGGTTTCCCAAATGGCATCTCATCAAACGGATTCTGAACATTCTTCAGCCGTTCAGTGTAAAGATCTGTTTCTGGGATAAAAACTCAAAGAATGTCACACAACACCATCTGACTCAAGAGCATAAGGACAGAGTCCCTTTACCAGCTCTGGACAGAGTTTACTACATTTCTGTCTGCCGTCTGCCGGTAATTTCCCCGCCGTGCTTCCCGCACCTCTCACACATGGAATGTTTTGGCTGCAGGGTTGCAGATCAGAGCCGAACAGTCATGAGGATGATTGCTGCGTAC